>LR990200.1:600000-1030000 GCA_905147375.1 Hylaea fasciaria
AGTAATCTGTGCTAAGGCCACGTGATGCCGTTAGTAAGAGTATAATAATTATGAATTAGCGTTTGCGACTAGCCGTGAGCGCGGAGCCAGCGTGGCGCGCGGCCCGGCCAGGTAACTTTCATCTTCTAAAATACATGAATCGCTCCTATACTCGTATTAGCGCCTTAAGACGACCTTTCCTTGATACAGAAAATCCTACTTTGAGTAATCTTATTTATGTGAGCACGACCTAAATGCACTGGAAATAAGTACACTATTATACTATAGATAATTTACGGTAACTTGTTACCAATAATTACTTAATGTAGCCACATGAACTTGACATTCAAGTACAATGGCCGTTTACGCAACGCCTTGCGTAGATCAAGCAAATTGTTGTTATGTACCCTACTACCTTTTCACAGATGCAAAATGTCTACACTTCATCGAGGAATAAAGAATAGATAAAAATGTTTATAGCGATATGGTTCTTTAGGATTTTTAGAAGTTGATTGTGGGTGCGTATTTTGTGCATTGTTCAATTTATATTGTTAATCTATAGTTCAATGTATGGATCTAAACAACGTTTGACTTTCGACCTGAACGCCTCCATTGAAACTGATAGTATACTCGTAATACCCTAATTAATAAAACACTATTGAATAATCAGTATGTACTTACGATTATTTTTTTTACTATTCACTCTAATCTTCGTCCTGTCCAAGAAACGAACCGGTAACTTGGGGTTTTTCGCGATTTTCCCCGTTCTCATTTCCCCCCGAATACTTCAAGCATCGAAGTCGGCTCAGGGTTATATTAATTAATAATTTGACAGCTTAAAAACTGACTTATAAAGTAATGAATGTCAATTAAATATCCAATGAATACACGTTAAGAAATGTTTGAAAGCGCCTGCCACCACCGCCGCCTCCTTAGACGTAGAAAATTAAATAAGTAGTAATTACCATTACAAAAGAAGTCACAGTTAACGGCTATACTTAGATTGTAAAACTTGGAACAGAGTTGATGTAGCAAGAACCCTTTCTGACAGACAGTTTTAGGTTATCTCTGCTACAAATCTGTTAACCGCACAAGTCAGTATGACAGCATTTTTTTATGAAGCTTCGCGATAGGCTTTCTGCTTGTGGTGGCTATAATTTGAAATACTCTTACCTGTAATGGAAAAACTTTTCATTGGTGACAAGTAAACAATCAGCCCACCTGATGATATAATGCCACTGCCACCTGTGTACAATCGTAAAACAAGCGGCATTGCCTGGAAATTGTATCTTGCAACTAAGCAAAGCTTGCAATTTATTAGGGCGATAATTATTAATATTGTTGTATAAGTGACTTTCCCACTACTTTAACGTAAACATAAATTTCTACAGCGTCATTGTTGTAGATGTTGCATTAATTGTATATTTTTTATTTATTTTTTTAACTATTTTTGATCATTAATTAATTAAGTATATAGTTATTGACCACGACCGTGTATTTGTAATAAATAAACTAATAATAACTTATTTCTATATCGAGAGACATCTTCACATGTTATTCCTTTTTAAACTTAAGGGCAGTAATGAGGCCCTTATAAGAGCCATCACGTTGCACATAACTCGTTGCATACAAACGTTCAAAAGTTGTTCATTATGTAAGTGAACTTGACTTCAACCTAAATACATAAGTTGTGTACTTGTTTTGTTCAGGTATTTATTTATTCGTAATGGCGTACTCGCGTGACGTGTGATGAGGGAGTGGGAAGAGTGAAAGCTTTGGTGGATGCGGCAATTGCGGATTTACGATCTTTTTGTAGGTAGATTTTTGTACAATTTTGTACATCTTTGTACATTTTTGTTCATGTTTGTACATTTTATTTTCTCTAGTTGTTGTATTAGTCTCACCTTACGCTGCGTGGTCGCTACCCGCACTAACCTCTCTACTGAAGTTACAATAACCGTAGTCGCGAAAAAAGCTTTCATCCAGCCTCTATGCGATCAATACACATAACCAGTTCATTCGCCACTGGACAAAAAATGCCGCATCCACTTAAGCTCTCTCACCTACTCCACCAAATTTATTCAACAGTCAAGTACGCTGTCCATTCATTGTCGATTTTCGGCGGCCGGCGGTATAAAAACCAGGGGTGCCACCACAAGTCGTTAGATACCACAGTCCTCTTGTGACGATCACAGCTACCATCCCTTGTTTACCGACAAACAACCTACCGACAACCATGCAGAGATTCGTAAGTTCTTCTTTTGGTTTTTCGAAAAAATGTTTTTGTTATAAAAATAGTGCCCAATGGAAAAGTGCTCAATAAAGCGCTGCGATACTGAAAAATTGTTGACAACTTCTGGTTATAAATCGCGTTTTGAACGGGTTTGAGTGATGAATGGAAAAACTTGCGACTGTTCTGTTCATAAATAATTTTCAAAGCGAAATACCTAGATAATTGCTAATCCAGGGGTTCCCAAACTTTTTGAGTTGGTGGCGCACTTACAGGTTTAGAATAATGTCTCGGCGTCCTAGCTAGACGAAATGGGACGATTCTGAAAGAATTTCGCCAGTTGAAGTACCACCATAACCCGCCAAACAGTAGCGAGCAATGCAATGCACAGTATTGCACAGTTGACAATGCAGTTAGCACTGCAGCTGTTATGGGTAGACTAGGGTTTATAACTAACATACTAGTTCGTTTTTTTCTATATACTAACATACTAGTTAGTTTTTTTCTATATATACTAACATACTAGTTAGTTTATCTAAAGTACTCACTAACTACTTACTAGTAAAACAGTCAGCGATATGAACTTTAGTAGCTTAGCAGCTCTTAGCTGACTATGGCTGTAGCACGCAAAACGCGGTTTAACAGTTACTTCCTCTTAATTTATACGTAACGTTAAAATTAGACGAAATAGATATTAAGAATAACAGGTATTAAGCCTGTTCTTACTTGGCTTTCCTGTTATTTCCAGTTGTTTCCTGGAAGTGTGTTATTAGCGTATTGGAGTTACCAAACTCTTAGCTACTTTTCTAACGTTTTCAGCTTTTGTAATAATAATTGATTCCCAATTCAGAGTTGTTAATTTTAAGTTTACAATTACGTAGAAAGGTGAATGGTAAAGTTCAACTTGGAATAACAATGTTAATTTATTTTATTACGTTCGCGAATTATTTATTACCGTTTTTGCTTTTGTCCGGATGTTTGTATTGTTTGTATGTATGTATGTATATTCCGGATGTTTGTATGTATGCTCTGGGTCGCATTTCTCTACCGATTTTTACAAAATTTGGCATACAGTGATTTATATGGCTTTTTTTGTAGAGAGCGATTTTTGATAGGGGATAATTATGGGGGCAAAGGGGGGAAAGTATGCTATATAATAGCGACATTTGTTGGCCTAGAGTTATGATATTTGGTGGAAACCTATAGTATAAAATTTTTTGCAAGTTGATGTGAAAATAGATTTTAAATATGGGGGTTACGGGGGCAAGTAGTAGAGATGCCTATCACCATGATATTTTTTAAGCTCTGATCGCGAGGTCTACTGTTCACAAAACCATTAGTATAATTATTATGTATTAGGTAGGTAGCTACATAGAAGTAATGTCAAAATTTAAGAGTGATTTAAATGAACTCAATTTCATCTCCGCCTAAACTTGAAAGTAGCTAATCTCTAAATAAGCAAACGTTAAATGCACCTGGTGACATTCAGTTAAACCGAATTTAACACTGAAACTTGATATAACAAAAGTGATTCTGAGTGTAAGTAACCCTTAAATCTAAAATACTTTGACGTTTACATTTGAATGCACTTTTGTCTCAAAATGTAAACAACGCTTCGAACAATAATGTATTAGAGCGATGCATCCAAACGCAGCCATGAAAAATTGCTTTACTTTACTATCCTTCAGAAATACAAAAAAATATCGTCATAAAATTATTAAAAGAACAATCAACCCTATTTCTGTCCGTTATGGTTTAGTTTCGACTAATGCGTAATTGACATAGGAACACAAAACAAAATCAAATAAGACCACGCCTTTTGTTTGTTCTTTTATTTAACGTTACCTTTAATCTAGCACTTATTGATCGAAGATTAACATCACAACAAAGGTATCAAAAGATATGAAAAGATAACAGCCCCCTTTGTAAGCTCATCCCTGGTAAAGTTGGCGTCTAGTCGAGATTTCATTACATTTTACGTATCTCTCTAGAGTTGTTCACCTGGGATCACTGTTTGAAGTATATTATAAGCATTTTGTACACAACTTGAACAATCACAAGTGGGGTGGGGCTACTAAAAATGCTGAAAAAACATCACGCGATTAATAGACGGCCATAAAACAAAAATGCGTTTTAATAATCCTTTTGCATCACACGGGAAAACCCCCCTGAAATATCACTAACAAAATTTGTTGTACTAATTCAAAATCCTTCTTTCCCCAGATTGCCTTCGCCGCCCTCCTGGCTTGCGCCGCCGCCGCCCCCGGCCTGCTCCTCGCCCACGAGACCCCCGTGCTGCACGCCGCCCCCCTCGTCCACGCCACCGTCCCTGTCGTCGGCTCCAAGACCACTATCACCAAGAGCAGCCAGGTCGTCAACCACGGGTCCCCGGTCGTCCACGCAGCTGTTGTCCACTCCGCCCCGGTTGTTCACGCTTCCCCACTCATCGTTAAGACCGCCCCTGTGATCCACGCTGCCCCAGTTGTTCACTCTGTTCACGCTGTGCACGCTGTCCCCGTGGTCCACGCTGCCCCAGTGGTCCACACTGCCCCAGTGCTGGTTAAGACTGCCCCAGTCGCCGTTGCTCACAGCAGCTCGGTTGTTCACCACACCCCCATCGTCAAAACTCTGCCTATTATTGCCGTCCACCATTGATTCGAATTAAAAATTATTATTTAGTACCTGAAGTAGTTGTTTTATTACGTGAGCATAGTATTTAAGCTTAGACTAGAATCCCGTTAAAAAGGTCTAGGTTGGCTCAGGCCAGTTGAGTTGTGTCTAATGTTCAATTAAAAACTGGTTATCTTTTCAAAAAGTATTATATTCTAAACAGTCAAGTTTGCAAAAAGATGCGTATTGTATATCTACTTATTATGTCACATCAAATAATAAGATTCACTCTCTCAACATACGTGATACTACAAAGTCTGAGAAAAATATGTTTCAAACGCCAAATGATATTAGGATTACTCTATGCCGTAATATTAAAGTGGCACGAGAGGTTTTTTATTAGCCTTGTGTGTGACTCCGCTGACACAATTCCACACAGTCCTACAGGTATATTTAAGTGCGAAATATATTCGCTAATGACACTTAATGGAGGCGAGGTGACATAAAACCTTCATAGTTACGAATAATTAAATATTTTTCCTTTCATTAATGATCTAGAGCGCGTCGTAAACTAGATATCCAAATTTTTGAGAGGGCAAGATTCGGGCCCATCGATAACACGACCCTATTCATTCAAAAATCTATTTGTTTCACGCGAAATTTTACTTACATCAAACTTTTTCAGGTTTTGGACACAATAAATTACTGATGTCTGAAAACAACATTGATTAAAACCCGACTTTAAGTACCCATTACCTAGAATAATGGAGTGACTTTGAGTAGCCATTACCTAGAATAGAAGAGTAGGTGTAAGCCGACATCATAATAATTGATGGTTCGATGGAAACAATCAATACCGATTTGAGGCAAAATGATTTATTGTATAACTTTTCTTAAATTACTTTATGTGACATATTATTATTATACTATAATTATATAAAAACAGGCAGCCCTAGTAAAAACTTGGGTTGCCTGTTTGCCTGAGCTTGGTGTCAAAGTGCCTAGACTCGACTTGAGCGTCCTGTCAAACTCTAATGACAAAACAGGTTATGGAGACAGTACATTGATCTGATGAGCGACATGAAAGGAAGATAACGGAACTCCTCAGTGACTAAGTACCAGTAGATTGGTAGTGTTTGAGCTCATTTGGTTTAAATGGTGTTTGATCAGCTTACAGTACCTACAGAAAATCTACGAACTTTTATGGTTTCTCTGCGAAAATATTTGTTTACAAATAGATAACAAATAATAATATACTGTTTCTGAGAACAAATCAAGTGATTGTACCTACTTGTAATAGTTTACTAGAATTATGTTCTACACATAATTCACGCTGTGACTACGTAAGGTAAATGTCACGATAAACGGCACTGATAATACTCGTAATTAGGTATAATATCTTATTCTTATTTTATTTCATTAAATGACAAAATTATAAGAATAGGAGAATATCAAAGTGGAGTAGCTGCAATTAAGGAGTTCCTGGATTTGACTTTTATACTTTAATCATATAAAAATCCACTTCACAAAAAAAAACCCCAAGAATCTTTTAAAGGTCGATCGTGTCGATTGAGGGTGTTCTTAGCTATGATTCCATATTGTGTATACTTGTTACTTTATAGAAATTGTAGGTATTTGATTCAAATTTCTTGTATTTTTCATTTAAACTGATAACATAAATCAGTGACCGCAGACAGACCAATAACAGTGCACTTTACCACGTAAGCGTCAATGCCATATACACTTACGGAATCTGGATGCATTAGACATTCCTAGCCATGTTTAGTGCACTAGCCGAGGTACTCTCGCGGGAAAACCACGAAAAATAATCCACCACGGCTATATAACAGTGGAACCCTGCCTTAATATGCCACTTGGACACTTGACTGAGCACAATTCGCTTCGAAAATAGATAAATACTTAGTACTTTTGTGGGAAAAATGTTTCGATTGGTGAGTAAACATCTAGTTAACGTAATATTAGTAATATGAATAACTTTTTGTTTCGGGTAACTTAAGAAAATTAGAATTATGAGGAGGTAAAGTTTGTTTGTCGGAAATAATTTCCTGAACCACTGACCCGGTTCTTAAAGTTCCTTTACTAATAGAAAGCTTGGTATGTTTAATGTTTATGCCGGAAAAATACAGTTTCTTTTAGTACCTATATTATAATTGTTTGGGTACTTTGTTTTATGCTTTTAATGAAAATTGGTTCAGTACTGTTTCAGTAGGTAGTATAAATTATGTTTTGTATCGTACGAGTACACATTTTTGCTTTTAAATCAAAATTTGTGAAAAAAGTCACTTAGTGCTTTTTAAACTCTGGAATTGTGTCATCGCCAGACCGAACTTTTTGTTCAGCATATTTTAATATTAAACTCGTAAATTATGCCTTCTGTTATCAAATTACCATAACCCTTTTTATAACATTTACATTTACATGAACCTAAAAAAACTTGTAGGGTAAGCCTATTCAATAACTATAAAAATAGATTTTCTTTTTCTCACATAAATTATAATTGTAATTAAATATGACAGACATAAGCAACTCTATTTTTGCTCATTAGTAAAGTATTCTATGGTCTTACCACAAAAGATTTAAACTACAGTTAACTCTCTGTTTAAATTTTTTGTGCTAGTGTTCGGGCACTCCGTACTCAAACCCACAGAATCGATTTTAGTTTCCTATATTACATATTTAATTTCTTTCTTTACATAAATAATGAATTCGGAAATACTCAATTTATGTAATTTTATTTTACAGCTAGTTCTCTGCTCCATCATGGCTGTGGCTTCAACCGCACCGGCCCCAAAACCTATCGTGATATACCCACAAGTGCTGCCCCCCGTGGTCCATCATGCCCCATTGGTCCATCATGCCCCATTGGTCCAGCCGGTGGTGCACCATGCCCCATTAGTGCACCACGCTCCAGTGTCACATGTGAGCACGCTGGTGCATCACCCGCACGTAATGCCGTATAAGTCTGTAGTGCATTCTCCCTATTACTTTTAACTTAAGAACCTCTTTTTAACTGAACTAAACTGTTGTTGGTTTTCTTCGCGATTATACCTATGATATACAATTGTACCTATGGAGAAGAGTGTTTAGATTTTGAAATAAAATAGACACATTATGGAGTTTTTAATTGAGTATTCACGTTAAGTATATTTACTTGGTGTGATGAAATTAGTGAATGGATTTTATGAAAAAATAAACATGCTGGGTTGTTAATTGCATTTTTTTTGTTATGTTTGAACAGTATTCAAAGTATCTCAATAATAATATCAACTTGGATTAATATTTGTATGTAGGTACCCTAAAACGTTTTTACTTTTAACATAACATCAATGTATCTATGGTAAACCTTAGTCAACAAATGAACAGAAAAAATATAGAATACAATTTTACTTAAGGTATACCTTGAAATAACGAGCCTAAATTAATTCTCAAAGGCATTGAAAATACTAGACAGAAGCCGTAATAAGCTCCCTTTCAGACTCATAACCTTCTTTATAAGTCACTTCCAAGGGTTGAAAGGTTAGGGGCGTAAATAATTAAATTAAGGGACAAATTATTGCACGTGTAAAACTCTTCAGTAATTTAGCGCTTTTATTATTTTGGTTTATGTAGGCGGACGTACCGCGACCAACTCAAGGACGTCCTTAAAAACCCCCGAGTCAAAAGCACCTACAGATCGCGCGGCGAGAGTTTGGCTTTGACCTTCGGGTGGAGGGGATTACTGCGCATGGGTACTGTCACGCACACAATCAGAGCAATCCAATCAGAGCACCGCATGCGCCTACACACCATGCGCAGTAATCCCCTCCACCCGAAGGTCAAAACTAAACTCTCGCCGCGCGATCTGTACCTACAATTGTGGCACGTGGAAAGATGCCGTCTCTGTCTATCTCAACAAGAAAAAGTCGTGAGTGTATGTTATTTTATGCGTGTTTTATTTGGGGTTATCTCAAAAAAAATTTAAATCTTAAATATATCTGTTATGTTAGTGCCCTTTGGATAGATAGTAAAACTTTCAAATGTTTTTTGAATAAAATTAAATATTTTTAATACTACAATAAGTTATTTTGGAATAAAAACCCCAGTCAGTCAGGTAGCCAGTAGTCTAGCCAAGCCACAGTCAACGAATCAGTAAAGTTGTGGATGCTTTACTAAACATTGTTAAAGTGACACTAATAGGAACTTTAAGATACAACGAAGTATTATAATTTATGGGTGTGTGTGTATTACTTAAGAACACTCGTTCATTCAGTGCAAGTAATACAAAATTTGACAAGAAAAATTGATCCAAAACACAATAATGTCACATCGTCTTCCGTAAATATTAGTTAAAAATTCTTGCCACCTCATGGGTTCAAATTGTACTAATACGTATGATCAATGCTAACAAAGATAAGAGGAATCAGGATCTATGTAGAAGAATAACACATAACACAGAAGAATAGCCATTTTTACTGTGACTTTTTGAGCGTAGTTCGGACTTAGACTCGCTATTCCTAGAAATTGAAGCTTTTATGGTAAATATTTATACATTGTTCCTGCTTTTGGACTAAATACCAACACGCATGCGACATTTTCATTGCGCTTCTGTGCCTTTTGGAGAAGATTCACGAAAACACGGCATTCACACAACATTGATAAAAAAGTGGCTTCACTTTAGAGTGAAACTACGCAAGGAACTATCCTTCTCTGCGTTGTTATTCTAAGTATGTATGTAGGTATGTGATTGTGGGTTACCTTAGTCTTTTGACATGGAAGGTCGCCAGTGTTGCAAGTCTAGAAAGGGCTAGGTCTCACGACGTTGACATCTTCATAAATCCTTATAAATCGTGATCCTCGCTTACACACTGTTTGTACCTCAGATTGTTTGTACTGACGAGTGCAACAGCTTTAAGAGTGGTCACTAAACTATTAAGCAAAAGTTAAACGCCTAAAATAGAATGTTTTAAATATTATTATTATAGTTTCAATTAACAATCTAAACGAAAGAACACTTCTAATAAAGATGCGTAAATATAATGAAGAAAACACTTTTGTGCATAGAAGTACAGTTAATTGTTCAGGGTTGTATGTGGTCATGACCGCGATCCGCCATCGCACCTTATTAATGCGACATTGATCTTATCCATAGCATATGGGAATAGGGTTGGGACATTCTCGCAAAACAAGACTCGTGAGTTTCACGCTCCCACGATAAGACTTTCAAGTCTTTAATGTGTTTAAACAAACACTCTCTAAACGTGTTGACCTAAAAGTTAGCTAAAAAATAATTAAGATTTAATTATGTCTTGATATAATTATGTGATCTAGGAACTTATTTAAATGTATGTAATAAAATCTGAGTCGTTTTAGGTACATTTAAGGTTTATACCGATAGATATAAAGTTACCTACTGTATGGTTACATAATAGGGATATATACAATATACATTTTATAGAAGTGCAAAAATAGATGTAAAAAGATAAAGATGATAATAACAAATCATGCTCATTGATATAATATATACAGTTTAAGACTGCCAAAAGAAGACATAAAACGAAAACTAAGACCAAGACTGCATCAAGTATACTCTCCCATCCCTATTGCGGAAAGTTTTAAAGAGCTATATCTGTATAGAGGCGACCTTGATAAGGAAACTCATTAGCTACAATTTAATTCACATCCACAGCTCGATCGCCCGTGAGTTAAGGTTATGGGAAATAGAGTAATGCAACTAACGGGTTAGTTCAGGATTAGAACACAACAACATGACTATCGACAGTCGCTTAGTAAATAATAATATTATTGTACTATCAACAGTATTTGGTAAGGGAACGGTTGAGATAATTGAGAAATTGAGGATAAAAAGAAGATAGAGTATAAAACTTAGGTTGTTAAAAGAATTATGCATAAGAGTGTATGACTTTCTATTATGAACTCTGTGGTAACTGGTGTGTAAAATTATGTTTTTTCAAGTTTAATAAAGAGGGTATTACTTTATACTTTCGGCCTTTCTATGAGCTAGGATGCGAAGCGTTTCCAACAGCGTATAATTTGCAACATAAAATTATGAGGATGACATTATTTGTCATCGTCATCACAACTCATATCCACTTGAGCACGGGTTTCTCCTCACTTTTGTGAGGAGGATTAGGTCATAATCCACCAAGGAGAGGAAGCTCAGTCCGGATTGGTAATTAAAAATGTTATTGTAAGTATACGTAGATACATTTTGTACATTACCTTCACATTAGTCTTTGAGAAAATTATCATTACCTTTATCATAACTCAATCCAATTGACGTCACATCTTTCGACACAATAAATTAATACCTGTTTGTCACGCGGAAAACATAATTAATGTCTTACTGGTAATTAATTATGAAACACCTCTATTGTCGTCGTAGGTCTGTGGCGAAAAAAGTAGCTTATATAGTGCCGTGACCCTTTGGAGTGACACATACAGACAGACACACCCCGAGACAAGATGACCTGTTGTCTGATACTGGTGAGTTTTATTTTATAAAAAGACGTATTTTTAACTCAATTATGAAAGGCTCAAAGGATATATTTAAATGAAGTGGTCCTTCTAGAACCTTATTATGCAAGTACTAACATGTAATGGGTCAAGCAACCGGGATCAAGCGTAGTGTGAAGGAAATCCGCAGTTAATTTATGAAATGTCATTGCTGCAGGGCCTATGTGTGCATGGATGAGGTTTCGCGCCTGTTCTTGCTAGGTTGCAAAGCGTATTCATTCCCTTTTTCTAATTCCTGACATTTTGTCAAATAAAACTGGTAGAACCTTTTAATCGTGATTGAATAACTACATTCAAACAAAACCCCGAAAAAAATCAATTGCCTTTACTCTTCTTTTTCTATTAAAAGATCTCATTTTAACGGAAACATTTCAATGCCAAAACGAAATAAAAAAAATTACCTACGGCAAACTACTACAAAAAAGTGTAGGTAATGGTCAATTAAATTCAATGAAAAGGTTACAACCTCCAGAACTGGAAGCGCACTAGTGCAGCCTAACAAGGCAGATCATGCCTTTAATGGTGTTACGAGATGCCTTAAAATACCGTGTCAAGGTGAAGACTCATCGGAAATGCGGCGTGCTGCAACGGTGCAACTTGCAGCTGCCATGTATGGAGAAACGAGTTATTGCTTGACTTCGCAAGGGTCAATCATTACCATCACAAACCATTTATATAACCGCTTATCGCTAAGCCTGTGCCATGAAACGAGCGGAAAGAAAGCGAGATCTTCCTCACTATAGCGTTACAGATCTCACCTCAGAACAATAGAGATGCAATATAAATTACACTGTTGAAAAGCGCACAATTGCTAATTATTGCAGGACATTGACTTGACAAATTAAAAAATACTAACACAGGAATAGATATAATACATAGCATTTTACAGAGCCCAGAGCTTTGTTTGCATTGCAAAAATTTTCGTGGCACTGCACTGCGCTCGTTGCCCTGAGACATTGATTCTAAAGCATCAAAAGCCTAGTGATGAGGGAAAATACCTTCAAGCATAGACCTGCTAAACTATAAATCCGATTGCCAGTATAGTTCATTTAAATAATATCAAAATACATTACCCAACAACAAAAAAAATATAAATGGATATTAGCGTTAATTTTTATTTCCAACTGCAATACATACACCTAAAGATAATATTCCGTATTGATAACTGAAGAATATAAAGCTTGTTTGCATCATTCATTCTGTTATAAGTGTTGTAATCAAGTTTTGTAATAATTTTAAAAATACCTAGTTACTGTTTCTTCCCGTCAATACGTTAGGCATATTACATGAACGTGTTAGAATGTAGGTCGATTGGATGAAAGCCCTATTTTACGCTTAGGCCACGCGTAAGAAATAGATTCATTAATATCTGTCGCGGTTGAGTGAATAAATGATGAAGAAAGTGGGAATACATGTACCAGAGAATGTTGTCAGATCGTGCGACGGTTTGATGTTATTTATTGGAACGGTTTATAATATAGTTTTTATGACACCGTTCTTCTGATTGATGCTATAAATAAAATTAAAACTCTAATAATAGCCTAACGGGAGACTACAAGTTTGACTCCCGCAAAGGGCAAATATTTTTGTGGCGTGACGTTATTGAAACGACTTGTCTTGGTAGTAGACATTTTGATATTTTTATCACTAATCTTCTAACTCCTAACTCCTATATCGGCCTTTTATCCTAAAGATTATACCTACAGATTGTAGATTTTATGTAATGAAATATGCACACTAATATATAGACATTTTTGAGAATAACTTCTGCCCCCAGCATTATAATAAAATTGCTGTATTGAAAATATATGTTTGGGCAAAATATTAAATTACAATCAGATTTATAATGCAAGAAAGTGTGCAAACTTTTCCAATATCAACATGACGCGCGCGGCGTGTATTTTGTTTGCAACATTTTTTTGTGCGTGACATATTTTGATAAGTTAAGTTCAGTAGCATCACAATTTGAATATGTTAACTTTTAAATAAACACGATCCGGTGTCAACGTGCCACGAAGGACTCGACATGGGGGGTAATGTCTCAAGTATTTTTCAGCAGAAGCAATCTGCTTTTGTGATATGGCATTTGCTAATATAGTTAGTATGTATTTTTATGACTTAATGTTATTACAGTTACATACTAACCGAGAACGTTGGATTTCAATTTTGCGGTGTTCGAACACATGCCAGCAACTTGGGTTGATGTGATGTGATCAACTGTTCAGTGCTATTAAAGAAAATAATAAATTTATAAATAAATAAATAACGCGGTACCCACGATACAGGAGTATTCCTAGTGTAGGGCTACGTTAAAAAAAAAAAGAATTATTTCCTCTATGGAGGATTAGGTCATTAATCTATCACGGGGCACGGATTGGCGGAAATAATTTGCGGGCATGAAGGTTTCCTAACGAAATTTTCCTTCACCAAGCGTGTGTTAATGACGTACATCATCCTACTAATATTATAAATGCGAAAGTTTGTGCGTGTGTGTGTATGTTTGTCCTCTCTTCACGCCTTAACGGATAAACGGGTTTTGATGAAATTTGGCATTAATAATACACTATAGGTCCTGGAATCGACAACATGACTTTTTATCCCGTAAAAAATAACGTTTGTTTTTTTTTCAGCTTCTAGCAGCCTTAACCCTGGTGTCCACCTCACCGCTGCTAGGCTTCCACGAACATGTACACTACTCCGCAGAAGTGCATCCCGTACATGCTGCGCCCATCCACAGCGTCTACTCACTGCCTGTGGGGCACTCTGTATACGCCGCGCCACTAGTACATCATCCGGATGTACATTCTGTACATTACCCGGCTGTACATGCTGTACATTCTCCGATTGTACATTCCCCGGTGGTGAAGTATAAGGTGAAGTCGCACTATCATTTATTTGGTTAAATAAATTGTTTATTTATTTTGGAGTATTATTTAAATAGTTATACCTTGACCATATTCTTCTAATACAATACATTATACACATATTAAGTTACGTAAAAAAATATGTGAAAACACACAACATAAGTCGTTAGAATTACGAGTACAAATCAATTGAGAAATTAGATTGTAGGAAATTGTACCTAGTTACTGTCAACGTAAAATCAATCGAACATAGTAGCTTTCATTTTTATCAAAGTCATGCTTCGTTTACCCAAAACCAGTGTTAGTAGAGCAACCTTAACAAACAACCGGGATGTGTGATTTTCATCCCCCGTAGTATACCTAACAGGGATGATTGATCTTCCGATGTTGGGGGTGTTTTCTTAATGCCACGGCCATTTCTTGATGTAGGAAAAATCAAACAATACTACAAGGTTGCGTCATCTTTGTGGGTGTAATCTTGGGATAGGAAATATATTTCTTTCTTTTGTATACAGACACATATTTTGTTAGATAAGAAAATGAAGATACCAATATATTCTTTCAGATGAAAGACTTCAAGAGTGTCCAAATTAATCGGAAATTGCTCTTTTCAACTAGCTAGGTAGCCGTTCTATGCGAAATAATATCAATAGTTGAAATTACAAGAGATCAACCTAATATCCCACATACTTAAAAAAAAAATATGAGACTTTACTGCCTTATAAAAAGTAAGATATTTATGTTGCTATTTTTAAGACTTACCCATAGTTAACCCTCAAAGTTAGGTTTCCATAGTAAAATTAATTAATAGCCACGTACGCAGAAATAAACTTTTGGATGAAACAATCGACGAGTGAATCCAACTGTAAACTAACACTTAGCAAGTATGCATTTTCAGTCTAAAACTTATCGGAACAAACTTGCTAATTGCTAAAACCGAAACAATAGTGAACTTTTCCCAATCAGTCCGACTACAACACCAGCCAAAGCGCCAATGAACTGCTTCCCAAAACAACTAATAATCTGAGTTTTCCACAACATAAATTTCTGAAAGTTTTAAGTGTAATTGCAAACTTTGGGTCATTGGCTCCCGATCAAACTACTTGAAGAGCGTAAGCTTCGGAGTTTAATTCAATTATCTTCTTGCTGACACTCACTTAAGGATAAAAATGAATGTACAATACAAACAGTAGGAGAACTATTCATAAACTTCCCTAGTTATCATCATCATCAGCCTAAAGACGTCCACTGCTGAACATAGGCCTCCCTCTTAGACCGCCACACCGAACGACAATTTGCCACTTGCATCCACCGGTTGCCTGCGACTCTTTTGATGGCGTCGGCCCATCTAGTCGGAGGTCTACCTACGCTGCCACTTCCAGTTTCAGTGACTCTAATAACTTAAAAAAAATCATCACTCATGCTCAGACACGTCACAGCTTCGAAACTGACTTATGGTGTATTGTATACCGTGTATTTTTAATACAAAGAGGAAATATACGAACAGATTTTTTACCTGATGGTACGCGCCATGAAATTACGGAATGCAGTGCTATCTACAAATTTGCATACCGAAATCATACGCGATACTGCCCTGCGCTCATTGCCCAGATATTTTAATATTACTGGTAATTTTACTGGAAACTGTGCTTTTGTACCCAGCATACAGTAATATTTGCACACTACTGCTTGGCAGACGAATAACTGACAAAGGTATCGTGTGGTACTACCTCGACTGCTCTTAAAGAAAACAGAGGTTTTCCACCACTATTCTAAATCGCAAACAATTACCTTTCGTTTAATTCCCTTCTTCCAAAACAGTTAATATTGTGTTTATTCCTTGTTAAATTAAAATACAGTTTATTCAAAGTTGTGTTACCGCTATCTGTTTGTATATTCCGTTCCACCTAAAGTATTTATTGTTTGAAATCGTCGATCGGGAAGATAATTGTTTTATGCAAAATATTTGGTGAATCAATTTGCGTTTAGTAACGTACTTAGGAACTTTTAGGAGGCAGTATTGTTTGGGGTAACCGAACTTTATTCAATAGGAAAAGAACAACCACACAAAATCGTCACGGTTCCTTTGAAATAAAAGCTATTTGTATCACTATAATGCTATTGAAGCGGTAAGAAGTAAGCTTATTGAAGTAAGCGGTGGTAGCCTAGTGGGCGAACGTCCGCCTTCGAAAACGGAGGTGGCTAGTTCAAATCCCAGTGCGGGCACGTACCAATGTGTTTCATGTTAAACATATGTACGTAATTATCACCCGCTTTTCGGTGAAGGAAAACATCGTGAGGAAACCAACATGCCCGAGAATTATTTCGGAGGCATGTTATCAACCAACCCGGACTAGGCCCCCGTGGTGGATTATGGCCTAACCCTCCTTACGATAGTGAGGGGAGGCCTTTGCTTAGCAGTGGAACAGTTACAGGCTGAATGATATTATTATAATGCTATTGAAACTATACGAAACGGATTTAAACTGGTCAAATTCGCGCACAAACGAATATCAAAATATAATAATTTTGACATAACTCGAGTCTTCTCGTGACCACGGTCGATGTAACCGAACGTCGAAACGTCGAAGTTATGTCAAAATTATATATTTTGATATTATAGTTGATAGAATCAGGCGTTACTTTGCGGAAATCCATATTCAAAACAATGAAGTAAAATATATGTAGTTGTAATCCCGCCAAAAATTCGTCCGATCAATGTTGGCTAGATGACTGATGACGTAATCTTGTATACTAACAACCCCCTGAAAACCTGAAATATTTGGGGACGGTGTTTTTCGTAAATTTGTTAGGCATAATTAGGGGGTATATTACTGTTTAGGATATTAGCTAAGGTTTTCAGGGGGTTGTTAGTATACAAGATTACGTCATCAGTCATCTAGCCAACATTGATCGGACGAATTTTTGGCGGGATTACAACTACATATATTTTACTTCATTGTTTTGATTTTGATATTAGTTTGTGCGCGAATTAGACCCGTTTAAATCTAGTTAATAATATGTTTTCTGTTCGCGAAAGTGTAAGAACTTTTAGACGGAACAGTTTTATCGCCACTTTGTTGCTGCCGATATACGAGTAATATAATTATGTTTAACTTTGGCACTAAATTATACTAACTCTTCTTCTTCGGAAAGTTACACCAATTGTTACATACATTTTACTCATAGTGGTTAGATTAATATTTGCTGAAATGCCTGCCTACCATACTAAAAATGACTTATTACATCAAGATTTAATTTTATTGACTGTTTTTTGTATAACTTTAAACACTAACTCATCATCGTAAGCCTGAAGACGCCCACTGCTGAACATAGGCCTCCCCCTTAGACCGGCACACCGAACGACAATTTGCCACTTGCATCCACCGGTTGCCTGCGACTCTTTTGATGTCGACGGCCCATCTAGTATAACACTAACTCAATGAAGCTAAATCATGAGTCCTCATCAAAGCAAAAAACATTCCCTAAGATAGATTATCCTTTACAATCGCTTGTCGACCTTTTATCGTTATTTTCTTTCTGCCTAGTATTTTAAGATAAAACCATAAAACCTTTTTCGAACCTCAACTGTACCTTATCGATAAATCTCTACAATCTCCGCTAATTCCCCAATAAATGCTCCTCCTAACCTTTACCGCTATGCGAAAATTCAATTACGACTGTTGTATCGCTTGTATCGTCATCCGATCGCAGTAACAGTAGAGTCCCGAGCCACCGCTTGTCGTTATAATGCAGTTCAGCCGTATTGGTATGTTATTGACTTTGGACTCAGTAGCATTGACATCTTCTTCTTGATCTTCTTATTTTTTGTTTGTTTGTCTGTAGTATCTTCTTATTTAAGAGCATTGCTCTTGTCAGTGGAGTAATCGCCAGCGTTCCCTATATTCAGCCAAAGTTTGCCTTTTATTTACGAAATGGAATTTCTCTTTATCTGATCTGTGAATCTCCGAGGTCTGCCTTTTCTCTCTCCTCTTCTACTTTCCTTTCTATGATGGCTTTAATGATTATTCATATCGTATTATGGTGGGCAAACATTTTCCTCTTCTCTTTTCCAATGTCGCTTAACCATTCCGTATTTTTTGGACGACTGACGAAGTACATAGGTATACATAATATATGCTTGTGATTATTAGTTAGTAATTTATTCAAACTACTATAACA
The DNA here is from genome assembly GCA_905147375.1 of Hylaea fasciaria. Classification (NCBI taxonomy): domain Eukaryota; kingdom Metazoa; phylum Arthropoda; class Insecta; order Lepidoptera; family Geometridae; genus Hylaea; species Hylaea fasciaria. The sequence continues at coordinate 618,400 of LR990200.1, forward strand.
CAGTTAATATGTATACACAAAGTGCAGTAAATTATAATATCTGCACAGCAGTCTCATATAATTATAGCCAGCTATAGTAACAAGCTTCTTATTCTGTAATTCTCTAAGATAATCATTTTATCATACAAAGTAGGTACCCAAAGACCTCATTGATTTAAAAAGTCTGTTAACCTAAAATTGGATAATAAATAACACATTTTCCTTGAAAAATAACAGCGTTGGTTCGACGACGAGAAACAGATGTCTAGCGGAAGGACTTTTTCAAATATATTTTTGTCTTGTCCACGGGCTTTTGATAAACACTTAAGCCGATTGTTTCTGATCCGATCTGAAAAGTAGTTGTTACTGAATATGTCATTATTTATAGACCTTTTTTGAGTAAACCGTAATTTCACCAGACCCATAACAATAACGACGCATAATAAAAAAACAATTGGTAAATCCTATAATATATTTTTTTAAATAATCATTATAATAATTATGTACCAAGGTAGAAAACTCTAACACTGACTAAATTCAGATACTCTCTTATGTGTGGGCCCCTTTAGTTTACTTTAGTTTAAACTTTGATAATTATAACCGGCTCAATTTCCAAACTGATTGTCACAAAAGGCGCGTATAAATCGCTTCTCCGATAAATTAATCGCCTCATTATCGAAAGACAAATTTATTATCGGAAGTCAAAGTGTGATCAAACAGCTCCCGGCTAGAGGTCCCAATTACAAGGTCACGAGTAAAGGGGGAAGTGAAATATGGACTCCTTTAAATCGGCTTTACAGATTCTTGGCTGAATTCAAGTCTCTAATTTTGCTGTTTCACGGCAGAATAAATTTTGTTGGATAATTAATAGGAACAATGTCTTTGCAAGCGTTTGAGTCGATACAAGGCAGGTATTGTTTGAAAGCCAAGATGAAAGATAGTGGGTAAAATTTGTGCCAACATTTTGTAATATTGTCTTACTTTTATTTATGTTCGTAAATTACTGCTACCGTCTTACGTCGACGATGATCACTCCCGTTATCGTACTCAATCCTGGCATTCCTAATTATTTTACTTGTGAGTTTGTTATTGAGTTAGAACAAGCAAGCGTTAGACGCCGATTTGTGGAGAACATATTATTTAGACTCATCTGTTCAACTCTAGTTAAATCTTTTGTGGTAAGAACGCTAGTGTTTCATGAAACATCTTCAATAATTAATTTGATGTACATTCTGGCCAATAAATATTTTCATTTTATATCATTTCCCTAAAAATATGTTAATCCGAGTTCGATCCCTGTATTCGCGTTCCTTTAGGCAATCAAAATTATCATAGGATACAGCGTGCAATCCTTACCGGACACACTATACTCAAGTTCTCAGGTTGCGTATTACCAAACAGTGGATTTATTGCCTACACCTAGCCTAGAGACTAGGACTATAAAAGGACTAGACCTAGACGATCTAGGTACACAGTCTCGCATCGCCGCATTAGACTATAACGGAACGCATTAATACATTTATACAAAATGTTCAAGCTGGTAAGCATTTTTTAGCATCATTGATGCACTTTTTAATGTTCTGGTGTAGAAATGATAATTATTGCAAATAATGGATTAAGTTTTGTTTTTCACCCAAATATTTGTAATAATAATTCATTATTTGATGATAATATCTAGTGACAATTAATTTTTCAATATTACTCTTAATTGCTATTCTTAGGGGCATGTTCATAAGTTGATTGTGAATTTCAGTCAACTACTTCAGAATACATTAGGTTACTATTATTTAAGTTGTTGGCAAAATAAGCCAATTTTCTAAATTATTATCTGAGTTATTTGTATTTAAATTGCCCGAGGGCAACTTTACGAACTAAGTAAAAAAAAGTTTATTATAAAGTTAGTTTTCAAATGATTTACATAATTTTAGTTTTATGTTGCTCATAATATAAGATTTTATTATGATTTTTTTACTTATTCTACTTAGGTACCCTTTTTTTACCAAAGGAAAAGCAAAAATGTCTTTCTGCCGCATACATTAAAAGTATTATTTTTTTATATAACAAAGGTCAATGCTATATTTAAATCCGATCCTAAAAGCGTTGATTAAAAAATTTACAATACCGCAGAAACTTGCCATTACATTTGAAAAATATTGCCTTTTTCAGGCCGTATTCCTTGCCATTGTTGCCGCCGCCCACGCCGGGGTCATCGCCCCCATAGTGCCCGTGGCCCACCCTGTTGCATTGGCCCACCCAGTGGCGGTGGCTCGACCAGCACTGGTGTCTCACAGCGCGGTGGTCCACCATGCCCCGGTGGTGCACACTGTACACGCCCCAGTTCTGCATGCCCCAGTGGTCCACGCTGCCCCACTGGTCCACCATGCCCCGGTCATCCCCGTGGTCAGGCATGCTCCACTCATCTCCGTGCATCATTGAGAAGTCGAGGAAAGAATTGACAAGAATGTTTCGTCTTAAATGGAATGTGAAGTTGTGATTGTTTGGAATAAAGTGTTTTTGTAGAAATGTTTATTTTATCAAATTATCAAACCTAGCCCTCATTGACGTTGTAAGATTTGCAAAGTCATTGGAAGCAGCTTTAGGAAGAATAAGTACATTTCTGATATAACCTTAAAGCGTAAGGTCTCAGGGTGATGAGATCAGTACAGTGCCAAGTAAGACAGCGCCATTTAAAGTTAATTAATAGGGCTTCATCACATCTCTAGCAAACAATACATAACACAACGATGAACCCTTTTATTGCAAATAAGTTACTTACCTAATTCTACTTTTGATATAGACTCAAATCATTGAAAAGTTGGTGAAATGAAATGCTACGCCATTTCAAACTTACTAATAAACTTCTCTGTAATATCCTTTAGTTTACTTTGAGTTGCTCTTACGAGTAGATTACAAAGTCCAAAGGTCAGGTTCGTAGAATCGCTATGATGGACGTAACTGAATTTACCCTAGTTTAAAACAAACGCTTTCGTTTCCAGACTCCTTTAGTTTTATTTATTTAACCTGTAGAGTGTATTCAATCTTAAAGGTACTTACTATAGCAATTGTTACCCTCACATCTCTCAAGATATCCAGATTGTGGAGTCACTTTCTTCAATTCTATTTATTTACAGTCCTGACAAATATGCATGGAGCCGAAATCCTAAGCGTATCCTGCCAGGTATCTACCATTACTTACATACCACTAGTTTTAGTAATATTATACAAAAGCACTCTCCACCATCTGACCACCACTAACCAGGTGAGCATCATGCCTGTTAGCAACCCATTATTTAAAAACTAGATGGCGGTACGAGAATGAGAACTCCTTTAAAAAGTGGTAGATTGTTTCCCAGAACTGGATAGTAAAGGTGCAAGACAACATTTCTAGACTAAAATTAAAAATTGGTAGGAAAGCTGTGTATAGGACCTGTCGCATAACGCATTTTCCCAGCAATGGGACAGTAGAGACACAAAACAACAATTTCTCGACTACAATCAAAACAACTCTATCGCGATCCTGGAATAACCTCTTGATGCTTGCTCCGTAGCAGTATCATAGTGTACCTTCATCTTATTATATCCAGGATTCATCCGATCCGTTGACAATATGTTAATGCTGTCGGCGCCGATCGTACATCAAAAGATTTACTGATGTATCCTGCACCTACTTTATGTGAACTCCGTGTCAACGACACTGGGCCGTTACCCCGCGGGGTGTCTGCAGCGGCCCATTAGTGCCTGGGGTATCCCTTTCCGCCATTTTAATTGCCTCGTTCAGTGATTTTAAAGGGTTAATAGCAATGACCGGTGGAGATTTTTGACCAAGAGGAAACTGCTGCTTTCGTCATATTGTAGGATGGATTTTAAAGATGAGGAATAAACTACTTTGATTAAAAAAAAGTTCTAACAACTATATTTCGTCATCAGCATTAGCCTAGTTCGTCTCTATAGTCTTCTGCAAGACAGTTTGTATATACAAGTATACACAAGCACATACGCGCTTTCGAAGTGGAAAAGTGCGCAAACCTGAAAATCTTGTTAGGATACCCCACCGCATACTTGTTAGAACTGACTTAGGTAAGTAAGTACTTTAGTTCCCATTTAAAAAACACAAAGCACAAAGCAAAGTACTCTACCAAAACAAAAGGGTCATTTTCCAACCCAGCTTAGCAAAAATTCCTTTTCAAGCCGAAAACTGTCGCTGCGAATAATAAATTTTCAATGAAAGTAGGCCTTTGACCGGACAACCCCACTCATCCCTCATTTCACTGCAAATAAACAAGTCGTCAAAGGCCTTTCTCTTTTTGATTTTCAAATAAACACATTGGAAAATTGGCCCTGATTCATGGAAATCCCTGTCGTTCTAAACAAGCTTTTGATTTTACCAAGAGAAGTTTGCGCCTGTAGAAAATCTTGTTTCAGGTTAAAGAACTCTGGTCCCAGATTTTTAACGCCTTTATGGTTTATGGTTTTTTTTAATGGACTGATTTATGGTTTTTTTAATGACGTACTTAACTACTAAGTACTAAGCTAGTGTCGATCACTAGAGCCGATGGCAATGCACGCTTGCACAGAAGATCTCTTCACTAATCTGAAGCAAAGCCGCTCCAGACCCTTACAATTCGCATGGCGCTTTGTTCTTATAATATTTCCCTAAATTGCATCTCAGTTTAATCTAAATGCACTCAGTGACAATTCTGTGCTCTAGTGGTTAAGAAATTGACATCTAATCAAATTCTTGGTAAGCGTGGGATAAAAGTATAGCGTGGGATGGAGTTTGGTTCTTTATCAAATCAGTCTGAAACCCCAAAACTATTTCATCTCACAACATTGTAGCACCTTCCCAAAATAATAATATATCGTATATACTGTGTTTATATAGATGTATAATGATTACATTATGTACTTCTATTCATATTTTATTCTATTTATGAAAGAACAACGCTAAATGTAAATATTTTGATTGAAATAAATGGCAATTTAGGCTTATGTTAGATTCACGTTGTAATTGTTTATTTTAAAAAAGTTCCATTTGTATTATTAAGTTGAACATCCAACTCAAAAAACCTTATTCCACCAGCACAGCAGCTACATCGTTTCTGCAGCCTACCTTGTTAAGTTCAAAGCAAACAGTCGTAAACCCTACAGGGTTCCCAAACCTTGAGCGCATAAGACCCGTCCTTCAAGCTAATTCCTGGACCCCTACTCGCCCTTGAAAAAGATGCATAGTGTACTCCAAGGGTCTTAAGTCCTTAATAAACGTATCTCCAAGGATAATTGCGAGGGGGGACAGTGAGCGTAATGGGGGATGTCACTAATCCGCTTTTTGTCAGCCGATGTCCTCGAGCGGTGTTAATGAACGAAGCAAATTGCTTTTGATTTAGGAAGTCTATAGATTATTTCCTAGTTAGACGATGAAAGTCTTACGAGGATGAAGATGGAGGGGGGATTTCATAAAGTTTATGATTAGCACCGACTTACATTTGTCAATGAACGAGGTTTTAGTTATATAAAAGGCTTCTGAATTGTTGGTAACTTTTTTAATATGGCTTTGGTGTTTTTTTTTGTTTTCGCATAACATAAAAACGACTGAACCGATTGCAACGTAGTTTTGACCGTTCGCTAGCCAAGAATCTGATTTGTACAACGTAAATAGACACGTGAAAATTTCAGCTAACGAGTATGCGATAATGGAGTTTAGCATCCCAGGTGAACGATTTTATTGATAAATCGGAATGTCTCTCATGAAAACACCTGCCTGGATAGTCAATATAATCGAGATAAGTAATTGGAGCAATCAATTGTTAACTTGAGTTAAATAGGCTGTAACTATTCACTGAAATAATGGATAAGAATTCTAGGAGATAAAATAAAACAATCTAGACTTTATTAGGAGAGTGGTGCTGGTTCAATACGGTACTAGAAATAAGAGTGGTCCTAGAAATATATTGTATCTTGCTAACTTCAATCAGCAGCCAAACACAACCAAGAAAAATGGCATGATAAAAATATCGCAAGGTTTTAAAAGTATGAAAATTAGGGAATCAACTTTATTTCTGTCCATTACGGTTTAGTTTTGACTAAAGCATGAATAATAGCAAAACAAAAATAATGACCAATTCTGAGGCCTATCTAGTACATTATTGATAGAAGCCTGCTAAAAATTTAACGAAATTTCCTTTTATCTAAAAATGCATACATATCTACAGAAATATGCAAAGTATAAGCTTATGAAAACGTAAGGAAATTTAATAACACATTTGGCATAACTCAAAAGTCTGATAGAAACATTGGGCGTTAGATATCTTTACCCCAAGCTCAATGCACTTTAAAAAGAGATTTGTTGAAAAATATTTAGCAGATCCGACTTGAAACTTTGGCAGACTAGACCCTCGCGGGGATTATCCTTTTTAGGGATTCCAAAAATAAAATCCATTTTAAGCCCTTTAGCTTCCTTTAAAACATTGGCCTCTTTGCTTACCATCCGTTGAAAGTGAATTCCTATTTCTGTCATAAACATTATTTTATTCCTGATTTTATTTCATGTTTTATTGCATTATTTCGTTTGATAACAGCTTTATTACGGTGCAATAAACTGCATTTTATTTTAATAGTGTACGTAGCAAAAAAAAATGATATTTTTATCTATGGTAGAGCCATTGGCGGCCACTTAAAGCAATTTTTACTTGACAACCTTAACAATTATTATTCTTCTATTATAAACAGAGAAACGCTTCCACTATTGGCCAGATAAGCATATTTAGGACTTAATAACTAGCAAACGATAATAATATTTAAACACCACATTGTGTTAAAACAACAATCTACACATGGTTTCAATTTAATATTGCTACCTAGTCGTGGGTTTCATAGCCGATAGAATATCTTCAAATATTTTCTTTATGATTACAGCCCTGAAAACAAGGAACATCGGCGCACTCAAATATGCATGCAAATATTAAAAACGGCCCAAACTGGGTTAGGGCTGACCTTGCCCAAATTTCATCCCAACAAAGGGTATTTTCTGCAGAATTTAACTTGCAGCCTTGACTAGGCCCTCCGGCGAAATAACTCGCAACGTATGGCTGTACTCAGGACGGCTGGTTGGTCGCCCCTCTTTGCCCCATTCGTATCCGCCCCTTCCAAAACAAACCCCAACTAAAAGTAACTGCCGTACAAAGGTGAAGTTACGTCCACTTAATCCGGCTGCAATGCAGCGATGATAATTTCCTAATGCGCTTTTTTGACACCAAGATGTATACACTAGATCCTCAGATCTGTCAAAGTCACCGATAAGGTCAAATTGTCCATACAAACCTGACAAAACCAGTGATTTACAGCGATTTTTAGCGACATCAAGAATGAATAGCTAAACAGATTTGAGATCTAAGTCTAAGTACAATCATTAAACTATCAACAAAAACGAAAGTCAAAACATTGACAGCGCCATGTCACCTGTAACTTTTAATGCTTGATAGAGTTTGATGGCATCACTTTTGTATACGTATTATATTTGACATATTATAAGCATTTCACTGTTACCCAAAATTGAAAATTCCAAAGTGTTACTCACCACTTTCAACGCTCGGAGCCTTCTTCAGATTGCCCCCTAGGAACCAAGTCCTCACTACATCTGTGCAGTTCAAATCGGTCGAGGAAGTTGCGAGTTCCTCGTAAACGCACGATAAAATGCCGAGATTTATGGACATGGGAGATATAAATGTAATGTTTGGAACATAATGTTTGGGGCAGTCGTTATGGGATCTCTGGAATCAAGTGGCCCGCCTCATTAGCCTCCCTAAACCTGTTACCAACATGTTTCAAAGTACCAAATTAACCCCCATTCTTGTTCAATAATCGACACGAGGAAAGAAAATAGTATTAAAGAACTTCATTTCATCTTCGTGGTCGGCAGCCTGTTACGTTTCCACTGCTGGGATATAGCCTTCTCTGATCTTTACACTATTGTTAGTAATTTGTCAGTAACGTAAGTTATGTTTCTATACCTTAATGCTTTGGAGGGCAGTTGAGGGCACCATGTTTTCGACCCTGATAGCTACCGTCTGAGAGCAGTCGTTAAGCCACGTCAGTGTACCTGACACTAGAGGCTAGCACTCAACAAACACTGATATTTGCTCTGAGTGTGACTCCTAGTTCCTGACTCCTTCGATAAAGGGAAGTCTAGTCACATGTCAGGGTCGATGTATGTGATCGTAACTAAACCGGCCAAGTGCGATTCAGACTTGCGCACGAAGGATTCCGTACCATTATAATATAAAAACGGAAAAAAATTACGTTTTTTAGCCCCCTTTAATATTTATTTAATCCTGTTATTTAGTATTTTTTGTAGTTATAGCGGCAAAAGATTTCACATCATCTGTGAAAATTTCAACTGTCTAACTATCACGGTTCGTCAGATACAGCCTGGTGACAGACGGACAGATGGACGGACGGACGGACGGACAGCGGAGCCTTATAATAATAGGGATCCAGTTTCATCTTTTGGGTACGGAACCCTAAAAAACTTTTCTATGGTACAGCTAATCCGTCCCATGGGACAATGGTATCTGAAGGACGCCGCTATGGCCTTACAATTGCGATATTATGGTAATCCAGCGTCGTGTGTGTGAACTCAGGGCGATTTATAGGAAAGGAGCCAATAGTTCGGGGCTATTACAGGGGCCATTAGTCTATGAGCTATTGAAGGCTTCCCGGCATTTTGTCTACCACGTTACAGATTGAATAGAAAAAGTTCGCTTTAGTATTTAGGTACCTACTAAAGTAGTTTCTGGAATTGAAACTCTACAAAATACTACTAAGATATTCTTTTAGGGATCTCTAGAGGTATATCCATTCGAATAAACGGATAATAATAATAAAAAAATAAACAGTTTTTTCTGTGCTATTTGGTCTGGAACCTTAAGTTATACGAAGTTCAAAATAGTTGTTAAAAAAAATATGTATAAAAGATCCAAGACGACAATAATCTATGAGACATAATATGATACAAAATACACACAAATTGCGACTCCATAGAAAAATACTTGTCATAGCTTTTCCCTAAAGTAATATTATTATGAGTATTTCTAAACAAAGGCGAGGAAACAAGCCAGTCAAATACAGTTCCTAGCAATTGCTTCGAGCATCGCCAGGAGAGTAGGATTAGGTAGAGTTTCCCAGACCTGTCAGCCCAATTGATTGGCTAAATATTAAAATTATTAATAGGATCGAATAAAATCCAAATTGCGAAATAATTTAAGTACTAAAATTTTCCGCCAACCCCCACCAATTTTACAAAATACAAGTCGTAAGTATTGAAATCAGAAGTTGAAACTAAGTTTTTGACGCTAGCGACAAAGCGCGTTTCTCTGTTTTCAGTTCGTACGCAATTGGATTTGAAAGTGTGAATAAGCGCTACTTCTAAAAATAATATTAGTGGCGTTGTTTTATAAGTAGGTATATATATCATAATAATAATAATAATTCAGCCTGTAACTGTCCCACTGCTGGGCAAAGGCCTCCCCTCACTATCGTGAGGAGGGTTAGGCCATAATCCACCACGGGGGCCTAGTCCGGGTTGGTGGATAACATGCCTCCGAATTAATTCTAGGGCATGTTGGTTTCCTCACGATGTTTTCCTTCACCGAAATGCGAGTGATAATTACGTACTTACATATGTTTAACAAGTAACACATTGGTACGTGCCCGCACTGGGATTTGAACTCGCCACCTCCGTTTTCGAAGGCGGATGTTCGCCCACTAGGCTACCACCGCTGATATATATCATACTTTATATATTATTTTAATTCCCGTGCGAACTTAATTTGGCTCGTCATATACTAGCACACACGGCCACGCGTTGCTGTGGCTGAGTTTTTTGTTATTGCGACTATGAATTGAGATGTTAGCTATCCTATCTTTCAAGTTAGATCAAACTGCACACGGCGTGCATATTTGATAAAAATCACTTTAGTAGTTTAGGAGTCCATCGCGGACAAACAACGTGACGCGTATTTTATATATATATTATGATAAACCGGTGGGCACCAACAACGTTGAAAACCAATTAATTAGTTTTCTAGAGAACGAATCGTAAGCTGTATCAAGACTGCATTAGCAGTAAAAAGAGACAAGTCCAAAGACCTGGGACAGTAAAATGGAAAGCTGGTGGTACACCGAGACTGAGATTTTTTATCTTAGCCAATATTACATACGACGAAAGTGCGTGCAAACGACTGAACGGTTTCTGACGATACTTTGTGACTATTAAAACATGGAACACATTTTTATCGCGGCTTTCCAGTTTCAGTGGGATCGTTGCCGTAAGTATAGGTAAGTAATTAAAAGCGTTAATCGTTCAAAAATCTCTCAAGTGAAAATAGATTGTATTTCCAAGTTTACAGTTACAGTACTTTCCCTATTTCTGAAATAAGGTAAGTTTAATCAGCGTGGGCAGTTTTGAGAAGTTTAATACTTTACCAAATTATTCACTCCAATAAGTTTATAGACGTAACTCCCACGTAAAGTGTATGCAAGCGTGTAATTATTATTAAGGGCATGAAAATGGAACTGCGAATCAAAAGTGGGTGGACTCTATTATTAACAAATTAGAATGTACTATAATAATATTATTATACACTTTATATGATGTCCAGGTGAGCGTTTATGATCTCACCTGTTGAAGCAACGATATTGTTGGATGTTTGAACCATTTTGCGTTTAAGACTATCCATCCATTAATGCTGACCAGTCGGATTTGTCGGTATAAAATGACAGCCACACATGATATAAAATATCGGTATCGCCGTCTGTCTGAAGAGACCACAATGGTACAATTAAGCCACCATATCAAGACTGCGTAGCTTAAGTTCTGACTAGTTCGAAATAATGTCCATATCCGATAAACGTTAATGCGAAATCGATTGTATAGACAAGCGCTCTCGGTGTATCCCCAGACTTACTAATAATATTCACTTTCGAACCAATCACCAATAACACTTAAGATGTCGTTTCGTCTTTCCTCAGACTCGCCGAGTTCATTAATTTTTGGGTGTTTGCAAAGAGCTTACTAGAGCTTTGCATTGATTGGTCTGCGATGTCAGCGAATTAATGTGCCGGTTAAGGAATCTATTGAAATAATAGTACGTACTTCTTAAGTTTTGAAATATTACTATATTTTAGACACCTGTAGGTATATTTTTGTTAACGATGACTGTATTTGTCTAGTTCGATGTATGAAATCCCGATGTACGCTATATCGATAGTACATGAGTGCGATGTTTGTAAGTTAGTTCGAAAGTAGGCGAGTTTGAAGATCACAGCAATGCATGCATAGACTCTCGTCAGTAAACATCATAAGATTCATGCTGCACCTGCGAAGTTTGGACTTTTTTGCCAAAAATCCCGTAAGTATTTGCTTAACTATAGTTAATAAGTATATAAAAATATATGTTGTTAACATTTTCTCACATATACCTCCACGACAAACATTATATCAACTGCATTTTTGTACACGGTCCCAATACAGATCCAGACCCTGTATTTAGAGAATCATCGATTACTAGGCTCATGGTCCTACGTACACATTCAAATTAAACACATGTAATTTATTAACTAGCTAAAAACGGGTCTAATTCGCGCACAAACAAATATCAAAATATATAATTTTGACATACCTCGACGTTTCGACCAAGTTACATCCTATTATTACTAACGCGAAAGTTTGTATGTTTATTACTTGTTCACGCTTAAACGGCTGGACCAATTATGATGATATTTGGCACGACGAAAGCTAGTAGACTATATTAACACATAGGCTACTTTATATCCCGATAAAACAGCCGCTAGTAGACAATATACGCCAGGGAATTCCAAAATATTTGTCAACAGTAAACTGACCTACAATAAATTATTACAGTATGTCCAAATATCGTCAGTTCCCTAACGTCCCGATAAATCAGCTGATTTTCCCATAGGCTGACGAATGCGCCGCACGCGAGACCTTGCTACCGCGTCATTATGGTACTGGTCAGGTCAGGGCCCTATGCAGGAGCGGGTGATTAGTCGGGACCCCCGGGAGCGGTTGATGATGGAGTCGGGGCGATTTATCCGGTGGAGCAGAGGGGGGATTTATTGGATGGAGATTGAGTGACTGATGAGAATTTAGCATAACTTAGCAGACTCATAAAATGACATCCCCGTAGAGTTTCTTGGTACTGTCTTCTCTAACGGGCGTATTCCGAAGCACTGGTAGAGTCAGCGGAGTTTCCTTTTCCTGTCGAGAATCTTGGTACAGTGCTTGAAAAGGAAACATCCTTTTTTCAAACTCAAACCATAATCAATTACTGCTTAATTTAATTTATCATACTTTAAGTTTTTATGATTCTCTTTAGCTGTTTGACTTGTGAAAGTGCGATTTAAATTTACAATAAATGCTTTGACTTTGACTTAATGGTTTCGCTAACTGAATTGCTATACGAAAATGGATAGAACTAGTATCATAAACCGGCCAAGTGCGAGTCGGACACGCGGACAAAGGGTTCCGTACTATTATCTATAAAAATGGCAAAAAAACGCGTTTGTTGTATGGGATACCCCTTAAATTTTTATTTCATTCTGTTTTTAATGAAAATAATATAGCGGCAACAGAAGTACATTATCTGTGGAAATTTCAACTGTCAACTATCACGGGTCATGAAATACGGCCTGGCGACATAAGGACAGAAAGACAGAAACTCTGTAAGCTATATTTAAATTAAACGATTACAAGTTATTTATTGCCAGTATACCATTAAAAACAACCCAAGAAAAGCTGCAGGCGACAATTAAACAAATTTAAAAAATATCCTTAATATATTAATGTGAACCTTATGAACTGCTGAAATGAAATCTCATATCTATCGCGCCAACGTGTTATAAATAGTATACAAATTAATTTAGATGAAACTAACGATGAAGAAACACAATTAACAAAAAATACGTGACAAAATTACAATTAGGTACAAATCTTTTTCTGATAAAAATAACTAAGCTCCAGAAGCTATTTCATTTCTCGCATCTCCAATGACTATCTACAAAAGTTGGTGGTCAAATAAAAACGTGGGTGCTAAAAATATTTCTATTCTCATTTCAGGTTTTTAACCTCGCAGCTTGTTTTCTTTTGTAATTATGTTTTACGTTATTTGTCAATGAATAATGTCACTATTGGCGGACGTATTCCAGCCGTAACACAATTCGGCTAAACGTTGGGAACCTTTGAGAAACTATTGGGAACACTCTTTATTTCTACATTATGATTTGTATCCTACTAAAATAATAAAGGCAAAAGTTTCTTTGTGTGTATGTTTGTTACTTCTTCGCGCTCTCAAACGGTTGGACCAATTTTGATGAAATTTTGTGTGGAGGTAGCTAATTCTGTGGATTAACTAGGCTAATTTTTATTCCGAAAACAGCAAGTAACACCGCGGGGCGTAGCTATTGTTATTATATTGATGAAAATGTGTTTGTGTGTTTGTTACCTTTTCACGACTAAACGGCTGAACTGACCTTGACAAATTTGGTAATATAGAAATAGATTGGACTTATGGGAATGACATAGGCTCGAGCTCCATTTTCTAAACAGGCTAGACCTGAAGGTTTTGTGTACGTCTGTACAATAAACAACTGATATTTTACTCAATTGAAGAGCGGGCTCAGTCTACCAAAGATATATAATAAAATTAACGAATAGGTCAACTGATCCCGCGGGATCAGTTTAGAGTGGGCTCAGTTGACGTACGAGCCGACGTTGGGTAATACGACGGATACTAAAACTTGGCTTCGGCAGATATATTGTGTTTCGTAGCAAATGATACTTAATTACCCATAGTTTGTTTGAACAACGTCAAACCTAGACCCTCTTCTTACCACAAAAGTTTGGACCAGAGTTAAACAAATATTTCTAAAATTTCATTCTACATAATCGAAGTCTATCACCCGCAATTTCAAACTCAATCGTGGCATTCCTCATTATTTTACTTCTTGTGAATTAGTTATTCAGTTAGAAAAAGCGAAAGTTCGACGTCGATTTGTAGAGAAAAAATTTGACCCGTTCAGCTCTAGTTTAATTTTTTTGTGGTAAGGCCACATCTATCCTTAAAAGTATATTGTTTATTTATTTAACTAATCAGGAATCTCAATCACATACATAGACCCTGAGCTCTACTCCATGTAGCTAGAAAAACAGGAACTCAGAGGACCATGGCCACACAAACACCTAGATTTAGCAAAGACGATTGATGGTTTAAAAGCAATGTTTGCTTAATAAAGATAGTGAACAAGACACAGTAAATCAACCTAATCGAAATATCACGTGACGATATCCCATTACAAAAGATTCAACGGAATCGTCATATTGAGAATCTTTTATGAAATAAAGATTTTTCCTCGAACTTTAAACCCAAGTCGGGTGAAACAAAGTTCTCTAAAGTTGCACTTCTGCTACCGTAGGTCTCGGGAGGGTTCAAGATAATGATGTTAATGAAGATTATGATAAAGCTCACCTGTCTAGCGACACCGCGACGAGGCTGTAGACTGACGCCGCTACTGACAGCCCTTGGACATACGGCACTGTCTTGCACATCAGCCAGCCCAGCACCCAAGCTGAAACAATGAAAAGAGATATAAGTAAGACAATAATAATTAATAACTGGTAGCTTTAAAACTGGAAGGCTGTGTCTCCTATAAACGCTATCAGCCGCTTACAGCATCACGCTGTACGTCACGATGCAAATCTATAGAAATGTACTGTAGGGCGTGCAGGAAACTATATCGAGAAAGTATCCGATACGTTAACTGTAAAATTTGTTTTAGATGCCTTGCTATATCGACTAGATGCGTACGCGAGCGGTTACCTTGATCGATACGTTACCGATACGAACCGTTAATATTCTCGTGCTTGCCCTATTGTAGGAGTACTGATAAAATCTAAAACAGATTTGACAGCTGTTAACGTATCGAATACTTTCTGGATAGAGGTTCCTGCTCGCCCTACTGACTGCTGTTATGGTCTCTTTCCCATGTTGATGTCGTCGTACAGTTTTATAGTAGGGAACCATCACGATGCGGCGTAGTATGGTGCGAGGCTGTAAGCGGCCAATTGCGTTTATAGAAGAACAGACCGGAATGAAGATGGTGTTTCCACAAACTTTGTACAAATATTATTTGCCGCAAATGCCGCAACCTCGTGATTTGCATTTGGCTCGTCCATCATCGGACTGCAGCGGCATTTTAGATTAGCTTTGGAAGTTATTTAATAACCTGAGCAGATAATAACAAATTAACGTAAAGAGTATGAAGAATTCAAACTTTAACTGGAGAACGTAACGACTGATATAAATACCTACCTAAATTACGCAAAACCTGTTAGATTATGGTGGGAATAAAGTTGGCGTAGCACCAAAGAATAGGTAGGTACCTACTTTATGTGCCACTGAGAGTTCTGTAACAGAAATAATCTACTGCTTATTCTGGTACGAGTACGTAAGACCAGGCTAACAAACGCCTCCGATAAATCTTTCCGCGTCATTTTCAAGAACAGCCCATAAATTCGCCCAATTCAGATCACGCCAACATAATACCCTCTTCAAGAAAATTGGCCCAACTTGAAACAACTCAACTTCCAATCCCTTAACACCCTGCCGAAGGACTGTGGACCGTACCTGTACGCAACAAGTGGCAGGTTACTAAATCAATATGTACCGTCCTGCAGCCGAAAGTAGGTCAGGTCACTGTACTACCTACGACCCTTTAGCCTTGCATTCCACCTACCCCCGTCTCTTTCTTCCCCTAGCTCGTAGGTATCTCCCCATCTTGCTCACTTGGCCTTGCCCCGCGAAACGCATTACAATACAAAAGTCGGATATGAAAAACGTTCATTGATAAACTTATAACCTAAAGTCAAACGTATAAGTTTCAAATTCGTTTGTGAAGCTCACGGAAGTTGCATTCGGTTTAGGCTGTATTGATTTAACTTAGATGTCTGGGCAATGAATAACTGATTTGTTTTTAATGACGCCCGCGCTTGGCTTTTTTCTTAACCTATATTGGAGGGCCTTGGCCTGGCTTCATAACTGAAGTCTTCGTTTGTGACAACGATTTGATTATTCAAATCTATGGAGGAAAAGCTCGCGTTTTCAACTTCTTATTACCTACCAAGAACCAGTGGATTTTTTCTTTTCAAAAGTTTTTAGGCATAAAATAGCATGTCACACTTACAGTTTATGGTAAAATCAGATTCCACATTTTTAGACACACAACGGGCTCAAGTCTAAAAGACATGAAATTAAACAAACGATATAAGCGGATAACTACGTACATAAAGATCTGAATCAAGACCAATAATGTCAACTAAAATTGTATAAGTAATAATATTTTAAAACCAAAGTAGTAGGTATATCAGATAAACTAGATAGTTTACAACCAACCTAATTAAAAGCAACAATATTATACAAGCAAAAACTAACTAAGGTTGTCAAGTGGTAGTCAACACAAAAATGGCAATGAACTAATTACTCATGGTCAATGACAACCTAGACTGTAGTGGCAATGACCCAACGAGTACTTAACAGGATTAATTTAATGCAAACCTGTCAGAATCACCACCAAACCTAATGCCAACAAAGCTGCGTGCCTTTAAATAAACTCTATTTGTCATAGATGATGAAATGGAATTGAGAATTGTGAAATTGGGCGTGAAAATAGCAAAGTTGGGATTGAAATTTGTAATTGCTTATCACCTTTTCGAGTTTGTAAACCATCGCGAGCATATTCGGTATGTTGAACTGTAGCTATTCTACTGAATGTATTCCGTCTGTAAATATCCAGAGTTTAGATGATTGGGAGTTTTTAACATGGACGACACACGGGTTTTGTAACTTTAGCCCTGTAAATTAAGTCCAGGGTTCATGTTTAGAGGAAACGTTTAGCAATCTATTTTGGCTGTTACTGTTTGAGAGCAGTCGCTTAGCCATGCACTTATTAGGCCCTTGGGCGTCTTGACAAGCTCTGACACTAGAGATTGGCACTACCTCGACAAACAAACAAATCAGAAGCACAAACGTGGCACTCAATTATTTCAAGATGACTCCTAGGTCAAAGCCCGTCATATAAAGATGATTATGCCTAATTTCTTTGCCCTCCTACGGATCATTTGGTGCAGTGCGCCCGGAAGTGAATGAGGTACCCTATGTGAATCGTCCCATAAATATGTAAGTTGGACAACCGGGACATCCCATCGCTAGCATCGCATGCCACTTGAGTTTATGGACCAGTGACAGGTTGAAGGCTGACGTAAGTATATCGGCTTAGGATGATTTCAAATAAAATGAGGTCAACGTATTGCATTTTTATGAGACAGAAACGGCTATAGAGCAAGTTGGCATGAACGGTAAATTCGATCTCCGATTGGGAGGTTGCCTTCTTCTGTATCTGACAGATTTTCTGTAGGAGGGCGTCGAACTAAAATTACACTCTCAACTAACCTTATAGACACTAGTAACTACTAATTTAAGCACAAATTAACATTTCGGCTGACAGCCCACACATCAACTAGTTTCCAAGGAAATCTTAATAGATCAACTTATCAAAGACCATTTAACGCTAACGACTCCATTGAGATCTCTGTCAAACTAAACCGTCCCAAAACTATATCTCAATTAATCCACCTCTGTGGCCACTGAATTCCTATTGAAAGTTCGCCTACTATCCCTTTCAGTCGTTTATAATGCAAGGGTCCCAAGGGACCGGCTTCAGCGCCGGGCCGCGGCCTTGGCAACAGCCCATTGATTTCTGAATAGAGGTCTTCATTTTTATAATTAACTTTCAACGTTAGGTACTCACTGCGCATATAACTTTGAAGTTTTGTTGCTTTGTAAGGGACGTTTGGTATCAAAATATTAATGGGTTTCAATTAATCTCCAATAGAATATGAAATTATCGTCGAAAGTAGGTACTTACATCCATCTTTTTTTATGCAGATCGTGGTTTCTTATGTCACAGATCTCACAGATATACAATTTAGGCTGTGACCTAAGATTGTCTTAGCTAGGATAATTTTACAGTTTACAATTGTACATACGTACTATCCTTAAAGATACTTGATTACTCTCGATTATAATAATCTCGGATGATGGTTTCTATTGGCGATATGCTTTGCCGATTTATAAAACATTATTATGGATACTTTGCTTAGTGCATATTTGGAGTTTCTCAGATGTCTGGCGTATACGCGTAAAGCTACGTAATTAGAATCCTCGACTGTGGATTACTATTGATGTTTCTGCCATAACAGACAACTTTACTTAAGTCAACAGTGATGCTTCAATTCTCCCCATAGAGGAAGCAACGACCTTGACCACGCAATATGTAGAACATTTATGCTACATCCAGAACACCCGATACAGGACTCCAGACCCTTCCAAATCCACTCTCCTCGGAAAGGCTCGAGTCATGGCATTCACAACCTATGCAGCGTCGTAAACCCTCCAATAAAAAAATTCATTCCTTCATCCTCATTTTCCTCAGCCGGGACCGGTAGAGGGTACAGGGGGAAGGAACGAAGCGGGGGGGTGCATCAAAAGTAGGTCAGGCCGATGAACTGGGCCATGAGGGCGCGGGCGACCCGGCCTGAGGTAGACCATCGCTTGAATTCCCACACTACAGTCAGCCGTATCCATTACGTGAAAAGGATCAAAATCCTCTGAAATAACTGCTCCATGTTATGGTTCGCAGAGAACTGGATGGGCACAGTCTGAGTTGAACCGTATTCAGGTGACGGAAGGTGAGTTTTCCTTTCGGAGGTACGGAGGTCACATGTTCGATTAGGTACTTGTTGCGGTAACTGCCAGGAACTGTTGTGACTGAGTTTTTATTCGAAGCTTGGGGCGTATATTTTGTTCAGGGGAAATTAAGTCATTTATAGGTCCATTTGCGCTTAAATTTTTAATTTTATATGGCGCATTCAATTTGGCAGCTCATCAAATTAAGAGCCATAAGAGTCGTGCCGTGAAGTCGTTTATGGTGATGCAGCCGCTTAGGGAAAGTGACTCTTATGTCTTTTATGTTAGTCTAAACAGTTTAAATCATTCTTAAAAGTAAAGTAGCAATAATTAGAAGCTTAATTTTTTTTACTTATACAACAGAATATTTCCCGATCGACAACACATCATCAAAAGTCTTATAGTCACTGAAAAATACTCCATAACATTGACTTTAATTCAATACCCGCAATCTCTATATCAATTGGACAGGAGCTTACCAGGAGAGCTCCGGGATAAATCGGCTCCTAAAATATTGCCAACATTGCCCTACTTTCCCTCACGAGCAGATGAGCTCATGTAATAGTCCCGCTATTGAGCATATTGCCAAATTTCGGTGTTTGTTTATCGAATGAGATTCCTACCTCAGGTATCTCGGTTAGTCTCTCCTACTAAAAGTAAAAGCAAATGAAGAATAAGCAACTGAAGAAACAACCAACATATTATTACCCTTGTTGTCACTCAGCCATGAATTTGATGTGGCAATTTTATTATTTTTAACGCTTTTTTAACTATCAAACTGTAACTAAGCCGTGTCTGTACATTAGAGATGTTTTTGAAAAAATAACTGAGTTCAAATATTAAAATTGCATGAACCGAAAATTTGGCTTTCCAGAATTCTTTGCCTCGGCCCAGAAACTACAGAACAGATTTTGTTAGAACTTTCGGGATTTCGAAGGTTTAGTTTCGTGAAAGCCGACGTTCACAGCACCGACGCTGACGACGACGATGCCGACGCTGAACGCGACACTGATGACGCTGACGCAACATTCAGTTTACCGGTATTAGATCAGTGGTTTGTCTCAACTCCACTAAAAATCGCTTCATAATAATGTCCACCTAATCTAAGCCGACCCCAACTAAATTGACCGCGTGTTGAACTCTCCAGATAAATTATTGGACCTGTGCCGAATTATTTCTACACACTGGCCTAATTTCCGAGTCGTGCTAGTGGAACAGTGTCCAATTTAGGTGCGAATTAATTTCCACTTACAGCCACCCTAAGTTATTGAGGTTACTTTATTGAGGCACATTTATTTACTCTCTTACTATCATATAGTATACGCAAATATTTTCTTTTGTACGTACAAAACATAAGGATAGAAACAACTAATGTGTCGAGCAGAGCTCACATTGTACTTGCTTCTATCAGCTCCGGCGGCTCAGCAGATTTTAAAATTGTGGCATCTGACCCGGACCATCGGGGTCGGAATTTGACTGGTCAAGAATTGAGAGCACAGACCCCTTGCAAGTCAGCAAAGTTGTATCGTCTGCCACACAGAGGTGGCGAGACGGGTTTGAATATACTTTTATTTCACTCATGGGTAATGGGTTTAAAGTTAGTTAAAAAAGGGTTTAAGGATAGCTGATGTTAAGTCAAAACTCGCAAGTCATTTTTGACAGAGCTCCTGTTTTTCAATTAAGGTGAAATGCATGTCTGTCAAGTTCCAGTAAGATCCACTAGATGTCACCGTTACAAAAGTGATTACGAGCCGATGTAAATCTACACTTTAATATTATAAAGAGGAAAACTTTGTTTGGTTGTAATGGATAGACTCCGAAACTACTGACCCGTTGAAAAATGTTTCACTGTTGGGAAGCTATGCTATCCCCGGGTGACATAGGCTACCTTTTATCCCGTAAAAAATAATGGTTCCCGCGGGATAGTAGTTAACGCGGGTGAAACCGCAAGGTGCTTCTAGTTAATAATAAAGATAGATAGACGGGTGATAGACATCGAAAGTCCTCAGTAACTAAGTACTCATTATGCACCTACCTAGATTTGTTCCTTTTTTATCAGCTAGCAGTACCATATACCTATGTATTTTATAAAATCTTGCCTGGAAAAATTAACAGCCACAAGCACTACATATTTAAACAAGAGTTAAACAACTGTGTCTAAAATTACATACCACAAATCTAACACGTCTAACACTCGCGTTTACTAACTCAATAACAGATGAACAAGTAAAATTATCAGAAATGGCAGGATATAGTTAGACAAAGCTAGTGTTAGATGTCGACTTTGCGGAACGACATTTTAGACAAATCTCTTCAACTCCTGTTCCAACTTCTGTGTTTAGTCGGAGAAAGTTTGTTGTAGGTACTAGGTACTCTATAATAGTTAGATCTTAGTATATCCTACTTCCTACTAATATTATAAACGCGAAAGTTTGTCTGTATGGATGGATGTTTGTTACTCTTTCACGTAAAAACTACTGAATGGATTTTGACGAAACTTCACAACAATATAGCTTACATATCAGAATAACACATAGGCTACAATTCATAAAAATATATTATCGTTTATTATCCAAACGCGGGTGAAACCGCGGGGCGCAACTAGTTCAAGATAAAAGTGTAACATTATCCTGCCCTTTGTGCGCCAATCTCTTGTCATTTACCTGTATCTAACAAGTGGAAAACGAGTGGGATGCTTTGTGCAAAGAATAATATCACCACGAATATCCTTTACTTATATCACTGTATTGTTATTGGTTCTTAGCACGTGGGCAAAATTGAAATGTCACATCCGAGTGCGAATACAAAGGTGAAGTTAGACGATTGAAAGACAAAAACGCTTACTATCTTAAGAGACGCTTTTAAAGACAAAATAGATTTAAAAAATGATACGCTTGTTAGTTATTTAAATAACCGCTGGAAGTCTTCTCTATGCAGGTCAAACACGAACGTGGCCAATTAACCAAATTCCACTCAATTCCACTCTTTCATGTTCAATGTTCATATCCCTTCGCAACGCACCATTAAATCTAAGTCAAAACATGACGTAAACCTCGCTATAAGTTACGTCTAAGCTATAACGACATACACTAGTCACGTTCCCAACAACTATGCCATCACAACGTTTCCTACAAAACAGACACAATAGCTAAATCACTGCGGCCCAAATAAAAAATATCACATAACCTTGACATCGTAAAGGAGGAGAAATGATGCGAAGAATCCAATATGGCCCAGAAAGCAGCTTGCAGCCTCCGACATTTACATGTTATCACAATATAATAGCTTGAGGATGGAGTTCCGAAAATATGTCTGTATATAAAAATAAAGAAAAGTCATCGTAGGTATAGATGTTGCAGCTAATTGTAGAAACCGACGTAAATATTACATAACGGCTAGCAATTTTACAGTATTGAGCCGTTTAAATGAGAACCTTGTTATTACAAAAAACAATATAATGTAGGGTTTCATAGCATACTATAAATTAAAAGACCTAATAAAGTGGTAAAACACCACTACAATTTTTGTATAGATATAGACAGGATGTTAGAGAAGGACATAAAATACTTTTTGTCGCAATATAAACTGTAAGCGCAAGAAGTCTCGGGTAAAAAGTACTAGTCCTAAAGGCCACAATAAAAACAGTAAACAACCCAAACTGTTCTATAACCCCCCCCCCCCCCCCCCCCACTGTTATCTTCAGCGCTCTGTCAAATTGGTGCAAGATTAATTCCAACAGCGACCTTGGAGTCAATACTGTTTGAGATAACCAGTTGTCGCTATCAGACGGAAGCTTTGATTAATCGAGCGTCTTTGAAGTGACGCTAAACTTGTCAGTAGTCAAGAAGTTGCCGGCCTCGCTTCAGGAAACTGAAACAGCTGTTCAATGTACAGTGTACGCGATAATAATTTAGGCAGTCAATGGAAAATGTGACGTTGTTTTTTAAATAATCTCTAATCCCTATCTTGTGTTTTTTATGTGGGGAATAGCTTGCCCAAGTGTGGGCAAGTCACCAACTAACCTACGAAATATTTACATTAATCAAATCAAATCAACATATTCCACACACAAGAGGCCAATAAAAAATTTAGGTCAATGAGTAAGTTCAGTTCTGACATCATGTGATTAATGAACTGAACCCAGACATTGAGATCTGTAACTATTTTATATAATATCTAAGGGAAGAGATAGTGGAACTGACAGATTGACAGAAGATGAATGGATATTACGTCTTATGTTCAAGGCTTCAAGTACATAGCGTTTACTCTACGATTATACTACACACCTTTTTCCTATTGGGGTAAGCAGATACTACATCTTTTCACATGGAACGATTCTGAAACACGTCTTGATTTGATTTTATTAACTTAAAAACGTTATCGTGATAGTAAAATATGTAAGTTCTCACAGAATTATTTAATTTTATTCATGTTCATGTTTTGTTTGTAATTAAAATTGGATTAGACTTTATTAGAGAAGATAAACATGACGCGTGGGTGGAAGAGCGTCTCGCTTTGTGTTGACCTACATATAAATTCCCCTAAGGCCCACATATGTAATTAGTATAAGATAATAATGTAGATACTTAATTAGTATCCAAGAACACTCTTATGCCACAACCTGCACCGTAATTAGAACTCTGTTTCTCAGGAATCAGACACAACGAATATTCCACAAAAACAAACTGCTGAAAGTGGATATTTTTATTCAGATATTATCCTGTGTGGAAATTGGATCGGCTCAACACAAGCATTATCCACAGAGGCTGTCTAATATAAACCTAAAAAAAGCATTTATAACCATCATCATCATCATCACAACCGCCCACTGTGATGAGAAGGATTAGGCCGAATACGCCATGGATACTCGTATAATGAATCCCTAATAATTCGTTACCAAATGGAATGGTTGCGTAATAATTAAACTCGTCTAAGAACAACTTCTATTCAAAATCAAACAGAAGTCGAGGTAAACACGTCTAAAGCCCCGTAGGTTCAACCCCTATAATTTAATTAATATTCCGTAACAGTTACCTAATTGATATGTGTAACAAATTCGTATCGTTAAACAGAATTAGCTCGTCGCAGTTTGACCTCTGATGAATCTAATGAGAAGACCAGTATGGTGACGATAACTTCTAAATATAAGACCAATGGACCCCGCACAGTAGGGACTACTAAAACTTGCTGTATATACACAAAAGAAAATAAAGTAGGTATTCCATGTGTTTCACGTAGACGGGTTAATGACTACACTTGTAAAGTAGTATCTACTATAATTCGATAAAGTTGGCTACGAAAAGGACACGAAAAATGTAGTCTTCTATTACAATATAATGAGTATTATAAAACATTAAAGATTTATGATAAACAATTCTTTTGTTTATCGTATCCGGGCTGATACAAACAGCCCAATAACAATATGTTGTTATAATTTTATGTTAATAACAAACAGTGAAAGTACAACACGAATAATTAGGGAATTAATAAAAATGTGCTAGAAACCTAAAACAGACATAATTATCGAGCCCACCAAGCCCACTGTCAGTTGTAACGTGTCTTCTTATTAAGTTCATCCCAGCGCCCGCCCTTGAATTCTACCACAAAAGCCATTCAGTGGCCCAATAATCTTTATAGAGACGTTCAGACGCGGCACTATTTCAGGAATCTGGGCAAAGTTTGGAGAGGTTCAGTGTTCAGGCATCGGCATTCCTGCACGTACGGCGGAATGGTTAGGGGCACTGGTGTCTTTATAATCGGCTAGGGATGGCACTTTGCAGGATTTTCATTATTTATTAGGATATTTTTATTACTGACGAAAAAGTTAGACAAGGAATTTGTGACAAACATTTATGATAATGCGTATTAGATATGTATACCTATGTATGGCCTGGCTGTATGTCCGTGCCGTGAAGTCACCAAATGGTCTAACGGACGACCAACGCTGGTTGCCCACAGCCAGCATCATGCCGAGTTAGGACCTTTTCGTAGCAATATTTTTAGTTTAGTAATTAATATGTTTATAGTTGCAAGTGTTTAGTTTTCCAAATTAATGTGTTTTTTCTTCTTATTCTTTGCATGTAACAATGGATTCAAACATCCACCATTGTCTATTTTTCGTTTGTATCATAAGATCTCACACGTCACAGTTGCACGACCGTGTGTACATAACTATAAATCTATCGGTATTTCAATTACTTTCAACTAGTGAAAAATTCTTCTAGCTGGAGTCATTAATCATTCCTATAGCAGCGTTACATTTCAACCCATAAACACTAAACGTTTATTGAACAAAACAACAGTTTCATCGCCAATTTGTTTCCGCAAAAAGACCTTCAATCGTTCAACTGGAAGTACGAGCCATAGAGTTTCCAATCACGGCAAAATAAGCACACGACCGCATCCCGGGCCGTTTACCAAACTAACCGGAACCGCAGCTTCGAAGGTTACCCAGAGGATAAATTACCCGAGGACGTTGGATCAAGTGCATGCCAAGGCTGCATGTCCCCGGCAGATAATAACTTATTATCCGTTAATAGCATGACACATAATATCACTTCTCTTACGAAGATAGAAACTGTTTTTAGAGGCCGTTAGATAAAAGATTGTATGTGTAAGGCGCTTCGCATCACGGCCGTGCCAGTTTTCGTTTTGCATTAGCCAATTATTAGTACTGCAAAAACAACTCTTCGTAGAACCAAGTCAATTATAAGACGGTCTTGGAGTCAACAGGAGACTAACATAACAGTTAAATTTAGTTTGTCAAAATTGCAACCAAATTGTTTTACTTGATTTATGTAATAAGCAGAAAAAAGTAATGACAAGGTGTGTCTACTGTATTTAGCCTTAAGTATTGCTACAGTGAAAATAGCTTGGCCAGTTAAAAAATCTATAACGAAATGAATATTGTATCTAGTAATAATGGTTCTTTAGAGTATGGCAGCTTTCTC
The DNA here is from genome assembly GCA_905147375.1 of Hylaea fasciaria. Classification (NCBI taxonomy): domain Eukaryota; kingdom Metazoa; phylum Arthropoda; class Insecta; order Lepidoptera; family Geometridae; genus Hylaea; species Hylaea fasciaria. The sequence goes on from LR990200.1 coordinate 644,144, forward strand.
ACGACTTTTATGGGTAAAGTGACTTACCTACCTTTCAGTTACCACTGACGATGTGATCCATACTAATATTATAAATCTGAATGTAACTCTGTTTATCTGTTTATCTGTGTATCTGTTTGTTTGTTACCTTTTCACGGCTAAACGGCTGAACCGATTTCAATGAAATTTGGTGTAGGGGTAGATTGGACCTATGAGACGGACATAGGCTATATTTTGTCTCAAAAAACAATCTCGAAGGGGATGAAATAGGGATTGAAAGTTTGTATGGGTAATCCATAATTCTTCAAGTTAGGGATCTGAAAATTCTTATTTAGGCTTTTGGTAAGAAATAAATAAATACGGGTTTCCGCCTTTTTGCTAAATCATCCCTAAAGGGGGAAAAGCAAGGGGGTTGAAATTATGAGGTATTCTTTAGGTGAGGGAATTAAATATAATGGATGAGATGGACAGAGAGAGAGAAAGCGAGAGATTGAGAGTGGAGAGGGATATTAATGATAGAAAGATAGGGAAAGATATAGAGATATAAGGAGAGGGAAAGAGATAGAGGTAGGGGAAGAGAGATAAAAATAGCGAAAGAAGGAGAAAGATAGAAAGAAAGCCAGAGAGGGAGAAAGATAGAGGAAAAGCGAGAGAGAAAGAGACAGATATATTCTTACCTAGCTGTTACCCGCGATATCAATTGATTTTTTAAACAGTTTACATTTTATACGAGTATAAAAATGCGAACGAAGTTGCGGGTATCAACTAGTTTTTTATATTTTGCTCACACTTACATAATTATTGTATATCTACTGAATCGTGAGTGAAGTGGTGGATGTTTTACTGTAATTTCTTTGGGATTTACACATTTTTTTCCGATCAGAACCGACACAATGTTCCGATAACCGAAATCCGCTTGACCGCATTTACAATGTTCCATTACCCTATCCCTTGAGTCGAAGGTTACCCTGATAAATGATCCGAGGAGTCTGACCAAGTGCATATCAAGGTTGCATGTTCCAGCAGATATGAAGGATGGTAGATCTATGACGTACTCGTATTGATATCGTGGGTCAGAGTGATTCGGGAAAAGGGATATTATTGGATGTATAAGAATTGATGGTTGGAAAGCTCGTAAGTGCTTTTCCAACGTTTTCGTAAGTGTTTACGTAACTCGATAGCTGCTTTGGCCTTGGGTGTTGAAGTTTATAGATGGAAGTATTCATATATATTTTTCGGATCCTTATAATATATTTACTTCTGTAGGTAGGCACCATAGTGTCCGCGCGGCTCGGTAGAAAATGTTACCAAACCCTATCGGGATGTTTTGGAAGCGGCCTTTAAGACCCTGCCCCATTCTAAGCTAAGCATGGTTACCACCGTAGAACCATAATAATTAGTTAAATCACGTCGGGGCTATTGAATGGCTTGATAAACTCCGACATCATACGCTAGCACTACCTCATAATGACAAACAAACAAAGCTATGTAGATTAACATTATCTGCTTTCAAAAATACCATGGAAAAGCTATAACAAACACCATGTAACTCCCAACTAATGATATCAAAGGCGGGCTGATCACAGTTTTATGCAAAACTGACCCTTGAGATCGGCCTATTTCAAAGGTCGGGGGGCTCGTAACGAGACAACTTCAGTTCATTTCACAAAGCTCAACTAGTTACTAAGTACGGCTGTTTCACTGTCACTGGGTTGTGTGGGGCTTAAAAAATATGCAAGTTGGTTTGAAAGGCAGATTTATGTGTTTTTTTAGTTTGGACTGTGTAAATTTTTACAATATGGTAAAGTGCCTATTTTATATTTTCAAAATATTCAAAACGACGAGGGGCCCAGTTATCGGGTAGGGAGTTATAAACAACAATATTTAAAAACCTTTTCCGTCTTACCCAAAAAGATTTAAACCAGAGTTTAACAGATGAGTCTAAATATTTTCTCCACAAATCGACGTCTAACACTCGCTTTTTATAACTCAATAACAAATTTACAAGTAAAATAATTCGGAATGCCAGAATTGAGCAAGAAAACGCGAGTGATAGACGTCGATTTCGTGGAACGAAATTTTAGAAACCTCTTTTAACTTTGGTCTAATCTATTGTGGTAAGACCGGTTGTGTAACAACATTTTGTTTACCTCGATAATATTTTTAAATTAAGCCTCTTTCTTTTTTGAAGTCGATTACACATACAAAATTAGCAGGTTCACATAGGTGCTATGTATCTTGGACTGAGACTAGAGCAGAGCTACTGTCACGAAATGCCTATTAACACCCTAGCTACTGCTAAGTTACTACTTCCTTTACTCGTGAATACGACTAGATTAGACATAATTCTATTTTGAACATTTTAAAACTTGGTGTAATTGTAATGCCCAGCCTAAATCATGCTAAAGTTAAATATACAACAAATATATTTCTCCCAATACAGATAGAGAGGTAGGGACATGGTTTTTCTCTCTTGCGTAATCGACGAAGTATTTGCCAATTTTCATATGGAAAGCGACGATGTACGACTTGGAGCTCTCCATCGGGATATTGCGTTTCGTTTCGTATTCTGCGATAGAAAGTGACATTTTGACCTACTAAAGTCACCAAAGATTTTTGATAGCGCGAGTCGGCCTCGCGCATAAAGGGTTCCGTGCCATTATCTAAGGAATTATTATATACGGCAAATAAACACGTTTGCTGTATGAGAGCCATCTTCAATATTAATTTAATCCAGTTGTTTAGTATTTGTTGTTATGGCGGTAACCGATATACATCATCTGTGAAAATGTCAACTGTCTAACTATCGCGGTTCATGAGATACAGCCTGGTGACATTTTACCCTTTGAGCACGGAACCCTAAAAACGAATAAAAAGCGTGTTGCAGCTAGTTCTATTAAAACACCTATAACTATGTTCTTTAACGACCGAAATTAATAATCAATCCAATCCAAATTTTGCTATCCGGGATTGATATCACAATCCATTTTTAGGGTCAAACGTGCCAATAACCGATCCGTGGATTGTTATATAAAGGCACGCAGATCGGAAATCGATCTAACGAAAGGCAGCAATACAAGATCGATTTCAATCTTGGACAGGAGATACAATATTAATTTCGGCCGAAGTGACCAAGCTATGATCAATCCAAAAGTGTATGAGATCTTTTCCATTGAGAACCAATCCAATGAAAAGCTAATGAATCTCCGAGTCATCTTACAAGTTGATAGATTCGCACTTGACCAGTTTCTAACCTCTGAAGATCAGACAGTCAATATTAGGGTTACTTGCGTTTTTATTCGAACTCAGATAATCATATCGACTTGATAAAATCGTCTGCAATTATAGGCATTGAGAATTATCTTTTGTTGCACATTATAGAGTTTTCCATCTTAACTATACTAACACTATGTTTTTGAAAAATTAACTGGGATTGACTATTATTAGAGGTCACTTAAGCCTGTTTGTAATTTGAAATAATTAAAAATTTCTTTGTAATAAATCTTGCACTCTATTTCAATAAACAGGACTCGTGTCTATTTTATGAAATTTAGTTTTGTTCTCTTTGAATAAATAAGCAGATCACAGCAACTCAATAAAATACACAACGTTAATTTTATTAACATAGAAAAAATCTACCAAAATCCTAACCGATCAAACGATCAAGTCATCCGTTTACTAGACCTCCCTAATTCCCTTCACTAATTAATTTGGCAGCCACTAAAAAAGTAACAACTCGTTCCGTAACACGGCCAACTAAGTAGCTCTAGCCTCTAAGGGGGAAATAACCAGATTGACCGACTTCCAAGTTTTCCAGCAACAAGAAATTGAGGAGAACCCATCAATTCGGTTACCCTCTCTTGCAATCTGTATTGGGCGCTTCTGGAAATGTCTAGAAAATATATCGATCAAGATTAACGTCCTCTAAACCTGTTTTTCAAAACTTGACCCTTATCTCGGGACTAGGCTGATCTGTGGCAGGGTTGGCCTTTGGCGGTGATGATTATTTCACGACTGTATTACAGACAAAAGTTTTTAGGTTGTATTATAAACAATAACTCCACCCCAATTGCGCCCAGAACTAACCGAGTCCATTACAAGGCCACTACTACGCGTTTGGCTGCAGGCGAACCAGTTAACTATACAACAACCAAGCGGTGGCAATACGTCGTGTGAAGCGTGAAGAAACGAATTATATACTTAATAAAGTGAGGAAAAGTAAATAAAAGATTATTGTCCTTTATAATATACCTAATAATATACAGAAACATTTTGGTACCTGAGCAGATACAAAAATAGTGTCAATATTTATGAAGGTAAAAAATAGGCAATCTTCATAATCATAGCAACACATCTGCACAAAATAGACGTAATAAACTATACGTTAATAGATTTATATCGACCGTTATATTCGAAGTGATTACATTTACATTAGCACTTAAACACAACGGGGTCGTAAAATTTTATGTGCGTGAGGATTTTAGTGTACAAGTAGATGGCTGATGACAAAGTATTTATAATAAATTCACTTGGTAGTACTTAAATATAGAGAGATAAATTCAATTATTAAATTCAAAAAAAAAATTACACAGTTAAATTAATAATTTGACACTGTGGTTTCATTATTAAGGCTCTTCGTTACAGAGCTACGTAAGGTGTTACTCTTGTAGCAACTACCGCAATACAAATTTAACGTAGCCTTGTGTAGAAAGGGCCTTAGTCTTTCAAATGTATATAGAATGAGGTTTATTATGTATACCTATTATATCGAGGGTTGAGTGATAAAACCCAATAAGTGCAAATATTGTAATTTTACTTTAAAAACCTATGGTAATAATATACCTACTCTCTTTACTCTCTCTACTACTCCAACACCTTACTGCGAAAAAGTGATGAAAGAAAAAAAAAACAAGATATCAATAAACTTCGTACAATCCGAAAAAAGACAAAAGACAGTGATAAAACACCGCTCTCCAAACAATAAATCCACAGGTTCCATCCGTCTTTTTTGCTGCCAAAACTTTACATATCAAAACAGATCAAAGAGAGCAAATGCTATCTCGCAACTAAACCAATACTAACAACGGCCGATACGCCGCCAGTCCGCAGCTACACCGGTCTAGAAACGGTATTACCACAAAATATTCAAACAAGGGTTAAACAGATGATCGTCTATATATTTTCTCCACAAATCGACATACTATAACAACGGAGTCACACGACAGAGGACAGCGAAATCTTAGTAATAGAGTCCCGTTTTACCCTGTGGGTAGGGAACCCTAAAAGCAACTCACCCCAAGCTTTACGTAATTTTCTGATTGTGATAATTCATCAGTTTGCAATAAGTATCGAAATATTGGCGAGACAGTTTGCAGATCATGTTTACCAATCGTGGGTGTCTCCGTTTGGATACTAAGTTCAAGTACGGGGAGTTAACCCTGCGCGTGGATATCACATAATATCTGACCTCGTACAAGGACTCTCGACCGGTCACGATCAGCTCTCGGTCCCGTTACGTCACGCCGATCCTGTATCAGATTCGGTAACGCGTGGGTGAAATAGAAACAATATGTTACTTCTGGAGCGAATTCGTCACGAGGTTCACAAATGTTGTACGGGCGGTTTTGTGAAACGCGCCCATTTGCAATATGAAAAAGTGGCGTGAGCATGTCTCATGCAAAAAAGGATGCAGTACTGGCTGCAAGGTAATTATTTTCTCTAGTGTTGGGCACCAATCAGCTAAACTTTTTCCAAACTCGCACCCGCGTGTGTTGCATAGGCAAGACGCTATCTTATGCTCATAAGAGCATGACGTACGGCTTTAAAATGACGCTATTTACGCTGTACAAAAACAAGGCCAAACGTACCAAACGGACAAATGACGTCATCGTTTCAAAAGCTTAAGAAAGTTGCATCACAATCCCTTCTCACCCCCTTTCACTTTTTTACCATGCTTACGCAAGAGACAGACGCGTTATTCGTTAGCCATCTAATCTAAACTGGTTTACGTAATACCTACGCCATCTTATTGATCCCTAAACACCACTGATAAGACAATTGCCTTACGGGTAGATACGTTAATTGTGAGTAGGCTACTTCTTGTTTATCCCTTTGTGCTTCTGATAGGTATAAAGCTATCAACTGCATGGCAAATGGCCACCAACGTTAAAACATTTAAATTGCTCTGATAAAAAATTAAGAAAAAGGAGTGCGAGTGAGATAGACAGCTAAAAAAAAAGGTTTTACGTTGATTTTTATTCATCAAAGCGTTGATTTGTAATAGTACATTACGATACAAGCTGTCTAAGTAGTATATTAATACACGGCGGCGTGAAGTTAGCGCCCGAGCGAAGCGAGGGTGCTAACCGCCGTGTATTAAATATACTTACTAACGCAGCGAGTATCGTATACTATTTTATAGCACGTGCGACATAAACCCGCCATCTATTTAATTTATTTTAAAATAATCTTCTAATTAATGCAATGAAAAGATGTTCATTTGACTCTTAGTAATAAACACACAAATTTTAATGCGGGTAGGTTGGCATTCCACCAGTAGAGAACAGGAAAACACAATTTACACCTACCCGTATCACTTCTAGATTTGTTTTTTAGGTTATTAGTATTTTTGGATGCATATTTATTGTTCGTGAATTGCTTAATGTGATATTGTATCAGATTTAATATTGTTCAGTTTAAATAATAGTCAAACAGGTTTCAACTAAAAAACAGTGAAAAATATCAATATTGTAGGGCTTCATTTTGTAACCAAATCTTTATCATAACGTGAATACCTACTTAATATCTGTGATTGATCTGGTTTGTGCATAAATGTATTGAGACTATATCATATAATATGGTGTATAATCATTGAAAGTGTGTGTATTCAGTGAAAATAGTTCATGTGTGTCGGTTACATTTTATGTAAACAACAAAAAAACGCAACATTTCTAAATCAAGTAAGTATTCTTATGTTTCAATAATTATATAATCGGATAAGAAATTTTAAAACAAAGGTACAGTGTACAGTTAATATTGCTAACTTAGGTATATCGTTTTCACGTAATAAGTAATAGTGTCCGACGAAGACCAAAATGAAAACATGCAGAAATATGGCGCCAGAGACTTGGCGTTTCGGTCCCACACGTTACAGGTTATACGTATCTTCTCTTGCTTACTATGAGTTGTGAGTGGTGTAAAAATGTATGACTGATTAGCTTTGGTTCAGTATTACACTCGCAACGATGGGTATATTCTTAAACGGTGTGAAGTTAGTCAACATCAGGCCGTTTAAAATGTGCTACTTTGAACAGCGCAAAGCGTGACCTAAGTGCGGGTTTAGGTCGCATGGTGCTATAAAAGATATTTCACTAATGGTCGTTCTGACATTCTATCGCCGTCCTTGTCATTTGTTTATTGTCAGATAGAGACAAAGATAGTTTTAATCTGCTGTCAAAGCCAACAAACGTTCTAGAAACTTTGTGTTAGTGATCGCTAATTAGCATCCTCGAATCAACAAGTCTCCTGTACGACAACTTGGATGGAAAATAACTCTTCAAAGTATAAAAAAACTCTGTTCTTTACTGTAGCACAGATTATCTATATTAAAACCACTAGAGTTAACAATATCTTGTTTAAAATCAAGTTATTACCTTCCAGTTCAGGTTATTTCAATCTCTTGACGGCCTAAGTAGGGGGGTACGCAGGCACAGAAGAGGAAATGAGACTCTAATTGCGATTCCCAATATATAAGAGCTCCCCAAATTAACGTGAAGTGTTGAATCAAACTCCTGTTTGACGAGGTTTATCCAAATCAAATCAATCGTGGAAACATACGGGTCGGTACATTATATTTCACCTCACGTCAATAAAAGGAAGATGCCGAACATAACATGCTTCATTACCAATTTTTTCTTCAAGACGAATTCCATAACAACTTAATCATTAGTTTTTCTAAAAATGAATACTTTATTAAATACCAATTAAAATTAGCTTAGACAGTTATAAAAAACATAATATATAGAACCACTAATTTCTATGTTAGCTACTTTTACAACGAGGAGTATTTTTCCCAAATTTCCTTCCCGTATGTTTCCAATCCAAGGACGAAATAATCAAGGACTGCCCGCATCCCTGGTAATTGATCACAGATTTAGATACTAGTGTATCTTATCTTGAATGCCTTTGCTATAGGCAAATGCCTATTACAGTGATAGTAATATAATTTCACAAGCTGATTAAAATCTCTGTCTGTTATTTAATTTAGCTTCTTGCTAAATTGTTCAATAGTTCTTGCTGAAACTAATGACTTGAAATTTGAGCAGAATTGGCAAACGTTACAAAAAAATTTAAATAAGACTTAAGGGTTAAAATGTTGTTTCTGTGAATTCAAACAAACTTAGACTCGCCCACTTTTTATGTGATTAGAGAGACATACAAAAGGATCCTTTACGTATAACAAAGTTACACGAAATATTGGCGTTACCTTTATTTGATCTAATCTCGGTGAACGAAACTCGACGCGAATCATTGTTTGATTGAAAATGTCTCTACACGGTTATTCGCTTATTTTTATTCCACCGCAACCTGTGAGGTTACTTGAGGTTAACATATTTCAAAAGATTCCGTTTCATGGAACCATTTAGTGGGTGGTAGGTATGCCTTGTTTCTTTATAAGGACATGAATTTTACACTCGTATTATGTGTACGCCCACAATACTCCGTATAAATACACATAGGTATAATTATTTACCTGTAGGTGCGTCAATTATTTATCTAACACTCTGTAAGGGTATAATTATGTGGAAAGAAGTATGGGAAAATGGAAATCGGTGAACATGCTAGACACCAGCTCATAGATAAATTACTCTAAATTGAAAACCCCCTCAGCCGTCAACTCCAAACTGCAATCGACATCAGAATTGGGTGCGTACTAGGTGGCTCAGGGTACTGAGCCGCCTAGTACGCGCTCAAACTGATCATATTCTCGTCGTTTTTATTAATTTAGAAGAACGGAATCGATTCAGTTCATTGGAAAAATCAAATTTCATTGGAAAATAAAATTGCCTTTTTTATGGTTCCAAAAAATATGGTAGTTGTCGCTGAAAATGTTGAGCATTATGTGACGAAAGATTTTTTTCGGGTCCTTTCTCGTGAATTTTTTTCTCAAGATACTAGACAACTTTAGTCCAATATTATTGATTTATTAGCTAACTGAAACACTTGGCTATACACTGTATTTTTTCTGGCTTATAAATATTTGTAATTACAGCTTAACTTTTTGACAAAAAACCGCCCATTTTACGGAAGCTCGCTGCCTACAGGTCCTTAACTTGTGGATGCATTGAAACTGTCTTGACAGTAAAGTTTCGGAGAGAACACAAATTGACAAGTATTTTTGTGTTTGTATTATAGTTAATATGTTACTATAATATTATGTATTATACACTAAAACACAAGTGAGAGAAAGTCGAGTATATTTCAATAAAGCCTAGCGATATATTTTTGGCCAACATCATACGTTCTAAGTGATTTCGTTTGCGCTAAGTAAATGTGGGAGTGCCAGTAACCTGAACTCATAAGTACACTTTACGTGTTTAAATGCTAACGCTGTTACTGAACGTATTAACTTACACGTTAGGTGAAAGTACAAAAAACTAGGGCTTTACGATATTATAACGAAGATACATTTACGAAAAGTAATGTTAAAACAAAAGAAATCGTTCATCAACATTCTCAATTGCGGGCGTGTCTTAGTTATGCCCAATTTATTGTTTTCTTTTGTAGAAATTGAACGCGTGACTGAGCTTAAAAATAGTTAAAAAGGATATCGTGTAACGAGTAATCACAAGATTATAATAAAGAAACAAATAAAGCATGTGCTAAGCGTTGAGAGGGTTTGTTTTATTAGAAGACATCTATATGGCAAGGGCCAAAAGTAGAACAGTGCTAAGACACTAAAAAAGTAGGTTTTCATAGCGTCGGTACAGTGAGGCTAATTTTACATACCTTATAAATATTCAATTCAATTCAATTCAATTCAATTCAATTTATTCAGATTCTTGTAACATAACAGTATAACATGTACCAACGCGTTACAAAATAATTGTCAAATATTTATACAATATAAATAGTTCTTATGTCAATACAGAGGTCAAAATACATATTAATTTGTATTATTGCTTAAATAGTCTATTATAATATAATTAAATTACACATTATTTACATTACACATTCACACTAGATTTTCTTGTATTTCTTTCACACATCATCTTGCATTCCTGCATCAGACACGCTACTCCACTCGTAAACAAGTCACAGTGCGGCGCCGCAGCGAGCACGGCGCTCAGCAGGGTGCGCGCGCGCTCTGCCGGACTCTGGCGGCGCTGAGCCGTGCGGCCGAGCGCGCGCGCCAGTACGCATGGCGTGCGCGCCCGAAGGCGGGACATCGCTGTGTTTGGCACAGATAATTTTAGGAACACTTCCACGAGATCTGTGCAATCTATTTTGCCCCTAAATAAGCCTATAGTGAATTTGGCCAACGCGAGCGACCGTCTTATCTCGAGTGTTTCATAGCCCATCTGTCCTAAGATGAAGAGAGTAGGGTACAAATAGGGATAATGATTAAAGTTCTTTTTATACAGGCTACGTAAGAATTTCTTCTGGATGCGTTCCAACATAGTAACATATTTGTCCTCATGCGGGCTCCAGACCACCGAATTCGTCTCCAGTACGCTTCGCACCAGGGCAGCATACAGTGCCCGCGTGGCGTCAACGGACAGTGAGGCGGAGTTCCGGAGCACGAACCCTAGCCGGCGATAAGCCGCGTCAGTGACGCAAGCCGCGTGCTCGCGGAACGTTATTCCAGGGTCGAACCAGACCCCGAGGTCGCGGACGCGCTGCACGCGCGTCACCGGCGCGTCCCCCACCAGGTACTGGTGGTGTCGCACACTACGGCCACGCGTGAACGTCATTGTCTCGCATTTGTCCGGGTTGAAGTGCAGTCTGTTGGCTACACTCCACGCGCACACCGCGTCGATGTCCCGCTGAAGTGCGTCATGGTCCGCAGTGGTTTTACACGCCTTGACCAGCTTGACGTCATCGGCGAAGATCAGCGCTGTCGCGTCGTGCACCACATCGGGGAGATCGTTTATTAGGAGAACAAATAGGAAAGGTCCTAGATTCGATCCTTGGCTTATCCCCGAGCGTGTCGGATAGTAGTCTGATACGTGAGTTCCGTATTTTACAAACTGCCGTCTATCTGATAGGTAGTCGGCGAACAGGTTTAAAAGTCTGGGAGTGAAGCCCATCAAACCCAGCTTTAGAAGCAGCGTATCGTTGTCGACTCGGTCGAACGCTTTTTGGAAATCGAGGTAGACGACGTCCACCTGGTTCCCGCGATCCATTTCATATGAGACGTGGTCGACCAGTGTCACTAAATTGGTGGCCACCGAGCGTCGCGGCATAAACGCGTGCTGCGCAGCGGTGATGTACGGGCGGCACTGCGGCAGTAGGCAGTTGTGAAGGGCCGTTTCAAAAACTTTAGCCAAAGCGCACAGAATCGCAACGGGGCGATAATTTTCAACCTTAGACTTGGGGCCCGATTTAGGTATAGGTGTCACCCTGGACTCTTTCCATATCGACGGATAGTGTCCCGTGTCGAGAATAAGATTAAAAATAAAGGTGATCGGAGCGACTAGTTCGTCGAGACAGCCCTTGATTACGTATGCCGGAATCGCGTCAGGTCCGGGTGACGCGGCCGGTTTCAACCGGGCGACGGCCCGGCGCACGTCGGCCGAATCGAACGACTGCAGATGCACGCGGCGGCAGTCAGCAGGCGGAGCGGCGCTGGCGGCGGCGGGATCGAGCGTGGGCCTCCCCGGTAAAAACACCGAGCTGAAGTGGTCGGCGAACGCCGTCGCCGCGCCGCTCCCCGAGTACTCGACATCCCCACGCGTCACTTTGGGTTCCACTCCCCCTGTACTACGTAGGCTATTTACATATTGCCAGAATTCTTTTGGGTTTTTGCATAAATTATTCGAGATCATCTTGGTATAGTTTGTATGAGCAATTTTGACGTCGGCTTTAACTTTGGACCGCATTAGCTCGAAATCTTCGCGAAATTTCTTGTCTCCCGTACGTTTCCACATACGGTGAGACTCCGCCTTATGTCGTATATCGCGGATGATACTACTAGTATAATATACTGGGTATGTACGGCTACACGATCGCCTACGTGTTTTTTTAGGTATACAGTGGTCAAATATGTTATAAATTGTCTGATAAAAAAAGTCAAGAGCCTCGTCTACGGTTTTAAAATTACTAATTAGATTCCAATCACAATTCCTCACCATGCCATACAGAGTATGGAAGTCTCCCCTGGGGTAGTTCCAGTCCTTTGCGGATGGGATATTAGAAGGATCCTGTCGTGTTACCTGTTTGACAAATCTGTACCCAATTTCCACAACGAGGGGTGGATGGTGGTCATCGACCTTAACTAGTTGTTCCGCTAGCTCGGCTGCGCGCACACGTACTGCACTGCCCAGCTCCGCACTTGTCAACACTACGTCTAGCATTCTTTCATTCTTGTTATTCACACCATTATATTGCACTAAGTCGCAGAGGGAATTAAAACACTTAAAATAGTTGTTTACGTTATTACTAGCGCTACACAGGTTTAGGTCCCCGAACACTAAGATTTTTGAAGATGCGTATGCGGAACATACACTTTCTACACTATCGAACCACTTCATATACGTATCGTCGGTCGACTTAGGTGGTATATATACGACGCACACATATATAGTTCGACCGTGGAATAGAAATTTTGCCCACATATCTTCTCCATCTGACGTCTCGTACTGCGGGAGGCGTTCGAGTCGCAGCGGCGCGGAGGCGGCCAGGAGTACCCCTCCGCCTGTGCGCACCCGCCTGTCGCGGCGCAGCACGGCCCAGCTTCCGCCCGGTCCGCACAGCTCCGCATCGCCCACTGAATCGTCCAAATTGGTTTCGGTCACTGCTACTAGTTGTAGGTTGTCCGATGTTATCAGGTTATTTCGCCATTGACCGAGCTTACCTTTCAGCCATCTTACGTTCTGGTAGTAGACCGTCAGTAAGGACAGTCTAGGTTGACTTTGTATCTCGCAATGTCGGTCGTTCGAGACGAAAAAGCCAGCGCTCGGTCGAGAAACCTTTAGGCCAGAATTGTGGATTTATACAATCCTCGTAGCAAGCTTCCGGGACGCCGACTTTGAAAGATGTATAACTAGTAGGTCGTTTGGATATCATTTTTTCTGCCGAGCAAGCTTTTGACTTAATCTTTGTGTTCAGGTATCCAATCACATTAGCCTCCGTGGTATCTGGATGGGCGCCCCATACGTGTAAATATCTCGTACTATCAGCAGCACATAAAATGTCGCTTGTCGCTCCGCTGCAGCGCACAATTCGCTTGTTTCGCCCTTGTTGGTTGTTGTGTCGCTTACGTGTTACCGATGTCCAACCTTCTTCGTTGCCTTTATTCGTGTGAGAGGCCGCCGATGCCACCGGTGCTGACGCCGACGCAGTAACCGGCGCTGGCGCCGCCGGTGCCGGTGTCGGTACCGGTGCCTGCTTTTTCGGAGGAGGTTTCTTCTGACGACGTTTTTTAGGTGTCGAAGTTTGGTTTGGTTGTTTCGACTGCATCTTGTTTCGCGATTTAGATTCCGTATTTACATCGATATCTTGTTTTCGTTCCGTCTCTTTCTTTCGTAGAGACGGTCCCATTAACTCCGTCTCATTCGCACTCGCGAAGTTACTTGACTCGTTAGTATTGTTAGCGTGCGGTAGTTTGCACTTGTCACTTTCGCTTTTACCCCCCATTAATAATTTAATCAATGAGGTGAGGTCAGATATTTGGCTTTTTAGTCCACAAATCTCTTCATTTTGGACACTAACTTTAGCATCCAGGTTAATTAAACTTCGCTTGATAATAGCACTATCACTTTCACGGACTCCCGACGGCATTTTCGTTCGATAATTATTTTAAATCGATAATTATTTTAAATAAGATGTGCGAGGCCATCAAAGGTTAGGGTCTTCCTACACTGTTTTTGGGGCGAAAACAACTGTGTTAACATATCTGCGTAGGTGCCATTTTGTTGGTGTAATTAGCTACTCGTGCAAAATGGCGCCTACATAACATCTTACTGTAGCAAAATGGCGCCTACATAATATCTTACTGTAGCAAAATGGCGCCTACATAATATCTTGCTGTAGCATTAACCTCTTACGCCCACCGTAGCACAATGTAGCGCCTACGCTAGAAGATTCTACACTGTGCTTTGACACGCAGTTCCATGGCTATAATATACAAAGTCGCCGGCGTCTAATTGCATGTAAACTTCAAAGAAATTTAGGGTGGCAACTTTACTGCTGTTATGGGTGGATGGAATTTACCATCAGGTGAATTACACACTCGTCTTGTCGCATATAAAATTGAACGCCTTGTTGTGCACGCTATTGCTATAATTTTCCAACCGTTGCATTTCCCCTCTCGCCTTGATATTTCAACAAGCCGTCACGAAATGCCAGACTGTCCGTAATTGTCCTGATTACTGAAATATTAACGAGGTCGCGATACGGTTTTCTATTTCGCCGTCGGCATGCAAGCGTAATAGCTATCATCATAACTTGCATTGGTTTCAATGGCAAATCAAATCAGTGATAGTCAAACCAATTTGGTTTATTGTGTTGTCATTGGTTATTGTTATCTTTGGTGAGCAGGTCGTTCGGTTGGTGGTAAGTGGAATAAATGTAGGAATGTGCTTGTTCCACAAAAAAACGTTAATCATTTACCTTTTTAAAGAAAAAAAAAATGTTCTTCTTATAATTACTGAAAAGTTCTTGAGTTTAATTAGATTGTTTTTTTACTTAATTAATTACCTTATATCTTACTGTTATATAAAATGTGCAAGTAACTATTAACCAAACACAACAGTTGGTCATGGTTATTAGGTTATCGAACAAAATATTTCCTATCCCATAATCACATAAATTGAATAATCTTGCAGGGCGTTGCATTGTTTTGACGGCTGAGCACACTGAGCAGGAGACCTGTGTTATATGTCTAAATTCAGTTCTATAAAGAATTACGTTACTTACAATTCCAGGCGCATTCACAGCGTTTAACCTCCAATTATCAAAACTAACAGTAAATCAAAGCAGCCTGACCTAAATCCTAATGAGGGAATGGAGGATGGAGGTGCAATGTATTTTGGACTCTATTTACATGACTGTAGAGGGGTTAGCTTATTTGCTAGTTTGACAATAGGGATTGTTAGCGTCTTGTTGACATAGTTTAATTTGTTTGTTTGGAATTTTGTTGGGAATATAAAGTAAGTGATAAATAGTTAATGTTGAACACACGATTAAGATAAATGTCATTGTTTATGTACTTTTATGATTAGTAATTTCAATTCCGGATAGGACTCAAACCCACGATGAGCGCCTCCACACATCACATAAATAAAAATAAATGATTTATGAAGTAGGTAAAAGTGCGAAAACCAATCTTTATTACGACAGCCATAATGGTATTCTTGAATGGATATTTAGACGTATCTATCAAGACTTATCCACCCGTACCTTATAAGACGCACCAAAGAAACATACCTACCCACTCGACAAACACAATCCATCTTTGACAGAATGTTTAAAAATGTAGGTATATATAAAAAGGATGTTCCAAATGGCTTGAAAGCGTCCAACAGTGTAAAGCAAGCCTATGATATGTATACATGCGTAGTAATTAACTCCGTCGACGAGATGGTGTACCTACTACTTTCACAAAATTAAAGGAAACGATGCACCAAGTGCGTTAAGCATTAGGTAAGTTGTGAAGTCTTGGTACAGTGCTTGAAAGGGAAACAAACTTTTTTTCAAACTCAAACCATAATCAATTACTGTTTAATTTAATTTCTCATCTTTATGTTTTTATGATTCTCTTTGTTAACGAGAATCAGCTGTTTGACTTGTAAAAGTGCGATTAAATTGCCTATTTACAAAAAATGCTCTGACTTTGACTGTGACTTTGACGTCAGCGGCGATTGGAAAGCCTGATACACTCTGTCACTAGAGACTAGGACAACCTCATACGATAAACAAAACAGTGCGAAGTTCTTGTAGGGACGTCGACCTATTTACAAATCGGCACGTGGTCGTCTCCATGGCCGACGCGCCTCTCAAGTCGACCTGGTGCCTTCATGGCCAGCTCGAGCCTGACTCGTCAAGTGGCGCGTCCGATCTGCTGCCTCATCGAACGAGATTAGCGTGTCCCCTTTATTAAGAGCCTTGAAAAAGAGTGTAACCTATTTTAAAACCTAGACGAAAACTGAAAATTCGGATGGATTTGTTTACGCGCCTGACATAGGAAGCAATTCAATTTCAACTCTTCGTAATCTGGATTCTGCGAGTAAATGGATGGGCATTATGACCACAATTTCGCCAATTGATGTCATTGTGCCAATGTCAATAGCCGTATTCAAAAAACCCATATTATGGGTATTAGCAGATTAACTATTCGTCACCATATTTGGAGAGGCACTGCCAAAAAAAGCAAGTAAATCAAACAACTTTAACTTCAAAAATTAATCTCTCAGAATAGGAACTAAATAATTATTTCAGATCTGTGCCTACTCCACAAGTCATTTATCTGCCAAATCCAATAAAGTAGTCACTTGATAAGTCTCGGACTCAGCTATCTGTTTCTACTTGGATTATTTCAAAGATATTCTATAAATATAACTACAGAGATGCCTCAAGCTTTCAAGAGCTATTTGATTGGGTTATCTCCTGCTAACATTGCGCCTCTCTTTGAGAATTTCCTAAAGGAGGTATCTTATAAAATAATTCCTTTATTCTTTTGCAAGATGCCGCCTGGGATAGTATTACTGGGGTAGTAAGCGGTGTGTAAACCTTACTGTGTTCCAGTTTGAAGGATGCTGTTTCCAGTAAAATGACTGGGCTTTAGAACCAGTGCAGCGCCGCACTAGATTTATGTATCAGTGTAACTGTTATCCTCATTCCCACATCTAAATTCTCAATGATATAATGTTCCCAGGTATGACACGAAGATGATATCCTAATCTAATCTGGGAATTCAATTTCCCAATTTGCTTAATGTAAGCATCGGGAACCGAGTATGCCACCAATTGGAGCAGGCGAGGTTATCGTGTACTTTGTGCCGTTAACCTGAGGAAGGTTCAAAGGAGTTGAATTTATTCTCAGTGTCCATCCAAAGTTTGTCGGGAAGAAACCCTTGTAAGCGATAAGACCGCCCATTGTACTACTCCTGTTTACCTATTGTATTATTTTTGTGTATTGTTTATTTGTGGTGTACAAGAGTTTTCTATTCTATTATATTATGCTATTCTATTTCCGAAAGTTATATGGGAGAAATTGGTTTAAACGATAAAACTACTATTAATTATTGTGCTACGTCGTGTTGGCTTTTTGTTGTTTGATTTTTATAGTGTAACTTTTTTTTATGATTTTTAAGTTGTTTCTATTTGTGGCTGCGAAAGAAACAGCAACCCCCGTAGGGGGGCATGCAATTTTTAAAAATTTAATCTGAAATATTAAAGCAATAACTTTATGCATACACTATCTACTGATATTGGCTTTGACACGTGAAATTGCAATTTGATTTTGGGTCACACTCCGTATCGACTAAACAATCAAGTTATTAATTAAGGTCACACAATTACCATATTCACTACAAAACAACTCATTATATAACTATCACTGCTGATACAGTACCCCCATAAATCAGTCTGTATATAACTAGTGACGGGAAAGTCCGATAGTTCAGACAATCGAAAGAACCGCATTCGGTGCCAATTACAATCGAGTCGATAAATATCTCACTCCTCGAGTGAACCATCGAGATGATTTTGAATTGTTCTATAGCCTTAGTCGCCGCTGCGTTTCTCGCTCGTGTGTGGTGAAAAATAATCGCAGTTAGTGGCACCGTACGTATATTCAAATTCCCCTTTCGTATGTTTAAAAACAACTCGGATTAGATTAAATTCAACTGGGAGATAACCATTCATCGAGAACAATCGAGATGTTTGAGTAATCGAAACAATCGACTGAAGCAGCTCGGACTCGCCCGTCGCTACAATCGTCGACTTCCAAGAAGTGCAATCAGGAATCGATCGCTGCACCGTGGGCTGGGCTGGAGGGCTTGGAAGCTAGGTCAGTGGGGCGAGTCATTGAACCTAGTGTAATATAACTGTGGAAGTTAAGCAAATGTTTGTGATTAGGAATTAGCCTTAGAATAATAACGCAAAGAAGGATAGTTCCATGCGTAGTTTCACTCAAAAGTGGAGCCACTTTCTTATCAATGTGAGCGTGAGTGTCATGTAATTATCTTCTCTAAAAAGCACACAAGCGCAATGAAAATGACACATAAGTGTCAATATTTAGTCCAAAAGAAGGAAAAATTACCATTAAAGCTTTGATTTCGAGCAATAGCGAGTCAAAGTCCGAACTAAGTCCAAAAAAGTCTCAGTAAAAATGGCTACGCGGCGCTGCGAGTACTTGATTTTTATGTGTTATACTTTTAATTAGCTATATACGCCTGATGCGTACAAGTCTGTTTGTGGTAGTGGACTCTTTCTATGTTCTAAGGTACAACATGGAAAGAGTAAACAATGAAAAACAGTTTTTTAATTTTTTTTTCTTGTTGTGTTGAGTAAAGAAGGTTTACATGCTAAGCCTAGATTGGGCCTGCCTTTGAAGGGCTGCTTCCAAAATAAGTTATAACAAAACACGCGACGGATTTGCTATTATTATTTTCTTTTATAAAGGGTACTTCATCACGACAAGCTTCTAGCTCAGTGTGCCTAGTGCGAGTTTTGACAATTTACTTACGCGCTCGGTCCGTTTGGCGTAAACTTGAAATTGTATGGAATAAGAGCAGCGCCATCTAGTGACTGATTCACTGACGCTAGATAGCGCTGCTCTTATTCCATACAATTCCAAGTTTACGACAAACGGACCGAGCGCGTAAATAAATTGACAAAACTCGCACTAGGCACACAGGTCAAAGCAATGTCGCAAAATACGAGCCTAATGCATTGCTAGCCAAACATATTGCGCGTTTGAAAAGCAATAACAGAAATTAGGGCGTGAATTATTTATTTATCTACTCTATTACTTTCCATGAAGTGGGAAATTTGATTGATAATACCAGTATGATTTGCCTGTTTGAAATGCAAAACCAAATACACCGTGTGGAAGCAAACCACTGCTAAATTGATGTTATTGTTGATATTTTGATTTAACTCAATGTGTTAGCATGTATGTTTGTTAAGGTTAGTTTACGAGCATGTACAGATTAATATTACAGAAGTATAGTTCGCCCTAAAATCCAGGCTACAAATGTAGACAAGCCTATTGTAAAAGCTAAAAATGATGCTCTACTAAAGATCTAGAGTGTGACACACTACTTTTATTACTCTAGCTAGGGGATGTTGAATCCTAAGTTTATTATAGCACTTCGACAGGGTCGACAACTCTATAATAGGTAATTTTAAGCTGTAGGAAGTATAGGTAATTTTAAGCGATATCGCTTATTTGGGCCTATAGTATGATGATACGCCTTACGTCGTAGGTTAAAAACGAACCAATCAATAAAAGTGAAGTTTCTAATAAAAAATATCGAAAAAAACCGACGTGGCAGCGTCATCTCTACTACTAATAATTCAAATAATCTTTCTCCAGCAGTATAAATTCCATTAATTTTACACATTTATCTGAAAATAAACTATAGAGCCTATCTCTACTACAAATTCCAACTATTGACGTCAAAAAGATTATTCCCAGAGCTTTGAAAGTCGATAAAACGCAATAGTTTCATCAACCGCGATGCCAGCTCTACCGACTCTGCCTCGCCTTTTTCAATTACATTTCCATTCGGCCGATGCAGCCGTGACACCGACTCTACGCTCTACGTAACAGCATTACTCTACAATTACGATGCAAGGCAACAACTAGATTGGAGTTTTGGCGGTGCCCCGAATATGTAGCGTTATGATTTTAAATTTTTTTATTTTTTATTTTGTGCTTTTTCTGGTGTTATTAGCGTGTATTTGTAGAATACAATGAGTTTTCTCTAACGTGCACGAGTGTGGGTTAATTATGTACAATGAATCCCATAAAACGAGGCATTTTGTGTTCTTCCCAAAATTTTCAGGTCAGTAACGCACCAATTTACTAAATCGTGAGCTTAACTGTAACTTGACGGGACTTGAGTAGTTGAGCCCCCAGTCGGCTTGGTATTTTGACACATCATTGTGAAAATATAAAATACTTTGTATACAGACTCAATGCGATAATCGTGCGAAGCCACAACGAAAAAAAAGGATGGCTCCTTAGAATTTCTGCTATTATTTTTGTAGTTTCTAGGTTTAGCCGTAAATCTATCTTAATGTTGTCAGCCTCACTAGGCTTATTTTTAGGGTAACGTACAACAAAAGGAATAACGTAACCCTCATACTTTGCAATTGTGTCGTGCATTCAAAATAGGGTTACTGTATTAGGGGACTCACTAGAGTCCCAACATTTCAAGGTTACAAAGAGGCTAATGCACTACATAATTTTTCCTCTTGCAAGTTTAAGCACAGAAAAAGGAAAATAAAATATTTCAATAGTTGAGGCATTGAGCATTTCGCGAAATTATGGTTTATGTTTTTATCGAATAGTATAATGTTGACGCTAATAATTACTATATTTGGTCACAAAAATGATGATTAACAAGACCACAAACACCATCAGTCTACTGTCAGTCACTGAGGAGTCCTGTTGTCTACCTTCCGTCTTGATCATCAGAACAGTTTGCTGTCACGATAAATTGTATAGAAAACTAGCAGACACGGCCACGCGTTGCTGTGGCTATGGTATTTGTTATTGCGACTATAATATGAGATGTAAGCTATCCTATCTTTTAAGTTACACCAAACTGCACACCGTGTACAAATTTGATTAAAATCGGTTAAGTAGTTTAGAAGTCCATCGCGGACAAACAACGTGACGCGTAATTTAAGAAGATTATTTCTAGGTAGTTTACACTTTAGTTACTTAGATTAGTTGACACGCAGGGAGGTAAGGTTTGTCTTTTTTAAAACTAAGAAATCCAGAATAACGCTGACCTTCACCTTGCACCCCCGTTCAGCCTACTTTCTCTGAAACGCAAAGATTGCACTAAGAGCAAAGATGTTACGGCTAAAAAGGAAAGATGTTGGAATAAGAGCTAGCATGAAGGCTGCTAGTCAAAGGCACGCTTTCAAACGCGAAACCGCTTCAGTGTACACGCGGAAATGAGTGGGGAATTGAGATCGGAAAGAATAGACAGGCGAAGCTTTGGTTTTAAAATTTTCGTCTCGTCCCTCCGCTAGCAACGTAAGAGGTGATATCCCGAGAAGTAGCTGCGACTATCCTATTTCTAATACTATAATTTTCATAACAAGATCATATCGTGTTTATTATTTACACAAAAACTAGATACCTACATATTTTACATATTATATTTTTTACTTCACACCTTTTTATAATTCAGCCAATAGCTTTTCTAAATTACCACACCAACCAATTCAAGTTCAATTAACTGCATCAAATAATATTATCGTCGCAATATCTACCGCTATCTTACAACGCTCATTTGCAACATGCAAATCGTCTGCTCGTAGGTCTGTCTACGAAATTCCTGGCTCTGTTTCCCTCCAGCCGCTTGCTTGCTGTCCTGCATATTCAACAACGTCTGCATCTTATTTAGTAATTTGGTTCGCTTGGCTAAACTGGGGAGTGTTTGTTCTGCATAAATGTCATGACTGAAGGACATCTAGAAGCAGACTGTACAACGGGATGGACCGATTGCGGCGCACATGTTCTTACAAATAAATAACAATTCGTTAGTAAGAAAATTTAATGAGTAACGTTTTCAAACGTTACTCATTACGTCACACAACATATTTTAAAATTTTTGTTAAAGTCCGAGAAAAGTAACTCGGAGGTTTTTATTTTTATTTTTATGAGATTTTTGTGTAATATTAAGTCAAGACCATAATTTTAACTATACCGTATGCAATCGTAAGTCTTGCAGTTGGTGGCAGGTGGGCAAGATAGATTTTAACTAAGTACTACACATACTTTATCCAACAACAAACTTCTTTATTTATAGTACTCACACAAAGAACTGCTTGAAGAAATTCTATTTTAAGACAGACACAGAAATTAAGACGTATTTTAGGAACACGATATCTACGAAAATTATTTAGGAACAATTCTGAGAAATACCAATAAGGTAAAACGAATATCGATTCCATATCCCTGAAAAGAGTGTTAAGAAAATGTATATTTTGGTATCCGTTTTCCACAGAATTAATTTATGATTTTGTCATCAATGCCACCCTTTGCCCCGATACACCCCCGTTCTTTGGAATTGTATGAACCCGACAATTTGAACTTTAATCCCTCATTCATAAGGCAGTTTATTTTCATCACTACCTTCATCATCGCCAACATATTATAATGTTCTAACTACTGGAACACGGGAGTACACCTATGAAATATTTTTTCCCAGCTTTAGACACTCAACTACTTTGGTACTTACTTACATTTAATTTAATTTGCTCATACAACCGAGCAATAAACTATTTAGTGTTTCTTGACCCTTACTAAGCCCGTATAAGGTTCTATTTTCTGCGGCCACTTAGCTTTAACACCTACAATGTCCCTCAGTCGTAAAAAATGCAAAGGGGTCGTCTCGACCGCTGTCAAATAGCCTATTTATCAGAATCAATCTCGAGTGAAATTCTGAAAGCCGTGAAATACCTGTAAAAGACTGGGAAATATCTCAAAAGGAATGAAATGGTACGAAAAAATCTTCGAAAAAGGCCGAGTAAGAAATATTTCCAAAGAAGTAGTCCTTCGCTTTGCAGAACATATTATAGGTAAGTGTAATTTGGTCACACGCAAAAATCAGTGTAAGTCAACGTCAATATGTTAACCGAACCTTAGTAGCCGTGAAAAGACTCCAAAATAAAGTCGAGTTTGTCGACCTTTTGGGGAAAAGCAAAAACTTTAATGAAGTCGCGTTTTTTCCTCATTTGCAATTTTGGATTACTTCAGTAAATTGTAAGGCTAAAATGAGACTGAAAAAGATTTAAGGCCGGATGAATGAGATAATTTCTGTGTAAAAATCTTTTAGCAACTGAAAAAATATCTAGACAAATAAGTTGTAGGCACGAAGGCGAAAAGGCACCTTTGGTTGAAACGAACCATTGAAATTAACCTTTTTTTGTACGTTGATGGCTGTACTCCCATTTCTGGTATAAGGTTCGTAATTTACTGTCAGTAGACTAAAGAAACCTTTTAAAAAAATCGCAAGGATTCATTTCGGAGATGGTATTCGTGGTTTAGAGTGCACTACCAAACCATAGTTGTGGGTTTTATCCCTTTATTGAAAATGCCCCTCAAAGGGACTGCTAGTTGACCTACTACGAGGTTTTGGGTTACAAAAAGTTCTCAAGCGCATAAATGCAACCGTAACTCATAAAATGTATTCTAATAACTCTGTCATCACTCAAAAATAAAATAGAACTTGATGTTGATGCCAAAGTTTGACTATGCAGTAAATTTTGCAAAGTCAGTCCAAGCAGAATTTTATTTGTTTCTAAAATCTACCCCTTAAAGGGGCAAAATACAGGTGTTAAGGAAAATAAGAAAACGCGGGACGCAGCTGTTAAACATCAAAATATTCAGCTGTAAACTGAGCTACTTTGATCGCTCAGTTTTAACAAGCCTTATCTTAACCACTTATGTCCATCTTGTCGTAGGCCTGCTCGCTAACATCAAAACATAACGTCCCATATTTGGGGCAGAGCCGTAAAACGGAATTTATATTTATACTGGCGGAGTCGCTAACTGGAGCAACGGGGTAAAATGTGGTTGAATTAAAGGTCTACCCAGTTTAGACACCGTTATTTATATCGGTATCGATACTCACCCCTACACTAAATGTCACATTAGTTTTTTTTTTTCACTGCTAACTAAACTCTTGATGCTCTTGAAGTGCCTGCTTGATGACAGTTTTTTTTGTTTTTTTTTGTGATAGAGCCATGCGACCGCTATAGTGCCTTACAGCATTGCAAGGCTCTAATAATTAATTATGATTTAGTGACTACCTAGTAATCTGAGCTGACAGCCTGGCCCTAGTAAATCTAGCTCAGTAATGACAATGCCACCGGGATGGGGACTTCAATTCCGCAACACTCATACTCATGTGCGGATTTTCATGGAATGTGATAAGCCGTTACTCGCGGGTGTTATCAAGCGATAGCTCGGTCTTTAAGTCATGTCACAGGACATAAAACGACCAGACAAACTCCAACACTGATTTGCAGCACCATATTCGCCAAACACACATTATAGTTTATCTTATTTAATTCTAAGTTTTCAGTCACGCAATAGTAGTCCAAGACCACTACGCGACCTACCAAGTTAAGCTACGAAGTGCGCGATATAAAGAATGATTTCATAAACCAACTGGGCCACCAGAGAGACTATCTGGGAGAGGTTGCCGCCATCCAAGTCTTGGATTTCGACTACTAAATAGTGCGTGAACACCTACTCACCCTACCGTAGGTATTTTACTACAACTATACCTATTGTCCACAGGGTCACCGACTTCTCACAGCGGCTGCGACTGACTGCATTATTGCATGCACAAAACACTAAGCTCTATAGGAAAGGGGACTGTGATGGAGTAATTTTTATTTTCTCTTTGGTTTTTGCTGAAATGACTTGTTTTGCGTATTAAGATTTTTATTGTTTGAAGCAGACGAAGTTGACTGCAGATTTTTATCCAGTAAAATATTGAGGGAGAACATGGAAAATGGTATTTCGTACCAGATAAGACTTTTTTTTTATAAACGTAACAGCGAAACGAGTTCTATACACAGCAGTAGGGAAGGCAAATTACGACTGTTATGTTAAACCGTTTTTTCATTCTACTATTCATTAACGTTTTATAAGTGCAAATTAGGTGGTTATCAACTCTTTCATCATCTATATCAAACCTAATCGATTTTACGATTTTGTGGGGCATAAATTTAGGTCGGAATTGGAAGTAAATAGGTTATAGATACACACCACTAGGTTAATGAACGTTTATAGCTAAATTCTCGCCACCAATCAAATGATTTAATCGAGTGGAGTCGAGTATAGTACGTGGAAAACCAGGCCACGGAAGCGGCGTCAAGAGTATCGACTACAAAAAAACATATCACGTATCTAAAACAGTGAGTTCAAGTGATACCATATTATTTACATCCCCGTTGTTATTGTAACGAAAATATAACAATGGCCTAAATACTACCCCAAATAAAAATGGGACATGTATTTTCAATTCAATTATTCAATACAATAAACCTATATATAATAAATGGTGACAGCAAAAATCTATTATTATTAATTATGAAGTATACTCCATTTTACTTGAAATCGCTTTTTAAACGAGGTAACCGTATTCCTACTCACGAGTTTTGAACCCTTTCTATCGTAGATATAGTGTCAACAACACAATTCTATGTAGGTATCACCGAATTGTCTAAGTAGTAATCGATTAATTAGTATGTCTTTTAGTAGGCGTGTAGGTACTCCAATTATATATTAATATTTTTTTTGGCTCTTAGAGTAATTAACGTTAACCACTAAACAAGTCAAGCGAGATATAATTGCAAGTACGTCGGAGCCAGGGCTGAGTGGGTGTGTTATGTAGAGTTATACCGTGGTGCGGGAAATTATCCAGGAGCTGCAAATCCCATCGACGCCGTCTGAAAGGCGTATAGTGTGTACATGTGTGTGTGTGTGTGTGTTTGTGTGCATATTGTTTGTTTGTGGCCAGGGGTGTCACAGAAAAGTAACTTTTTTTTGGTAGTAGGGATTTCCCTAATTAATAGGGATTATTGTGCAGTAATTAATCAATGGTTCTTTTTAACGCAGAATAAAAGTGTAAAATTATGAAGAATTTTTAGTTACAGTACCTTTCTAACTAAAAAATTATGTTAACCGTACATATATTACGTCATAGATACTCCTGGGTGCCAAGAGCTATAACAAAAGATCACATTAAGAATAAATTAAATTTAGAAATATCAAAGTTTTTTTAACCCGCCTACCGTCTATCTTCGCCTACCTACTGTAGTCAAAACAGGATCTAACTTCGTTCGTAAATTATGTAACTTGGCTTTCGTTGATTTTATACACCTCCACTTTATTACTACACCTACGTAACGCCAAAGACCTTAAAGGTCATGTTTTTCTTTCTACTTGTTTTGATGTTTGTAACTTAAATTAAGGAGGTTGATCATGTAACGTCGAGCTATTTCTGCTTAACCTGAATGAAACCAAATATCTTTTGAATATTTAATAATTCTGACCTAATACATTTTACTTAAGTAGGTAAGTATGTAACTCAGTATTTTCAAGTCTAGCATTTTACTGAATTGTAATGTAAATTTATGTAAGCACCTTGCGTATTTCGTATAAAGATTAACTAATATTAAACATTTTCTATTCTAATATAATTTATGCAGGAATAATAATAATTAAACAATTCGAAAGTGGCAGCCCTGAGAACCTCATATTTATTCAATTCGATGATTTGATTCCAATTTGTGACGGAGCATATTTGCCGAAAGCCTATCGAACTATAAAATACTTTGTTTTAACAAAATATCTCGATGAATATTTATTATTTGGTAGGTAACTTTATTTTATAAGTTATGATAATTAATTATTTAAGTGGTAATTTTCGAGAGAAACAATTTTGATGTAAACTCATATGTAACATAGGATGATAATAACGTTGTTTTAAAAATACACATAACGAAAATAATGTTTGATTACAACATTTCTGATAAAACCCAAAAAATAATTTTGAAGAATATAACAAATATGTAAAGTAACAGCAGGCGTACTTAAACTTCAGTAACTAATTACGAACTGATCACATAATTAAAAATATTAATTTAAAAGTTTCAAGAGTTTTGTTAGGCCATAATCTCGCCGACATTCTTGAGGACTGTAAATTAACATTAGTCTTTTTTAAAGTGATTTCATTACACTCGAATTAACATGAACAAGTGCAGTTTTTTTCTGTAAATAATAAAACTCAACCCTTGAAAGGGTAAAGTGAAGAGTTAATGTTTATAAGAAAAACCGTGGTAACACCGCGGGACGTACTCGTAGTATAGAATATAGAAAGTTAGAATATGTTTGGTTCTAACTTTTGCACAATATTCATTATTTTGTATTTATCAATTATTTTTTTATATATTTTTAACTTTACTGCCTGAAAATCATACAGTTGTCAGGTGAATCGTCATACCACTTCGTACACTTCCTTGAACGTTCCCTGTCAATGATCCCCCGGATTCACCTACGGGTATGTGACCCTCCGAGTGGAAGATACACGTCGACGGAGCAGACATGTTAGACAAGCGGAAAGTTCGTAGACACCCAGAACTAGATTTTAGGCCGAACATTTATTAACTTATTTACTGAGTGGTGGTAAACCGAGGATGTGTCGTCGCTTATATTATATTGTAGTTTTGACTCAAACTTGTGTTTCTGCGGGTGTTCATGACTGTTGAGTTCATGAGCTCATGAGTATTATTGGAAATGTATGCAGTGCGGGCAAAATAACGTTCCATTTCGCGTTTGCTACAAAACTCGTAGGCATTTTGAGTAATGCTCTTACCTACTTATTGAATCGTGACGTTGACTGTGCGTTGACTCGATAACTGATTTCCAGACTGACTCGAATATTAGATGAATTAAATGTATACTCGTACTAGCTGAAAGCACAAATCACATAATACCGAAACATAAAATAAAAACTTATTTATTGCAATAGGCCTCTTCGTAATGTTCCATAACATTACGAAGAGGCTTGCTTTTACAAAGATGGATTGGATCTAGTTCAATTTTTACTTCGCAAGAAACTAGAAATTTTCACTCGCTTCTGTTCTTTCAGACGAACTCACTGTCGATTGAAAGCACAGTAACTGGGTGACCGGGATACCGACTCGAAAGGAAAACGCAAACTCATTATTTGCAGTTTACGTTTGGGTCAGGTTGGTATCTCTTCAGGTTTTAGGTTGAACAAATAATCGCGTTTTGGTTTAGATGCCTTTTTTGTTATCGACTTGCACGTAAAAGAGACTGACACGAGCATCTGACTGTAATGTACCGAATAAGCTACGAGGTTAGAAAATTAGAGAATATTGTAGTAAACAATTCAGCAAGAAATAATAATTGTAGCCAAAGTTTTATGTCTGTACCGAACACAGCTAACTAGAGTCTACTTTTCTATTTATTTATATTCAATTTATTCAATTTATTGATAGCAATAGAACAGTAAACCTATGACATTAACTTCTGTCAACTCTTGCAGAAGACGCTTTCACTACAACATTATCTACATAACAATTATCTACAGTCATTTTACAGGTATTTTCAGTAAATTCAGTCCATCAATAGACCTCTTACATAGTAGGTTTATGCACTTATCTAACTTACATGCTATGTGGAATGTGGGGTGAATGCACCAGTACTAGCACAGTGGGCTAACTGTCAGGTTTTCGGTTCGAATAAATAATACCAAATTTACATAAGAAAGCGTAGCGTGGAATCAGTAAAATTGCTAGGTAGTATGCGAAACTGTGCGGAAAACATGTTTGTGAATTTAATATTTTCGGGTCGGTTTTTGTGCTGTATAATTAAATAACTAAATGGTTGCAAAGTAGTAGGGAGAACGTCCGTTTGACAGGCAGAGGTTTCTAAGCTCAAATCCTAGTGCAGGCACGTACCAATTTGTTTCTTGTAAAAACTTACGTACGTAAAATT
The DNA here is from genome assembly GCA_905147375.1 of Hylaea fasciaria. Lineage (NCBI taxonomy): Eukaryota > Metazoa > Arthropoda > Insecta > Lepidoptera > Geometridae > Hylaea > Hylaea fasciaria. Next base: position 673,070 of record LR990200.1, read on the forward strand.
ATCACTCGCTTTTCGGTGAAGGAAAACATTGTGAGGCCACATACCCGAGCGATATTTTAGAGGCAAGTGACCTCATGTCCTGACTATTACACATGCCAAATAAAGCAGAAGAGAAAAACATCGTAGTTGATTATCATGCAAAATACTTTCACTCTCAATATTGAAATTCCGAAGCAACTGTATTTTGGCGATGGTATGTTTAGTGAACAATAAAAATGTATTAGTTAGGTACCTACTAGCATCGAAGTACCTACTAGCCAAAGGGATCGAGTACTGCGAAACATGTATACTTATAGAAAGTTACTTTATTTTTGTATCATTTAAGTTAATTTTCCGTTGCGCTTCTCACAGAGCGAAAGTCGCGAAAGCTAGCTTCAACAGTTCCTAGCTTTTGACTTGAATTTTCTATATCTATAGCTCGGTTTTCTTCGTATAATTTTGGTGTTACAAAATCAGACTGCTGATGTCAGAGACTAGAAAGTCGAAAATAGGCTTACGTCACCATCCAGCTGTAGACGAATATAGGCTGATGATGATAAAAGAAGTAAAGTAGTCTCAAAGAAGTTATCACCAGAATATGTAATTATCTTAAATTACTTTATCATCTGAAATATTATCACAATGAAAGACAAACAAGAAGTCCTTTCAAACATTGTTATTGTGTTATTTTTCCCGTTAAACTTTATCACAAGTCGGTTGCTAATGTTCAGGAAGATTGTTATGAGACAAACATACCCGTTCACTTAATATTATTATGTTCGAAGACTAATAAATCGAATACACGAGGATAATCTACTTTCATGGATGTTGCTAATTATGCTAAGTAATAGACATGAATTTAAAAGTGTAAAGCCAAATAATGTTATTACATTGACATGAAAATACTTTGACATTGCGATTCAGATTTCAGTTATAAGTGTATAACTGGATATCAGTGTGATGAAAACAGTCTCAAATTGATACCTACTCTGGATGCACCAAATTAAAGTATTATAGAGTCTGACAGCTCATACATTGTTGCTGCCACTTACAAACCTTATGCAAACGAAAGGGACGGCGATAACCTATCAAATTCAACTTTACTAAAGTTCAACACCATTTTTCTGCAATGACAAACGATATTTCTATTCCATACCGTCTACGATTATAAACAGACATGCCACAGAATACATACCTACGAGCTTTATTAGTAGGTAGGTTACTCGTACAGCATAGCGTGGAGACATATGTGTGACAGTAGGTTATTAGACTGTGATTAAAATACAGAATACCTAGCTAAAGCCCGCATACTACTAGACGAAGGCAGTGAATTGAATAAGATAAGCAATATAAAAAAGCAATTGAATGTGCTTGATGTTTATGAAGAAGTCTAGGCATACTAAAATGGAAGAGGCAATAAAGAGCAGACGTAGATCGGAGCTCCAATCAAACTGTTTTAGTATGCCATCTGAACTCCGGCCCACGTGACGAGTGACAACATTACAGGACAACCGTGTGCCTAGTGCGAGTTTTGACAATTTATTTACGCGCTCGGTCCGTTTGGCGTAAACTTGAAATTGTATGGAATAATACCAGCGCCATCTAGTGACTGATTGACTGACGCTAGATGGCGCTGGTATTATTCCATACAATTTCAAGTTTACGCCAAACGGACCGAGCGCGTAAATAAATTGTCAAAACTCGCACTAGGCACACCGATGTAATGGTCGTAGGGACAGTACATAAACTTGGTACAAACCACACGCAAACATTATATTGTATTTTATTTTATTGTTATTTATTGACCATAATAGTTGAGAGAACTAGACGTTATATAAGGATCATGTTTAGTATTCAAAAGACAAAAAGTGATAACGATGTACCTTAATCAGCACTGGCGCAGCAATTTTGAATTTTTTTATAATAATTATATTATTTGATGTCATTTACAGAGTCGTTTTTTTTAATTACGGTGGCGCCTTTGGGAAAAATTGGGTAGGCGCTGTAAATTGATATTTTATGAATAAATTAAAATAAAACTAACTCAGGTTTTGGCTTTGTTACTGTGTATCTGTACATTGTCCGCGATGACACATTAAGGCTGTACGTGTAATTGCAATCAGGACCTAACTTTACGAGTTCACTTCAGAGGCCTATTTTTGGAGCTGAAACCTTGTTAACTCCTCTCTGGAGACGTTAAAAGGTTTGTTTGTATTAATTGGTATCACGCAATAACAGAGAGGTTATTTTAATGACATCAATTAGTGTATTTGAAAGTAGATAATAACTTTATCTAAATAAACTAATTGTAATTAAAGTTAGTTTTTATTTGCATTGAACATTGCGTATAATCGAGTTAAAATTATTCAAAATAGTTTATTAAATTTAACTTAGGATTAAATAGTTAAATGTTATATATTGCGTGTTATAAATGGACAGGTAAGTTACGAATAGTAGAAACCCAGTGGTGATATATATCTATGTATTTTAAGGCCTGACGATACGGGTTCGAAACCTCTCGTCTTATAACTTTTATAATATACCCAGTAAGCCATCGCTCCGTGCGCCGCGCCGCTTGTGCCGGTTGTTATCAATTTACACCAGTCGCTAAGTATTGTCAGAGGTTGTCTGACATGCTCTGACACTGGAGGCTGGTCAACATAAAATAAAAATACCTGGTAAGTATGGGGGGTTCCCCCTGAACCACAACATAATTTATGAGTAAGAAAATGTAAAGATCCATCTCCAATAGTCATAGTCAAAGTCAAAGTCATAGTCAAAGCATTTATTGTAAATAGGCAATTAAATGGCACTTATACAAGTCAAATAAGAGTAGACAACGCACCAGCAATAAAGCTCATATGCGACGGTGACCACCAGGCGGGCTACATGCATGTTTACCACCAATTTTGTATAAACAACCAGCGACGTACCACCAACAACTATGTAGGTCGATAAGTGACCACCTCGTTTGCAATTCCAGCTCGAATTCAAGGAACTACCCATGATTCAACATAGCCTTGCGAATGCAGTGGAAATGGAGTTTTAATTTTTCGCGGCGCGTGCCGTAGAGATTTTATAGAATTTAAAGTCTAGTGGCTACGTATAGTTACTCGCGTGGTGAGAATACAGGATAGGCTGTATAATATTATTAGGAAAGTAAGTTGGCCTTTATTTTGCCCGACAACGTAGTATAGCTGAACAACGTGCCACATTTGTATGGTAATGCTGCAGCCAGTATTCCGGGAACTTAGCCTACTGGTAGAGGTTTGTTACACTAGAGTAGGTTTTCTTTTTGGATTACTTACTTTACTTAATAATAGAGTAAAAAAATTAGTATCACTTAGATGGAAGTAAGAGATGGAACCACGATTAGTAGCAATTTGCCATAGATACAGATTTTTAGAGCTAACTTTAAGAACTATTTTACCATAATACCTACGTCGAGTGTGGGGAGATCCCAACAAGTCAAATATAATAATAGAAACACTACAATAATTTAACCCTCTGGGAAGGTTATTATTAGTATAAAAATAACATCTACGGGTAATTAACGCGTTCCGCTCACAAGATTAAATGGGTAATTAGTCTTTCCCGGAATCCCACCAAGAATCTCACCGAACCAGAGCGGGCGCCTAATCTATCCCCGCTGCGGGGATTCTAATAAATGTAATTTATATTCAATTAACTCCCTGACCGTAAGTTATCTTTAATTACAAGTCTAGGGTCGGACACAAAAACTAGATGCTTGCTTAGCCAGTGAAGCGCGTGTGATAGCAGTTTGATATAATATTTTAGGAGATGCTTAAACGAGGGGTTGTTTGTGTATTGGTGTAGAGTTTTCCTAAGATTTTTCAAGAGACAAACAGAGGTTGAGGTTGTTACAATATTGATGAAATGTGTTAGTTGATAGATAACTTCTAATTGTCAATAGTACCTAATATTAAAACTGACATAAAAATTTACTTGCGTAGCTTGTAAAACCCAAGATATTTTAATTTTATTATTATAGAGCGAGCAAAATGAAGAACTTATCTGAATTTCAGTTTAGTGCTGTCATGAAAACGAAACTCAAGCTATAACTTAGAACCGTCACCTACTACGAGCACATAATACATAATATAAAACGTAACTACTGTAACGAAATCTCGAAGTAAAATCTAAATTTTTATGTATAAAATTTGTCTTCATCGAAATGATTGATTGCCACGCGTGCCCATAGCAACCTTCAAGCAACGGTGTAAGACTTCCCTAAAATCTATAACTCTATTATTCTATAATAATCCAGATAGTCCGCTCTTTCTCATAACTGAAAACAAATGCAGCAAACCTCTTTACTGTGCTCTAAAGTTTTGGATCATGGACCGGACATTTACAACAGAAATCCCACCACAGTAGGTAAAAACAAACAATAATGCCAATACAACAAGTCACACTCCACCGAGTAAATCTAGCCAATTCCACCCAATCCTGTTGAGTTCGAGTGTAATGCCATAATTTGGCAGAGTTTGCACAGGACTTATCGTTTTACAACCAATGAGAATTTAATTTTGCGTCTGTCAATGACCGGAGTTATGCATTGCATTGCTTTTTTTTAAATTTTGACTGGTTATAAGCACGCTCTTATTTATAGACAGTTTAACAATAACTAATCTTTTACCTTATCTAAACTCAGCTTAACCTTAGTTTAACATTTACACTAAGCTTGTTTAAAAAATGGTTAAAAGGTACCGAAGAAAAAAAGTGTTTTTTACAGATTTGTGCATTGTTTGTACTGTGCTGTAAATTCCTTAATTAATGACAATTCGTGTTAGTCCTAAACGTCCACACAGTCCGTCGCACTCTATTATTTCCACTTCCCCGACAGTCGTTGACCCTGGGATATTTTTACGCCACAGACGGACTAGTGAAATAAATTGCAATTGAAGTATCTAGTCGGAAAACTTGGAGAGCACTGTAAGATAAGAATTACTGTCTATCAGTGTAAGGGGATGTCTTATAAGTTTAAGGGCGATTTGCGCCAACTCATTGAATCCAACACGACTCCGGTTAGTTTAAAACTTAGCTTAAAATCTTGCACGACGTCCGTTTAATGTCAATTTTGATTGAAGAAATTGTCTAAGATGTACTAGTACTAAATCCGAATGAACAAATTTTAATGTTGATTTACGGAATTCCATTGTAAGTGAAATTCATAGTCTAGAAGGGTGCATTCCCTCATATGGAATCTATGTCATGTACCTTATTAACCGTTATTAATTGTTTAATTTCGCCTTAAATTTAGACTTATTCAAATCGGTAATACTATATAATAAACAGTAAAAAATGCCACTAAATAGGCCTAAATAAAGGGAAAGTCTTGTAGCGGTAAATAGGAATGGTTTACAGAATCATCTATCTTCTGAAGTTGTTTGTAACAGCGGATGTAGCTGCCGTTTATATTTGCTCTTCTCTATAATAAAGCTATTTTTTGGCTTCCTTCTGCTTAAATATTCCACAAGTGCTTAAGTACCTGAGGAAGTTACTTTTATTAATTACTACCAAATAAAACTGGAGTAAATTTAACATAATATAAAAAACCGTCCAATTGCGAGTCTGACTCACGCACGAAGGGTTCCGTACTATTATATCTAAGTATAAAACGGCAAATAATCACGTTTGTTGTATTTTATTGTTTTTGAATATTTGTTGTTATAGCGACAACAGAAATACATCATCTGTGAAAATTTCAAACGTCTATCACAGTTTATGAGGCACAGGCTGGTGACAGACGGACAAACAGCAGAATCTTAGGAATAGGTCTTAGTAAGAGTAACCCATTTTGTGACAACCCTGGAGAAATAACAAAAATGCTAACAGTAATGTGAGCCCCGTACTAAACAGTGGATGGCGAAGGGTTGATGATGATGATGATGATGCCTTGTTTTGTAAACCGGATAAATCAGCAAACTATACCAATAATGAAAAAGAGATTGCTTCACTATTTCACCCCCGTATCCCTTTGTTTTCTTCCTACTTTTATGGACCGTAAAACACTGATTTGTGGTATATCCATAGATGCCATCGGTATTTTGTGTATTATCATGGGAATGGCCATTCACACATACATCCTGGAGCGATTTGTCGGATAATATAGAGAAATGGATAGTTTATTATTGGAATAGAAGTATAAACAGCCATCCCTAGCCAATAATTCGTGGGACTGAATAGGCTTTGTTCTTTTACGAACTGATACGTGTACTGACAGGTACCCGTATATATATATTTTTTGTTAGAACGAAAATAATACTCTCATATTTTAACGTAAATACAATTGACGGCTCGTTTGGCGTAGTGGCCGAGCAATCGGACTGCTGCGCTAGGGGTCGCGGGTTCGATTCCCGCCTGGAACAAATATTTGTGCGACCCACAAATATTCGTTTCTGGTTTGGGTGTGTTGTGTATGTGAAATTATATGTCTGTAAGCGGTACCCACGATACAGGAGCAATCCTAGTGTGGGGCTACGTTATTTAAAAAAAAAAAAAAAATTTCAAAACGTAATATTTCCAGTGTTTTGCCAAGAACATAATTATTATAATCACTCAAAGTGTATAATATAAAGACTAACTAAAGTGCCATCAAAATAAGCACCAATGAGCAACGCAAGTCTCTCACATTAAGGATGTATAACCTGTTTTGCATTAAGGAACTTCCTTAAACCTTATCGGATTCGCGTTACTGCTTCACAAAAGTTTAGATGACGCCTAATACTTGAGGTGAACGAACTCTCCGAGGTGGATATACCGTATGTTTTTATCCAATCTCTAATATTATAATGTTTCACTTTAGGGAATCCTATCCTATCCCCTAATAGGTGTTATTAATATGAAAATGTGTTAGTACCTTTCCTTTCGGATTTGTCAAGGGTGAAATTTAAATTGTTGATTGGATGTATGAGTTCGAGGGTGTTTGGCAGGTGGAGTTTTAAAGCTTTGTTTTCAACATTATATTATACGCGGGGCACAATTAGTGCATTGTGAAATTGAGATGTTACATAGCCTAGTAAATAAATAAATTGTTAGTTTATTATCTTTGTTCGCGTTGTGTCCTTTTGGTGGAACCGACTTTTTAGAAATTTTCATTCTTAATTACATTTCATTCTTCTTAACGTAATGGTTCTTTTTGTACCGGAAAAGAAGCGCGAGAATAATGATACGCATACATCTATAAAAAATGCGAAACTTTATTTAATTTATCGCCAAATATTAATCTAATTTTTATTCATTTATCGAATCACAATGTTCACTTTATCTCTATGGCAGCACAGCTCATTTTTCATAGGCTGCGCACTGCGCAGTGCAAAACTTCGCCCGTTTTTTTTTCATGTTCCGGAAATTGTAGGGATGTTTTGGTTGGAAATTAACTTGGCTCAGAGGAAATAACATTTTTCACGAATGACGCTTTCCTACAGAGCTGTGGAATATCAGTAAAGTAATTTTATAGTGTGGTAACGAAAAACTGGAAGTGGTCAAAATAAACACATCAAAAAAGTCTAAGCAACACGCATGCATAACATGGACCCAGGAACAATGGGATAAAATGATGTTTTCCGATGAGTCGCGATTCGGGTTTAGGCCTGATACAAGAAGGGTGCGAGTGTACCGTCGGTCCGGAAATACTGAAAGCCTCAGGTGCGTTCAGGAAGTTCATCCATACAGCGGCTCAACAGTTATGGTATGGGCGGGTATTATGAAGAACAGGCGAGCTGAGCTCGTTTTTGTAAATGGAAACATGAACGCTGAAAATTACGTTGAGGATATTCTCAGACCTTATGTCCATCCATTTGCACAAACCTTAGGCTCCGATTTTACGTTAATGCATGACAATGCGCGTCCACATACAGCTCGGCGAACCAGAAAAGAACCAGAATTTAGTACATGTTGCTTAGACTTTTTTGATGTGTGTATATGAAGCCGAATATTTTAGGCCTTCAACTGATATGACATATTACACCATTCGTTACTATAATTGCTTAGCCCACGTCGACAATTATCCCACAAGCACTGGATAATAAATTATTTTGACAACACATGAAACATTACTCGTTACACTATGCCGTAATGCGATCTAGAGTTCAAACGCAATTTAATGCGTTGTCATACCGACATTTATTCTTACAGATATCCGGTTATGCCAGTCATATTGAGATGTCATATCGCGAATCCAGTCATACCAGTCATGTAGTCATAAAAATGCACCAACTCCAATCATAAAAGTATATACCCTGGTAACACAATATTACAATGTTGGGTGAAACCATGAAATGATAAAATAAAAGTCAACCATGAAATATTATAATTAGACAAAGGGCCTATTACCAGGGTTAATCCGATTGTTGTTGCGTAACCGAGAATCGCCTTCCGTCACATAACCATGAGTTGTTACAACCTAACAATATTATGTTTGTAACAATTGGCAATATTTGTATAATTATCTTGCCTTCGTCTCCGAGATTTATACTGACCATGTAGTAGCCCTGCTACGCGTGAACCTACTCGCACACAGTATTTAGAGCTGTCAGAAGGAAAGAACAAAACCTGCTTGCCCCTCCCTCTAACACGGTTGGCCAGCCGGCCGCTATCGCCAAGCTAGCCCCATTCCTGTCCGTGCGCGCGCGGCGTTCGCACATAGTACAAAACTAGGGACCGTCGTCAGTTTCTTTTTTCTAAATGACTAAACGCAAGAGTGACGAGTCGGAGGAAGAGAGGTGGAGAAGGAAGTTGCAAAAATACGAATCTAAGTTACAAAAGAAGCGAAGCAGACGGATCATCTATTCAAGCGATGATGAAAATGGTGCAAATTTTGAAGGTAATTCTATAATTTGCTCACTGCCGCTACGATTATGCATTTTATTATTTTCTGCAAATTTTTCGCTTCGAGCTAATACGAGATATTAGCCAATAGCAATTTTCTGCTCAGAGTTAATACGAGATATTGACCCGTAGCTACTTTATTACTTGTTTGTACAAGTTGACTATGCGCAATGTTTGCCCAACCGCAAAAATCTTATTTGGTCGCTTAAGCTTTATAAATATGTATAATATATATTTTCCAGACCACCTGCAATCTGATCAGTTGTCGCAAAATGACGTCGATTACGCGAGTGACATCTACGCTAACATAGCTTCCACCGTCGTTGCTATGGATAATACCAACTTAGAATCCGCGGCAGATGTACCTACACTACCTACTGAAGCGGTTCCAGTTTCTTGCGCTGATGAACTTGTAAGTTCCGAAACTGAAAACGTTGATCCAGAACTATTACGGGCCCTTGGCGACTTTGAGGCGGAAGTTGTCGAGTGGGGTGAAAATACCCATGGGGATATTGCTAAACATTTCCAGCAAATTCTTTTAAACGGTTTAAAGAAAGAAGCTAAAGATGAACTGACCAAGAAATACTTATTTCCTAAAAACGTTCCTTCCATCAAGCCACCAACTCTGAACCCGGAAATTGGCGCTATGCTGACAGACACTTGCCGAAATAGGGATAATAGAATTCTTACAAAGCAACAGCAGATTGGAAGAGCTCTTTCCGCGTTAGGTAAGGCAATGAACACTCTTTTGAAAAAAGATGGAAATGTACCTGACGTCATACGCATTTTAAACGATGCCGCCAAGTTGATGGCTGACAGCCACTATGCTGAAACGGAAACCCGGCGTTCTCTGCTCATTCCTCTTATCGATAAGACCTTATAGACTCTTTTAAAGACAGGAAAAGAGATTGTTTTCTGTTTGGTGAAAAATTGGGAGATCTAGTCAAAAACTCTAGAGGAATAAAGAAAACCGGACAACTCATACAAGCGTCGACGCCGACCGCGTCCACATCGACGTTAAACTGGAAAGGCCCATCGTCTCGTGCCCGTCAGCAACGGAGCAGCCAACCTTACACGAGCCGGATCGGTGGGCAGAGAACACCGTACCCGAATCGGCGCCGAGCGCCCCCGCCACCGCCGCCTCCTCAGGCGCCGTTCTACCGCCGCGGGCCGCCGCCACCACCGCCGCAGCGACGCCCGCCACCGGCAGCGCCGCCGGCACCACGCCCGACTCCCGCCTACCCACCCCGGCAATAGATACGCAGGTACTTCGCGCTGGTAACTTACGGCATTTCTTACATGCTTGGAAATTGATAACTAGCGATGTATTTATACTTAGCACTATATCGGGCTACTCTATCCCGTTTAGCACTATTCCGAGACAGCGCCCGGAGGACTACCCAAAAAGGTCCTTTTCAGATTCTGAATCCTCAGCTATCGGGGCGGAACTCGCGCATCTATTAAATATAAATGCTATAAATAAATGTACACCGGAGCCTGGTCAATTCGTATCTGACATCTTCCTGGTAGCAAAAAGTGATGGAAGTGCTAGATTTATTTTGAATCTGAAGAAACTTAATAAATTCATTAATACTGAACATTTTAAGATGGAAGATATTAGAACGGCAACTCGGCTCGTGACGCATGGTTGTCATATGGCTACCATCGACCTTAAGGAAGCATATCTTTCTTTGCCTATTATTGTGCCTCATAGAAAGTATTTGCGATTTTATTTTAAAAATGATCTCTATGAATTTATGGCATTACCCTTTGGACTTTGTTCAGCACCGTATATATTCACTAAAATATTACAACCGGCCGTTTCATATTTAAGATCTTGTGGCTTCAAATCAGTAAGATTCCTTGACGACATTCTTTGTGTAGGTACTTTAAAATCAGATTGTTTAGAAAATGTAAATCGAACCTTGGAATGCTTAACCGATTTAGGGTTTGTTATAAATTATAAAAAATGTTCCTTGGAACCCAAAACAATCTGCACTTTTTTAGGGTTTGTCTTAAATTCTGAATCAATGTGTTTGCAACTACCCGATTCTAAAAGAAATAATATTATGCAGCGTTCAAATGCTTTACTAAGTTCAAAAGTTATTCGAATTAGACAATTTGCAAGCTTTCTTGGCACCCTGACTGCGGCTTGTCCTGCCATCAAATATGGGTGGCTGCATACCAAATCATTCGAAAGAGCTAAATATTTGGCGTTACTAAATAACCACAGTGACTACGACAAAGTAATGACAGTCCCAGTTAGTTTACATGTTGACTTATTGTGGTGGAAAAATAACATCTCGTCTGCCACCAATTCAATAGAACTGCATAAATATGTGCAAGAAATATTTACTGACGCCTCAACTACAGGTTGGGGCGCTGCCTCTGGTGGTGAGAGAACCGGTGGTCAGTGGAGCTTCACGGAGCGAAGTCATCATATAAATTATCTGGAACTGCTCGCTGTTTACTTTGGTCTAATTTCGTTTGCTGGTGGCAAAAGAAAATGTGACATACTTTTACGCGTTGATAATACTACAGCCATATCGTATATTAATAGAATGGGTGGTATACAATTTCCGTACTTGAACCATGTTGCCAATATGATATGGAAATGGTGTGAAGAGCGTGAAATATTCATCTATGCGTCATACATCAGGTCTAGTCTAAATTTCGAAGCCGATAGTGAGTCTAGAAAACTAAATCTCGATACAGAATGGGAATTGAATGATAAAGCTTATACAAAAATTATAAAATGTCTTGGTCAACCCGATATTGATCTTTTCGCATCACGACTAAATGCAAAATGTACTAAATACATTTCATGGAAAAGAGATCCATACGCTTACAACATTGACGCTTTCACTATAGAATGGACCTCCTATTTTTTCTACGCCTTTCCGCCGTTTGCCTTGATTTTGAAAACGCTGAACAAAATAGTTACTGATGATGCAACTGGGATAATAGTGGTTCCACATTGGCCATCTCAGGCATGGTATCCACTTTTCAAATCCCTTTGCATTAGCAGAATTATATATTTCCCACCAAGTAAATATCTTCTATCTTCGCCTTTCAGGTCAACACATCCCCTGCACTGTCAGCTTACCCTGGCAGCGACTATGTTATCAGGGAAGGTTTTAAGAGGAAAGGCATTCCAGAATCAGCCCTTAGCATAATGCTCTCTTCTATTACGGAAAATACAAAATCCCAATACTCATCCAGTTACAAACTATGGTGGGGGTATTGTAATAGGAAACATATTGATTTGTATAATGTGGAATCACATTCTATATTAGATTTTCTTTCGGAGTGTTTTAACTCAGGATCATCATACGGTACCTTAAATAATCATAGGTCTGCTTTATCTCTAATCTCAAATATCAACATTGGCCAAAATGATTCTGTGAAAAGATTTTTTAAAGGCATATTTAAATTAAAACCAACTTTTCCTAAATATACAATCACATGGAATCCTAGTATAGTTTTGGATTACTTGGCAGGATTTTACCCAAATGATGCAATGGAAATTAGCGTCTTAAGTAAAAAGCTGGTGATGTTACTGGCTCTGGCTTCTGCACAAAGAACGCAAACGTTGTCTTTAATTAAAATATCTAATATTAAGATAAGCAATGGTAGAATAGTAATTCCAATCAAAGATTTGATTAAGACATCTGGTATAGGACGAGCCCAACCAGTTATTGATTTGCCATTTTTCACTCAAATGCCTAGTATTTGTCCAGCTAGTGTCGTAAAAACTTATATGTCAGTAACCGCGTCTTACTGACCATCTACTGAAGACAAATTAATTTTAACTTATAAAAACCTTAAAGATCGGCTTCTTCCCAGACCATCGGGCGCTGGCTCAAGCAAACGCTAGGAGATAGTGGTATCGACACTACTTTATTTGGCGCGCATAGCACACGCCATGCTTCAACCTCAGCCGCTTCACGAGCCGGTATGAGTGTCGATGCCATTAGGAAAACTGCTGGCTGGTCTGGCCAGTCAGCAGTATTTGCAAATTTTTATAATCGGCCTATTATTGATTGTCATTCTAATCTGTTCAATAATTTATTGTAAAAAGTTACTTATTAGTTATTAATAACATGTTTTGATACATGGAAAATTAATGTTACATATACTATTTGTAGTTACCATGGTATTAAATAATATCTAAGGGGAAAAAATATATTAATTTTGAATATAATAAACTTTTTTATTTCCGTAAGGCACATAATATTACGTCTAAACTTACAACATTGAATTAAATCACTCTGAACATCTACATGGTCAGTATAAATCTCGGAGACGAAGGCAAGATAATTGAATGATCAAACGAACTTACCTAAAGTGAAGTTCGATCTTAATTATCTTGACTTCGTCGAAGAGATTTAAGGTCCCGCCCTACCCTATACTTCTTACCCATTATATTATATTTAAATCAATGTTGCTGTCCACTCTGAAAAGAATGAGGCTAGCTTGGCGATAGCGGCCGGCTGGCCAACCGTGTTAGAGGGAGGGGCAAGCAGGTTTTGTTCTTTCCTTCTGACAGCTCTAAATACTGTGTGCGAGTAGGTTCACGCGTAGCAGGGCTACTACATGGTCAGTATAAATCTCTTCGACGAAGTCAAGATAATTAAGATCGAACTTCACTTTAGGTAAGTTCGTTTGATCATTCAACAATGTTTTGTTTTGGTTATAATGGAACCAAAATTCCTTTTAGCCAAAGGATAACCGATATCATAGAATTCGTATAGCCATTAGTCTAATTCAAACTTTGAATCTAACTGGACTATCGATTCGCTAACTATCCACTATCCAGGTCGTCGGGATAAAATAATACAACGTGTCTTACTGTTAGATCTAGGTTATTTTAAATGTTTGCTGAAGAATATCCTAATTAGTGCTTATCCGTTGAAATATGTTAAAAACCAATAATTGGCTGTTTAAACACCTTTTTAATATAAATTACAAAATTACTTCGTCGTTGAGTTCATTGAACCAGCGGCCCACGATTTTCAGGGATTTCGTATAAAGACTAATAACAGTAAACCAACTTCATACAAACCGGTAAAATAGACTCATTTTTTAAATATTTGAATCTTTTCGAACACCTATTCATTTCCACTGTAACGCCTAGCATGTTCATAATTTTCTAATAGATACGTAATGTTATGATTAATAAATGAAAAATGCAATGAACGATGTACGAGAGTATTTTTTTTGCAACGACATAATAAATTATGACTACTCCTTGACATACAACAATAAACTTTTTTAGCTCCGGAGGGGAAAGAACCAATGGCTGGCAAAGCCAATTTTTTAAAGGAAATGTAACTTAACAATGTTGTCGTAATAATCAGAAAAAAAAAACATGTTTATGCCCAACCGTTTGTTCGGACCTTCCATACTGCGCTCTACGTATACTGTGACGTGCACCCAGGCAGTAACGGCTGGTGTCTGTAAATGCTAGTGTTATTCTGACCTTAATCGGCAATGCTTTGGGGACGGGTCAATTGCTTATCGGCAGCGTTCCATGGGTCCAGAAACTGTTCAATTATTTCATCGTCTTGTAAGGCCTTACAATAATTCGGATGTTTTGGCTATAAAGTTAACAACACTAATTCAAGTGACTACTGTATTGTTATGTCACTGTTCCCTTTACTGTCTTTATTGTAACCACTTAGGCAAAACCTTTTAAATCATGAATTAAATAGATTTTGTTCGCAATTTCTTATTCAATATTAAAGGGAATCGACAGCTGAACTATTTGGCCAAATTCTTAGAAATCAACTAATTAAATTTCATTGCTGCGATGATATCTCAAAGCTCTGGAGTAAATCGTTCGGGTGGGGGTTGGAACTGGCTGTCGTAGGCTTGTAAAGCGTCCATTTTACGCCTCAGTCTCCAATACTCAATCACAGTTTGTTGCCTTCAAAATACTCACACGATTAGTTGCGTTAAAGCATTAATACGCAACCACATGGAATGTTGATCAACTTAGAAAATAGCACCACTTGTTTGGGCATTTGATTAATGGGAGTTGCAAAATGTTAATTACAGTAGGTTTGCACTGACCACACTGCTTAAGTTTATAGCTAAGTTATCTTGAATTATTTAACTGAAGTCACTCGAGACAAAACATGATGAATTAACATAGGCGGTTTTGAATGTCAAAGATTTATTTACGTCCCCAGTGGCGAGTTGGTGTTGTGACGCTGAAAGCCTGAAGCTACGCGTTTGATTCCCGCACAGGGTAAATATTTATGTCATTGGCTCCGATTCTGACTTGTAGGACTATTATCAAAGTAAAGTATATCACTACAAGTAACATAATACTCAACTTTTTGCTTTGTTGGTTCATGTCTGTATTCTGAAAATTTCCTCCAATAAAGCTGCAGGAATTCAAAGCTAACTGAACTAAACCTAGCCATAGATCAGCAAGTGTTTTTCAGTCTAAGAGTGTAGACGATATATAAGCGAATATTATGCAAATTCTGCAAACATGGATTTCGCAGTGCTTGCCTTTTCATAAAATATTCAGAGGAAGATAATCCGGGACGTTGACGTTTAAGTCACGATTTATGCAGTGTTCATAAAAAAAATCCTTTTAAATTCACTGTAGAGACATTGCGAATCTCTAGTACGTTTTACTGGAGTGCTTCGTGGGAAAGTGCTTGAGTGAATGTTCTAAGAGTGAAGGTGCTGTTAGTATACAAGCCAGGAGTCACACTGATAATTTTATAATATAGTAGTAAAAGACGCAATAATTAAAAAAAAAACATGCTCTGTAACAACTTAGAAGGTACCTATGCCCCTTTAATAATATTAGAGGTGGCTGAACGCTAATCGTAACTTTGCTCTGTGCTTTGGAAGGCGCGTTTCTATTGGTCTTGGTTGTTATCGAATGATAGCAGTTGATAAACCACGTCAGAGGCTCTGACAAACTCTGACAGCACCCAGGTCATACAGAAACAATTCTTGATGAGCAATGATTATTCGAAAATAGACGAGCACCAAGAGAAATAGGTACAAGAAAACTGAGCAAAATATAACAATCAAAGGTTATGATTGCATTACTCCACCATGTTTTCCGAACAGTTTTCATGCTTAGCTTTCTAGGGATTCCGTACGGATCACCATAAACTTTTTACATTATGTTCCGATTCGATACTTGGGCTGACACTCACGTATGATTCGCCTTTTCTGCTCCCATAGGCTCACAGAAAATTACGACGGATAAAACGTTATGAATTTTATTAATATGCCATAGAAAAAATCTACTTTGCCTGGTTTTTCGATTATTACAGACCCTTGAGCGGTCTGACAGATCCTTCAGCATAGTTCGACGATACTTCATTTGATATCGAACGATCGGAAGCAGACAAACGAAAAACAAGTCTTTAAATAATCGTATCAACAACCCATTACCTGCAGCTCCACCTAAACCATGTTATATTTATTAATATGTTGTCAAAACAAAACGTTACAGTAAAAAAACGTGTGTTATGAAGTATTCAATTCAAATTCTGAGCTCTCCCATAATTAAACAACTTTGCAGATGTTTGCTCTGGCTTAGATAATGCTAACTCTTGACCATAATTAAATTGGGGATAGATCAATAACTGCATGCCCCAAAGTTTTCATACTTGAATAAAACGTAAAAACGAAGTGAAGAGACTAATTAGATTGGTCAATCAAGAAGTTCTTGCAATCAACTAACATAAAATAACCAGCCATTCCTAATACGTATTGATCATGTAGCCAATAAATTATCTGATTATAATTCAATTCAATCTATGGCTGTTGAACCTATGCTGCTATTGTAGTTACATTTAATTCTATTAGTTTTATTTTGTATAATTAAATCGTAAAGTGTAAAATGAAAATGCCAACCTTACTGCCACTGTGAAATGGCAATTTTTGACGTACAATATTTTAATATATCTAAATTTTTATTTACTACAGATATACGGCCTGAGCTTTCTCAAAATATAAAAAGACAATGGTCACAATAATTATAAAATAGCATCAACCTGCATAAACAAATTATACACAGGTAGTTTTAAAACGGATAGTTTGTAAGCGATCCTTTTGCGTAAAATTGAAATAAATTGTCGCATTAAATCAACTATATAGGTGGCATTCTAGACTATAGTCTATAGACTAGACTATAGTCACACACTATATATTATATAGTGTGTGAATAGACTATATAGGGGTTTAAAAGTATTCCATTTTAACACAATTTTACCCTCAAGTGTTTTTAGTGCAGCATTGTCTGGGCACTGACCGTTTATGGACCTTAAGAGACTTAAAGGTGTGCTTAACTTAATGCTGTTACCTAGATGCCAAGATGTTCTACGATTCGATGGGAATATAACACTTTTACCCCTTAATAAATAGATAGATATCTCTAAACCACATTTATAACCTAAATATCTTTTTTTGTCACAATACACACGGCTTTACAGCTCAGAGCGATATCTTTCAAACAAACTGGTATATTGGCAAATAATGAGTACAGACAACAAAATGAAAACACAAAAAAAGTAAATGTTCGAAGTATTTTTATATTGGTAGACGAAGTATGAGAATACAAATTTCTATAAAATATCTTAGCCGTCAAATTAGAGTACCCGTACGTCGAATACATTATTAAAGACTGTATTCCAAATATCAATATCAATCTGAATATTAATTTCCTTCCAATGGAGCTGGTATCGCAGCTATCTCAATGCAATTAAGATTCAGCTCAAACACCATAAATATTTGTACTAATGGAATGTAGACTATGAGTTGGTACCGCTGTATTATTTCTACGGAATAATTCAACATACAATTATTATAATACGACGTATGAAATGATCGTCAGATACATGAAACATAGGCAAAATTATAGGTGACGTAATAGCTATATTAACACATATGAAATAAAAAAAATAAAAACAAAATTATCGTAGTACTAAACATAATATTTATTTTCTTGCTGTTTATTGATTTTGTGCTAGTAACTTATTTTTATATTCTACTAGCAGACACGGCCACGCGTTGCTGTGGCTAAAGTTGTTGTTATTGCGACTATAAATTGAGATGTAAGCTATCCCATCTCTCAAGTTAGAGCAAATTGCACACGGTGTGCAAATTTGATTGAAATCGGTTCAGTAGTTTAGGAGTCTATCGCGGACAAACAAGGTGACGCGAAATTTATGTTTATTAAGATTTCTTTAAGATTAACGAGGAAATCTTTTACCAGAAAGTTAAGAGGCAAATAGAGGCACATAAATATACATTAATTATTTATGACACACCTAATCTTGACACAATTAATCTTGCAACTAGGACAACTGAAGAGGTAATTACAAATATATGAAACCAATATTTAAATCTGTTCAGTCTAATAATTTACAATCGGAAATTCTTACATAATTCCTTAACATTTATTCATTGCTTTTTGAGATGTGATTGCTCATTATTTAAATAATATGTCAAACGATAAAGCCACAGTATACGGGGAACACTGATTTATACAAACAGCTACCAAGACGCCTCGTGTTTTGGGTAAACATCCTCTTTCTTATAAACTACGGTACGGGGCGGTTAAAGAGCCAAATATAACTACACACACAATGCTCGCAATAGATGTCATTCAACACAGAATAATGTCTATTTTCCATCTCAATATGATTGCTCCCTTACATGATTTTGTGCGAACGGCAGTGAACGGGGTTGCACAGCACTTAATTAACAGATTAATTAAACGGAATAGTGCCTTTAAACTGCTACAAATTACGACGTGACAGCGCACATTGGGCGACAGCTCGACGCACAGATTATAGTATACCAGGCTCGACAAGATGCAATGACAGCCGGCCGACCATTATCATAATCATATATTATTATTTATTTTGTCGCCGCGTCTGGTCGCGGTAACACGACGTCAGATGCAAACGAAAACGTCGCGTCTTGTCACAACGACAAGCCGTCCTATTTGCACTGCCACAACTACTAAATACAACTGCTGGATGGATAATCTAAAATAAAAAAAATATACAAAAAAATTGCAGGACTAAAGCCTAATTATTTTAATTCTCGCTAATTAAGTTACATAAACGTGTTTAATTTTTCTCTTTTTTAGATATTAAAAAATGCCTGAGGCTTCGTCGGCGTGCTTGCTTTAATTTAATACCTACATACCTATTTTATTATAAAAAGTATGAAGATAAGTTTTCCCATCGACATATTAGTATTCCCAGCGGTTAGCTCGGTGTATTAACCGAATCATTCACCGACTTTGAAAGTTATAATGACCGCGTTGCTAGTCGGAGGGCGGGTGGATAACTTGGCATTTTCTTTTGAACAGATGTTTTGACAAAAAAGATAATATAACATACTTGGATTTAGCGTATTATAACATGCAACAACAATATCCAGGTCAGATTTACCCTGAACTAAATAGGTAGGTATAACATAGAAAAAATTACACTCCAAAAATCAAGTCCAAATAAACTAATGCTTGACTTCAATTTCACTTGATTGACTAAGAACCCCAGTTGCGTAAATAGGCAGCGTATAGGCTATCTAGAATCTAAATTCTAGATAGTCCACAAGGCTAGGCGTTGCGTTCAACGACCCCTACCTTCCAAGCAACTGTGATGTTTTCTCGAACTGCCATTCTTGATTTGTTCTCGAATCTCGAACCTACCACGAAAACCTTTTAGCGTCAATAAAATCAGATATACTTAGATGTCTGAAATATGAAAAACCATATATTTGTCTTTTTTTTACTTATTATTGATTGTTTGTTTATATATTTTTTTAAAGTAGTTGACAAATGAGCGCATCCAATTTTCATTCACAAAAGTCAATTATCGTCCAAATTATGCAAATTTTCTCCACAGAACTGATGACGGAAAATCATAATTGGCCTCTAGAAATTCTAGAATACAATATAGGTAATTTATTTGAGTACAATTCAGTTGTAATCTAATGTTGGCTAGCTTACGTTTTTCAGTCACAGACATACATTTTCTTGAATAAAATACACAAACCATTTATTGAAAGCAGTATAATATTAAGCGTATTGTGTAGTTAAGATTGTATAGATAATAATTATTCTTGCATCGCGACTCAGTTATCCATTGAAACATAATATTGTGGTGTTCTGGAAAATAATGATCCTCGTTTTAGACAATGTTTTCTCTGAGTGCTTTTGATAATATATTATGTTATTGCATAAAATAAAGCTTGTAAACCTGAGTCAGGAGGATAAAAATTCGTAACACATTTGCTGTTGAAAAATATGACTACCATTAATTTTATGTTTGAACTGAATTACCGACTCATATTTTTTGTTTATTTTTGATCCTTTCAGTGACTGATATTTGCAGTTAAATAAAAGGTACATTCAGTCCGTCCCAGCTGTTTAAATTGGAATAAAACCCATTTGTTCAGCGCTGAAGAAAGACAACCATCACGCTAAAGGGGTTTCCACACGGGCCGTCTTCGGATATGGACACAATATTAGGTTGAGTCTATGTTATAAAATTATAAATGGCTTGATCGAATAAATATTTCAAACACATAATTCATTCGCCTCATTATCCATTTTCCAAATAACTTTTTTTTATTATCACTTAAATTACGTAACCCTAACCGTACATCGTTATTATTATGAAAAAAGTGTCTCTAGATATTTTTTATTCATACCAATACTGATTCTGAAAAATAATACTTTAGTAAAAAATGTCATTAGGTTTTAAAATATTTTGATTACTTTTAAAATAATGATACATTTACAACGAATTCTGAACTTTACAGTCTCATGGTAGCAGCATATTATATATTTTTTATTACTGAGTGACTAGACGAACATATAATATTTCAGAGTTAACTACTTCCTGTAATCGTCTACTCGTAGATCGAACACGGGTTCCATCACAAAACCGATACGGCAAACCAACGGTGATACGGTTAAACGCGTCGTGTAGACTCGCCTTAGCGGTCCGTTAAAACAATCTAAACATCTTGCTGTAATGGGCTTGGTGACAGCGTGTGAGGACTGGGAATGGGTGTAGGCTATTACATGTTTGTCTAGACAAGCTGCTTGTCGCGTTCGGAAAGAGAGTTCACTTTTTATCTTTTACACCAACATGGTTCTGTTAACCTTTAAGTTTAGACCAGAGTTAAACAAAAGTTTCTGAAATTTTTTTCGATAGTACTGACGTGTATCACTCGCTTTTTCTTACCGTGTCCTGGCACTCCTAATTATTTTAAATGTGAATTTGTTAGCGAGGGTTAGACGTCAATTTGTGGAGAAAATATTTAGACACCTCTGTTCAACTCTTGTTAAATATTTTGTGGTAAGACCGTCTGGGGCTCTCTGCGTGAAATCGAAACATGTTTGTTCTAAACTCTTTACTCCTAACACTTTCAATTAACAGGTGAAATAGTAAGTACTATGGTGTATTTGACAGATGTAACGATAGTGCGAAAACTGTAGTCCGGTCGAATTAGCTCAAAAAGGGGCTCTCTCTTTCGTTATTCAGAAGGTATTCGGAACGAAAAGAGGTTTTCTAGTAAAAATAAAGAAAATGAGAAAAATTTCAACGAAATAAGGATTTATTACCGAGCAACTATTCTTTAGAAATATCTTTCCTATCTGAAAATTGATTTTCTCATTTTGAGGTGCCCGTTCCTTGATAAAATTATGATATAATTTCTTTGACATTTTCCTAATTTTATTTTTTTATTAAGTCTTATACTATTCTTTCTGGCTTTAATTTCTCTGGCTGTAGCTCAGTTATCGGGTCAATACCCGTGATATTGAGCTGAGTAGAACTATGTTTCAAACGCCGTTTTGGTTCCAAATGAATTATTATTTTGCAATAGAAGCCCGTTGAGAAATTAGTTTTCGAGGAACAGCTAAAAGACATCACAAAATCTAATTAATAAATGATTAAATATTTGTTATGAACTTCATTTCATTTCATTTCTTCATTTAAGTAAAACGTAGCCCCACACTAGGATTGCTCCTGTATCGTGGGTACTGCTTACAGACATATAATTTCACATGCACATCACACCCAGACCAGAAACAAATATTTATGGATCGCACAAATATTTGTCCCAAGCGGGAATCGAACCCGCAACCCCTAGCGCAGCAGTCCGATTGCTCAGCCACTACGCCAAACGAGCCGTCAAGTCGAACTCTCTCATTTTCTTCTCGTTATACATATTGTACGCACTAATTTTGTCAAAAAATATATAACGAGGAGCAGCTCCAGGCTTCTTTTATAAAGTGTGACGTCAGCATTGTTGACTCTTACAATGTTTGTAAATGGATTTAAATTATTGTTGATATTGAAATTATATTATGTAGGTAATCATTAAGATTAAAACATTTTATAAAATTAAACTGTCGAGTAAATTTAAATAGTAGTTCTGTAATGTAATTCTAATTATTCATCAATGTGTTGTAAATATAGGTAATCTTTGTAATAATTTTAGATACTAATAAAAATGTTTATTGAAATTTAATTTTGGCTTCGCGCCGATATTATAAAATAAAATGTATAAGTATGTTTTTTTCATAATATTAGTTATTTTTACTTGTATTTAATTTTTTACTCAAAACACACTACCTATTTTTATTAAAACAGTAGACATTTTAACCCAAAATGTCTACGAGCGCAATTAGCGGAATCCAACTAATTAATTGAAAGTTGAAACAATTCTAGGCCAGTATAATTAGCACAGAAACTTTATAACACAAACTTGCACTACGTACTTCGAGGCGTAGTATTATGTTATTTGTTAAACATAGGAACAAGCTTCCACAAACCGGGTACAAGTACAAACTAACTTCGTATAGTTACGGATTGTTATTTGTCAAACATTGAAATAACCACAGATATATTAAACAGAAGGTCCGCAACTTGATTGTTAAGCATGCTCGAATTTTGAATTAACGCCGTATATTATAATTAGGCTGGTATTTAGTTTAGTTATGACTGTATTTTTATTCTAATAAAATTATAACGCTAAAAAGACTATTATTATTTATTTTTAAGTTTACTGTGAAATCCGCTGTAAGTTATATAATTGATATTATATATTATTATTATATACCTGATAGTTTCTATAGTTTATACGTTAACCTGTTCTTCGTGACGTACCTACCTAATGTAAAGTACAAACAATGATTAATTTTTTAACGCAACAGACTCAAAACGGACATGTCATTCACTTGATAGTATGCACCTTCCCAAAACAATTATACAGTTTCAATCAGAACTTTAGATAGCAAAATGTTGTGACTCAGTTGGTTTAAAGCAGTATAAAATTCTAGCGGGGTCTATAATCTCTTTATCCGCGGAACAAACGAACTTTAGTTCAACCTCGAGTCTTGACTAATGACAGAGAACTAGTGCAATCGAAACAATTAGCCGAGATCAAGTAAATTGGGCATTGAAGTTGGGGTAAATTGAAAATGTTTTAGTGTTAAAAGTTTTCAAATTAATCACGATTTCTATAGGTAATTGTATTAAATTAACAGAGACCCTAGACTAGACTAACTAACAGAGACCTAGCTAGAGGCAAGGATGTTTACAGCATCGTGGCGTGCTATTTACTTTTATTTCAACTCAATTGTTGAGGGAAAACGCTAATACGATCATTTTAATTAACAACTAAAACGGTTTAAGTACCATAGTAGATACTTCGTGGTATTACTAAGATATAGACCAGTACCTATTAATAGATATTCTTTGGTTCAAGGTAGGCAGACACCTATCAATATAATATGTTCAAATATCACCCTTAAATCAAACTATGTATGATTACTATTAAAAAAAAGTTTTACTGAGTATTGAATGCATTTAGATCGGTGTACTTGTCCTAGAAGTGACCTATCCACTGGTGTCTGAAAAGCTGAAGAGACCCAGTTGGATAACAAGTACAGATCCGTTCAATAACATCTAGATTCCTGGGATCTGTGTATTATTCGAAGCGGTTTCTGCAAATGCATCGATTGATCCAGTCAAAGGCTCACCACTATTCTGCGGCGGATCTGCGAGCTGACGCTAGATACCGCATTCCTGTAAACCGCACTGAACGGAACACTTCCCCGGAATAACAAGAACATTTGTTTTAAACGACCTGTTTTTTTCTAGAATGTTTAAAGATACAGTGATACTCGTATAATATTATGCACTTCTCTATACAAAAAAGGGATGCTTTGTTTCGGTTAGTTTTACTGATGTTTAGTAATGTATGACATTTTACTATGTTGTAGGAATCGCCGCTTTCAGGGCGTACTAGCTTATGTATACATACACATAATTATTTATTTGATTTTGTATCTTTCAAAACCTTTTTTTGATTTTTAGTCGCTAGTTGCTTTGTCATTGCCTTTAGTACCATATTACCAACGAGTAAAGAAACCGTAAAGTGGTGTCAATAGCCAAAAAAATGAGGCAAAAGTCTTTAGTAACAATTACAAAACCCTTACACGAATCCAAGAATGCCTTGGCTTCAGAATCATTATTAAACCTCATGACTTCAGAACCATCTGGAACTTCAAACTGAATCAAACAATCATTTGTACGACCCTCTTTAAAGAAAGGTCGTAGAGGTTATTCATTAACATCAAAGTATTTGGAGTTTTCCTCTTACACGAAAATATAACCACAATGAGTTCATACTAAGCCCGGCACAAAGAAAAAGGAAGATGGCGCGTAGTGCGAGTTATTGCGACGGAGCGTGCTTCGACATAAGCCAAATTAAGATAAACATAATATAAGCAAATTCTTAGCTAAAGAACTTACTAGTAACTATTGTTTTGAAGCACTCCAATAAACTAAAGGGGTGCAACCTACCATAATATACTATACTTCCAATACAAAAAGTTGTCACTCCATCTGGCGTCCAATATCTTACGAGAACTATTTGGCTTCCATTGAGCCATACTATCGTGTGTTAGCGAATCTTTCTGGATAGTCTGCATCGCTGTGGTGGAGGTATCGATGACGACTAGGACAATAATATCACAATTAGGATATCAAGTTCTTGGATGATTACAATGACATTTGGATTTGGATATGAGTAAAGAAGCTATTTTCTGCCTACCTCCAAAGAAGTTGAACATGGTCACAGCGTAATCTATCAACTTACAAGACTTTACTGTAATAAATGTCATTCACAAAAACTTCTTTTACTGCATAAGTCCTCACAACTCATGTGTTATAGAACATTGTAGTACCTCCGTGATTAATGGTTCTGAAGTTTATATCAACCTTAGCTCATTCGGTATCTGGAAATTTTAGAGAGATTTTTAAAAACCTTCAACCGCTTATGTTATAAAATTTAATAACCAAACGTGGCTTACCCCGTTAAAACTAACTGGCTAAACATAACATGATGTACCGTGCCCCGGTACACAAGCCTTTAAAAAATGAAATTTCCGAACCCCAACTCATTTCCTGCCTCAAAATTAATTGCTGCCCCGTTAGGGTTGCCAGTTAACGAAATTAAAAGGCCATTTCAGCCGCGGGAACCGACTACTGGCAACTTTAACTGGGAAATACTGGAAATGCCAGAACTGGCGCGTTGTTGTGCGTTTGCAAACATTTAGCGAGCAAGAGCTTCCAAACGGAGATATATCATTTTATTTAGTTTCGTCATCATTTCGTTTAGTTCGACGGCTTCTGTGATGTAAAAGTGCACTGATGAGCCAACACTAAAGAAGAAACTACGGGGTCAATTCTAGCGCATGGCAAGTATTAAACTTGTGAACCATACCTTTGCTCTGAATCTGGATTCTTGATTCCATAGATGCAGGGAATCCTAGTAAGGGATCAAGGTCAATGTTTTAAAAGTAATTAGTGCGGGACCGAGGATCGAACGCGATTTCGTTGGGTTGTAAAGCGCAAGCTATTACCACTTCTATTATCAAAGTAATTTTACGCACATAATATTATACCACGATTATGAACTCTCCCGTTGTGCCTGATAACGATCTAAAGTAACTACAATAGTGAACTGAACATACCTCTACCTTTAGAAATAATACCTTTTCTTAGAAACGAGGCGCTAAATTAATCCTGCGTAAGTAAAGCAAAGATCAACAATTCCATTGTACAGACTTCCGCTAACAATTATCTCAGAAATCCCAATCGGTATATTATACTCTCACACGTTGTGTCTCCGAAATTGCTCTATTTCTTACATACACTCGCATTGCAGTAAGGAAGCTTTGTAGAACTTTGTTTGCCCAAGGGCCTCTGGCGAGGCTTAGCGACTGTTATATACATGTGTTTTGTGGCATGTGTTCTATGCTGTTGACTGTTTTCTGTTCTGTTCTGTTCTTTTCTATTCTTTTCTTCTTTTTTTTCGTGTTGTGTGTGTGTGTGTATGTGGTTCTAGAGTGTAGATCGCCCATCGGCAGGTGGAGTAACTACTAACTAGGTTCGATGCGACGCAACGTTAGTGAAGCTCATGACCCGCCAAAATAGCCGGGCTTTATAGCGTATATCCGGAACTTTGTAATATACATCCGGATTTCTGGAGCTACCAAAATATTGCAGGATAATAGAATCCTCCTCACGAAAGTGAGGGGAGGCCTTTCCCCAGCAGTGGGACAGTTATCGGCTGAATTATTATTTATTATGTACATAATTATAATACAAGATAACGGATATCCACACATAACTACAAATGTACATTACAACTCTATACGCGATTACTAAAGTGGCAGGTCCCTTACTGCTACCACGATCCTATCTCACAGCCAGCTATCTAAATTAAGGTTGCTGGAATCAGCACACTATTGGCACTCCAATATTGTACCCTATTAATGCGATATCAGTGAGATCTGGAGCTTTTGAGGTGAGAGCCGTTTGTTTGGTCTGTGGCGACGCTAGTCTATGCCGCCTGAGGTCGGTTGCCGGGAGCAACGACGAATAACGTTTCTGTCAGGTGACTGGATTTTTCTTGAATCGACAATCTTCCTCATCATTTTTCTGTTTCAACTTGTGTTCTTAAGTAATTATATTTTTGGGATTCTACGTGGCGTATTTCATTGATATCATTCGCCGCCCCCAACGGGGCTCATCCCATATTGGTGACCCGCGCCGTGTCGGAACTTTTACAACGTCATGTCGACCGAGCACGCAAAAATTGAAGAAGGAGAATTTCTTGATGCAACGGGCCCTGCGGTTGAACGCGTAGCCGTACGTTTGCCGCCGTTTTGGCCAGAAGATCCGGAGGTATGGTTCGCTCAGGTGGAAGCGCAATTTAAAATATCTGGCGTAAAAGAAGACACCACTAAATTTTACCTGGTTATCTCACAACTAGATCAGCGTTACATCCGGGAAGTTAAGGATGTAATTAAAAACCCGCCAACCAACGGTAAGTACGAGAAACTGAAGCAGGAAATTAATAAGCGATTGTCCATCTCGCGCGAACAGCAGATCGCTAAATTGTTATCGTGTGAAGAATTGGGTGATAGAATGCCGTCTCAGTTCCTGCGACATTTGAGAACGCTGGCGGCAGATGCAGTGACTGATGAATTTTTGCGAAGTTTGTGGTCGAGCCGTTTACCACCTCATGTTCAGGCTATCATTGCAACGCAGACCTCCGGCAGCTTAGAAAGCGTTGCCGAGCTGGCAGACAAGATTTGTGAAGTTGCACCATCGCCGATTCATCAAGTAGCAAGCACAAGCGCAGCCTCTGACAATTTGGACAGTTTCTTCAAACGAATGGAAGATATGATTACCTCTCGAATACAAAGGGAGTTGAAAGCACAAGTAGCTCAACTAAGCGAAAACAATCGAAGCCGTTCTCAATCCCGGCAAGGTTACCGTTCAAGGAGCAGAAGTCGCAGTCGATCACCTGGTGTGTGCTGGTACCACGACAATTTCGGTGATGAAGCGAGGAAATGCACGTCACCGTGTAGTTATAAGTCGGAAAACCACTAGGGCAGTTCGTAGAAGCGACGGACGACTGTCAAGGTGCTACCAGTCGCCTTTTCATCACTGATCGAAAAACCAAGGTACAGTATTTAATAGATACTGGTTCAGATCTCTGCGTACTACCTCGCCGATTCCTGCGTCAACCTCGAGATCCAGCCGACTACACACTCTCCGCCGCAAACGGTAGTGTCATTAATACCTACGGGACCATTTCCATGCATTTGAACCTGGGATTAAGACGCGATTTCGTCTGGAACTTCGTGGTCGCGAACGTGGACAGACCAATCATTGGAGCTGATTTTATTTCGCATTACGGACTGTTGGTAGATTGCAAGAACAGGCGATTACTCGACAGTATGACTACCCTGTTTTCTACGGGAACTATTAGAAAGTGCGATCAGACTAGCATCAAAGCGATATCAGGTAACACCGAATTTCATCAACTACTTGCTCGATATCCTGATTTGACCAAGCCTTCCGGCGTGTTCCGCGAAGTCAAGCACTCGACATTGCACTACATCAATACTACACCTGGCCCTACAGTATTTTGCAGACCACGACGCCTGGCCCCCGATCGACTAAAGATAGCAAAAGAACAGTTCGAGGACATGGTTCGTGACGGCACAGCGCGTCCATCAGACTCACCGTGGGCTTCAGCACTTCACCTGGCGCCTAAGAAAAACGGTTGGAGACCGTGTGGAGATTACCGTGCACTCAATGCACGTACTATACCCGACAGGTACCCTATTCCACACATAGAAGACTATGCGCATAGACTGGCAGGGTGCACAGTATACTCAAAAATTGATTTAGTGAAGGCCTACAACCAGATTCCAATGGCTCCTGAGGATATTGCGAAGACAGCCATCACAACCCCATTCGGTTTGTTGGAGTTTCCGTTTATGCCATTTGGTTTAAGGAATGCAGCACAGACGTTCCAGAGGTTCTTAGATGAAGTCCTACGAGGCCTGGACTGCTGTTTTTCATACATAGATGACATTCTCGTATACTCCAGGTCTAGGTCTGACCACCTGGAGCACCTGGAGCAGGTTTTCAAGCGTTTACAGGACTACGGACTCGTTATCAACGAAGGAAAAAGTGAATTTGGCCAAAGTGAGGTAAATTTCCTTGGATTCCACATTTCTGAGCTTGGCACGCAGCCGCTGGACGACAAAATAAAGGCGATACAGGAATTTCCTCCTCCAAAGACCGTCAACGGTTTGCGCAGATTTCTGGGAATGCTGAATTTTTATAGACGTTTCATCCCACATGCTGCAGCTGATCAGGCACCTCTACATGATATGTTGTCAGGACCGAAAATTAAGGGCACTCAACCACTCACGTGGACCACAGAGCTTCTTGAAGCTTTCGAGAAATGCAGAGCGAGTATTGTCAGATACACTCTCCTAGCTCATCCTGTAATGAATGCGCCGCTCGCCCTTGTGACCGATGCTTCCAACTCGGCCTTGGGTGCGGTTCTACAGCAGCTGGTCGATCAACATTGGCAGCCCCTTGCTTTCTTCTCGAAGAAATTGAATAAGTCGCAGCAGATATACAGCGCGTACGATCGAGAGTTACTCGCCATATATGAAAGCGTCAAACATTTCCGATTCATGGTTGAAGGTAGACACTTTATTATTTTTACTGATCACAAACCGTTAACGTTTGCCTTTCAAAGAAACAGACAAAATTGTACGCCAAGACAGTTCAATCATCTCGATTTTATATCACAATTTACCACGGACATCAGACACATTTCTGGGACCAGCAACATAACTGCAGATGCTTTGACTCGCGTGGAAGCCATTTCAACGCCCCCAGAATTAGAACGGTTGGCTCAGTCACAAAAGAATGATGCTGAACTTATGGATTTACTTTCTACTCGCTCATCTTCATTGAAGCTGGAACAAGTAACTATATCAGGTACCAACATTACGTTATACTGTGATGTATCTCTGTCGAGGCCTCGTCCTTTCGTTACTAAGGAGTTGCGTCGGCAGGTCTTCAACTCGGTCCATTCAATGAGTCATCCTGGAGCAAAGTCCACAATAAAGATGGTAACTGACAGGTTTATTTGGCCTTCAGCTCGGAAAGATTGCCGTGCCTGGGTTCAAACCTGTGAAGCTTGTCAGAAGGCAAAAATACAGCGCCACACTTCATCTCCACTTGGAAATTATCAGCTACCAAAATCAAGATTTCGTTTCGTCCACATCGATTTGATCGGCCCACTCCCACCGTCTCGCGAGTTCAGATATTGCCTGACAGCAATCGACAGATATACACGATGGCCAGAAGTCCAACCATTGCACGACATAACCGCCGAGACTGTAGCGAAAGCATTCTACGATGTTTGGATTGCACGTTTTGGTTGTCCAGAGTCTGTTACAACCGACAGAGGTCGTCAGTTCACTTCCAACCTGTTCAAAGCACTCGCAGATCTATGCGGAATTCAACTACGCCACACGACGGCATATCATCCCGCGGCCAACGGTATGGTCGAGAGGTTTCATCGCACCCTGAAAACTGCAATCATGGCTCACGGCGATCGAAGGTGGTCGGACATGCTACCCATTATACTACTTGGTTTAAGAACATCTTGGAAAGAAGATCTGCAATGCTCAGTGGCTGAGATGGTTTATGGTGAGCCGTTAAGGATACCTGGTGAGTTCTTGCAGCCAACTCTTACTAACCAACTGAGTCCTCCAGATTTTGTATCTCAACTTAGGCATAACATGTCATTGTTGAGACCGCAAGCGGCATCACGGCATTCTCCAGCATCAGTTTTTGTTCATGACGATCTAAAGACCAGCAAGTATGTTTTTATTCGAAAGGATGCTTTACGTAGAGCTTTAGAACCACCCTACACAGGACCGTATCGTGTACTTCAAAGATCGGACAAAACAGTCACTGTGGAATTGGATAGAGGACCAGAGAAAGTTTCGATCGACCGCGTCAAACCTGCTTACATTTTGACTGACACGAAAGGCACTGAACACGCACAAAAGCCAGAGATCAAGAACGGCGATCAGCATCCAATAAAAACCACACGATTTGGGCGCGTTGTCAGATTTCCTGAATATTATTCAGGTCTTCCAGACTCCAAGGGGGGTGATGTGGCGACGCTAGTCTATGCCGCCTGAGGTCGGTTGCCGGGAGCAACGACGAATAACGTTTCTGTCAGGTGACTGGATTTTTCTTGACTCGACAATCTTCCTCATCATTTTTCTGTTTCAACTTGTGTTCTTAAGTAATTATATTTTTGGGATTCTACGTGGCGTATTTCATTGATATCATTCGCCGCCCCCAACGGGGCTCATCCCATAGGTCATTTTATTTTTGGTTAGGTTAGGCCGTCATGTCCAATAGTACGAAAAACACACGACACAGCCATCATCACTTAAAACCAGGTGAGATATTGGTCATAAGTTAGCCTTTTATTTAATAAACTAAAATTAGCCTAGGTATTTATTAAACTGCGGTCTTGGAGGCGATCGGATTATGCGGGCTTTTCTCATCAGAAGTACTCGTCAAAATAGAAATACCCAAACATAAGTGGCAAATGCAAATCAATGTGTTTCTTTAGTCATCTTTTTTACACTGCTGAAAACAAAAGTTGTTCAAAGGAATTGTTCAGCTGAACAATAGAGTGGGACGCAAGAATGAACAATGATCAATAAGGAATGAAACTCCATTACTGAATCAATGTAGTCCTCATATCCAGTGCAGTTGGTCTGTTTCGAGTTTAAATGGTAGGTACTGCTGGTTCTCGATGGAAATTATTTTATTAAGACTGTACATTGACTTTTTAAAAGTACTCAGAAGTTGTTAAAAAAATTGTGCTTAATGTGGTTTTTAGTTTTTTTTTCTGTAAAACTACTAAAATATACAATGATTGATGATGTTGCGCCAAATAAATATTTTTAGTAACTTTCTTCCGTTAAAAATAAATTGAAAACGATTTCTGCTACAAACATAAACAGTTATGATAAAAATTGGAAGATACAAGTCTCAGGTATGGCTGAGACTTGTAGTTATTAGTAATGCATAATCCTATGTCCTCCCTCCGTTTTTTTATGATTCGCTGTGGAATTTGCACTCGTGGTAGTTTTTTTTTCTGTAAAACTACTAAAATATACAATGATTGATGATGTTGCGCCAAATAAATATTTTTAGTAACTTTCTTCCGTTAAAAATAAATTGAAAACGATTTCTGCTACAAACATAAACAGTTATGATAAAAATTGGAAGATACAAGTCTCAGGTATGGCTGAGACTTGTAGTTATTAGTAATGCATAATCCTATGTCCTCCCTCCGTTTTTTTATGATTCGCTGTGGAATTTGCACTCGTGGTAGGGCCATCTATTTTCCCTCGTTACAATAAAGTAGCGATGTCAAACTAAATTGACTAAAAAGCAAATTGACTAAAAGCCAATTTCTGTTTTCAAGTATTGAACTTGAAAATGTTTTGTTCATTGCAGCTGGCATTTGAATGTTATATTTTTGTTTGTCTTTGATCGTCTGCTATTTCTTTGATGTTACACAGATAACAATAAAGCACCTTTAAATATTCAATAATATCGACGGCCTCTATTCATACAAAACCAGTATAAGCTTGGTTTGGTTGAGAAACTTCTTCTAGTAGGTACCTAGTTTAGATATAAAACATACCACCACGAACGAAGACACGGGTTAACATTAGCCTCAATTAAAGATGACTATAAGACCTTATTAAAGAAATAAAACACCATTAAAAACTAGAATGCTTTGCCTTCATTTGTGTTTCCGGCTTATACAAACTACCCAGATTTGTTTCATTCAAGAGTGAATCTTCTAGGCAAGAGCGATTCTCTTTTGACCACACCGTTGCTTCCTATGACGTGAGATTGTGTACACACGCTCGCCTAGCACGACAACGATATAAAAAAGTAAATAACTTCGTTTCTTGGTGCTGACTTTCCTAACGGACGTATATCCGACGCTCTGATAGAGTCAACGGAGTTTCCTTTTCCTGTCCGAGATTCAGTCTTGGATCAGCGCATGAAAGAGAAGCATCGTTTTACAAACTCAAAGTAAGTAAGTACTCCTTAATTAGATTTGTCATATTTTGTTTTGTTTATTCTTTTCTTTGACTTGTAAAAATGTGATAATATTACCTACTTAATAATTAAATGCTTTGATTTTGATTGTCTTACTGAATGGACTTTGGCTAAAAATGCCAATGTTACCGTTTTGTTCTATAGTGTGTTAAGTTTCTCTATTGCACAGGACAGAACATGACAATACCTACATGGTGCATCATTTGCTTCACCTACGTGCCTTGTACGTACTTACATGCCTTGCATCAACTGTCAGAATTACGAGTTAAACATTTAGCGAGCGCTCAATTCAGTTTAACAAATTTTAATCCCTACAGGCCCATTATTTATCAACACTAGCAAACAACTTGAAGTTTTGACAGCAGACTTGTAACTTAGTGCAATAGATCCAATCTATCTGAAAGACAAGCTAGACTTCATGAATTTATATCGATGTATTTTTTTCTTTATTCTTTTCTGTTCAGTTGTTTGTGTGCGTGGTGCACTTTCGGGTGATTTGTGAAATATGTTTGGAAATGAAGTTTCACTTTTTCATTCTTAGAGATTATCATAAAGATGTACCCTAATCTTATGAAAATTTAGTCTTGAAATAAGACATTATAATTTGTAGTTTACTAAAAATATGTTGATCCAATAGTATTTTTCAAATCTACTAAAGAGAAAACACTTTTTGTTTTTAACGTAAACTTGTTTCTAAAGAACGGAAAGACAGACATTTCTTTGGTATGGGACTCTAAATAGAACTTTCTATGGGTACATACTTGGTAGTAACGAAACACATAGAAATCTGTACTATAACTGCGTCCCGAAATCTGTAAAATTTCAGTAGTACCTACCCCTTAAAACCTACAGAAAATACACCCAAGTGGGCAATGATTCAGTAAAGCACCTATCGTAAAGAAGAAGGCCAGAGAGCCAGTCAGAAGCAGTTAAAAACACATTCCAGATATGTAGCGTTAGGGTTGTTATAGAGTTACGAATATTCGTATTTGAATTGAAGAACCTAAATACAGACATTTTTTAGTTGGAGTATACAAAACTTTCGGTACTGTATTAAATATTTATAGAAATGGATATTTGTGTACAACTTATTAATATTTCAATTTTACTAACATCGATCATTTGATATTAATTTGTAAACGAATACACGGATCACATTTCGAAACAAAAATTCAATTCCGAAATAAAATTAGCCACGCACATAATGTTATAATAATGTGTTAGTTTCAGATATTATTAAGTTCAGTTACGGATAAGGCCATCCGTAACATCCCTAGTCAAAACACATTTCAGATAATATGTGAACACTAAACCCGTCCGTTAAACTTTATGCGGAAGAGACCGAGTCGGAATAATTTACGAGATCTAGAAGAATGTTTACGGCACAGACCAAACCACAGACAAAGATACCAATGTAAAAAAACAGTAAATGTACTCAGTCCTTGCGAATCTTTCAATAGATCTCAACTTCAAGTTTCACCAGTCAGCATATCCAAAATATTGGCAGAGCCGCCATTTCGAATTGCAAACATGATTTGCCAATATGCAATCCATTCCCAGA
This sequence comes from Hylaea fasciaria, assembly GCA_905147375.1. Taxonomy (NCBI): domain Eukaryota; kingdom Metazoa; phylum Arthropoda; class Insecta; order Lepidoptera; family Geometridae; genus Hylaea; species Hylaea fasciaria. Next base: position 707,528 of record LR990200.1, read on the forward strand.
TAGCATCAATCACATTGCGTAGTTCATCAGTATTCCACAGATTCGTAAGCCACAATATGATAGGCTGGTTGGAGATGATTGGATCATGATTATGATTGGGATAAAATAGATCATGATTTCATAACTTCCTCTTGGGAGTGGCAATAAAGATGTTTGATACTGACTAACGTTTGTCTGCTATTTCAACTTCAACTGTTCCTATATGGCTTCTTCGGATAAACAGGGGAACCCGCCAAAACTTTGGCAGCGTCAAGCAATAATATTTAAGAGTATTTTTAACGTTTAAAAAAGTGTATATTATAAAATCTATTAAGCGACATTTTCTACAAAAAATGAAGAATTGTCTCGTCTGCTATTTCAACTAATGATACGAACTAATAGAGTGACTCTATAGGTACCAGATATAAAATGTGCTTATTACCCTCAAACAACTACTCAAATGAAGAAATGACTTATATTAGAAGGAGATACCATAAACAATGTTAATATGTTAATGGTACCATTTCTCTTGGTCCAATGATGACCAAGTCGTAGTTTTGGAAATACCTGTGATTGTGGCTTGAGTTGTTATCGCCACCGCTATCACCACCGCGCTGATGTATTTGTACCTTTACTTAGTCCACAAAAATTAAAACAAAGTATTAACTTTCAATTCGCTGGCCACGGTAAAAAGTCACGCTTATACATTTTCTAACTCCCTTTACATTAGAAGTCCCGTCAAAATATCGAAATCAAAGAATATCGAATATCAATAACTTAATCGGTTTCACTAAGCTTCTTCGCCGTGTAATCGAAAACCACTCTGTCTGTCATGACCGTGAAAGTCACAAATATCCTTATAACAGCAACATTAATTAAGTAAAGAGTTCGTTAAGTTTAAAGGATGCCCGAAAAATTAAAAATATTATAATACTGTAATCAGATAAAAAATTAAAAAGATGCAAAAAGATATTGCATACAGATATTGGTTAATCTATTCCCAAGCTACTTGTTTTATACACATAATCTTAATTTATTCTATATAATAACATAAAGAAGCACAATAATTATATACTTACCAGGATGTGACAGCCAAGCAATTTTCCACCGTATAGCCGCTACAACGTTATTCAATATTAAACCTAGCTCAGGACAAAATGATTATACTTCCTATCCTTTGCTAGACTCCCAGTCGTTAGTCTAAGTGGTTTGAAACATCAAACTGATATACTACGCCACTAAATAACCTTTGAAGCGATTATGAAATTCCAGTAGGTATACAAAGTTGTTCATAAAATGATCAAAATTCCCAATATCTCCGAAATGGCTTCAATATGCTTTATCAAAAATGTGCGCACTGTTGACTAGAAAATATATTATAACTCACTTTTGAGACGCCTCATTTCTAAAATTGAGATCACCAAATTCAGCTGTGTTTGAACGTATAAAATTAAACTAGAACAAAATCATTGAGACTGTAAATTGAAAAATCGGCGTGACTCTCCTCTGATTCTACTTCTAATTAAAAGTCAAGAAGGCGAATTATTCAAAGTAACTAGCTAAGAAATTCACCCTCTCAGTAAATTTAAAGCCTAAAAGATAAACGGATTCATTTAAATTTACTGTCTAAGATAAAAAAAAACTGGCACATCTCTCTAGCTCACCCGTTCAACAGATTTTGTATTATGTTGAAATACTAGACGCCCTATTAAAAGCTATTTACCATTTGTGTCGAAATTATAATTATTTGAACCGTAAAGATTTGTAGAAACACTATGTACTCAACAAATTTTCATGAAATGTATATGGAACTAATTCAAAGATTCAATTGACCAAACGGCCGCTGAAAGTTATCATCATGAAATCTGTTCATAAATCTCGTAGACAATGTGGCAACAAATATAAAAAATATTGCAATCGAATTGAAAACATCTTCCTAGTTATATTTGAAATACTCATTTCATAAATAAATGAATAACTGTTCAAATTTAAAATAAGAAATACGAGTAAAATATCCTGTAGAGCGCCATTAAATATCTCCTGTAGGTTCCAAGCTCTTAGGAATTCAATAATATTAAATAAAAAAGACAAAAATTTATATATACTAGCCATCAACGAAAGTGTCTTTCAAAGAAAACAATTCCAAAACAAGTTAAAATCAAATAGGTTTTAATAAGAAAATGTAATTGAAAAAAACTTGGGTAAAAACAAGCATAGTACAATACTCACGGACAAATATGTTGGACATCAAGGTGGCAGGCAGACAGAACACAATCACCAGGATATCAGCGACAGCCAGATTCACGATGAAGAAGTTGGTGACGGTCCTCATCCGCGGCGACCGATAAACCACCGCGATCACGAAGCAGTTCCCCACCAGACCGACCAGGAACACCAGGAGGTAAGCGGCGCAGTACACGGCCGTCATCGCGCCGCTGTGACGGTACATGTATTCGTCATTCATCATGCCGAAGTCGGACCTGTTCATCGTATCGTTCATTTGCCGATGACGGTCCATCGACTCCATATGAGTCGACAGAGGCTCCAAGTCCGGCAGAACACTGTTCTCGGGAATTAATTTACTGTTCACCACTTCCATTATGGAACTGGAAAGCACATCAACAACGGTGTTGTGTCTGACGTGACCCTCGCGCAAGTGAGAGTGGTTGTGGTGCCGCCAATGATGCCTGGGATTAGGATTCTGAGTGGAAAAGTTCAAGTTATCCATCTCGGATTCAGTATCTTTTAGGGGCAGTCTCAAAGGTGCCATCTCAGCACATTTCTATAAACACACACAAAGTCATCTACAACGAAAAATCCACACGCAAATCCATATCACGCACACCAAAATTCAGCAAACGCAAAGTTTCAAACTAAAAGTAACGTTCAATAGAAAAGTATGAAAAGTTCCGTAGAGGGTCTACGCGCTGGTCGTAGCGGGTTGCGCGTGTTTCGGTCGGCGTCGTAGCGCCGTCTGCCGTAGCCGTGCCGCTACGAGCGCTATGAAGCTCGCAGACTCGTAGGCTCGTCGTTTCGACGCATGTGCATTTTGCTAAGTATCCAAACAAACCGTTATTGCATTTCCTTTCCTCCTTATCCTCTATGGAATAAGTGTTGTTTTACATTGGAGCACAAACATTTGTTGCTTGTTAACAAAATTGGAAGGTCGTTTAAAATGCAGCGTGAAAGGCGAAAAGGTTAGCATTCCATGCATTTTAATCTAATGGAGTTTCGAGCGAGTAAATTATCTGGGCTAGTATATTATTTCGAATCGGTAATTTTTAGACTGCACAAGTGAGATTGGGTAAAATTATCCACAATAATATTTATCACTATTACAGATTCGGCCGGCTGACCTACTTTAGATCAGGCAAAATTATTCCGATCTACTTACAAATTTAGTTATCCCTTGAGATAATTTAGTTTCAGAAAACTGTTACGTAATTCATTAATCCGTGACGCTTGAAGCTTCTTATGATTTGTGGAATATTTATACGTAAAGTGTGTTTGTTTGTCGAATGTGGTAGTAGCGGCCTCTGGCGGCAGAGTTTATTAAACTGCCCAAACGTTTCTCAATTGACAGCGTGACGTCCGAAGCACGGAGCGATCTAAATCTGATTGGAACAAGGATCGAATCCAGCGTTTGCGGATCGCAAAGCGCTTTTGTTACCGATCGAGTTGTATTTACAAAGCTGGCTTAAATATGGCAATACGATTTCCGTTCATTTTCAATGGACTTAATAAGTAAATGGTTGTTAAATACAAAGTCACCATTTCAATGAGAGTTTTGTATAAATTCCACTATGAAGAAGTCATTCGCGAAAGTGTGCGACATCTAAATGAATTTACCAAAGCATTACTGAGCCAATTTCATAAAAATGATTTATTTATTTATTTATTTATATTTGTTTAATTATTTTTATTTTATAAAATCCTTGAATAGTTTACGAACTTCAGAAATATCGAAGAAATGAGACAACATACATCCAAAAATAGTAATTACACACAGTCACATTTGAATTGAACGTCCTTCCATTTTGAGGTCGGTTCAAATACGCTCAGTCATATCTAACATCCACATATGATTCCCAGTATAGTATTATAAAGTATACTCGTATATTCATATAATATACTAGAAGCACCTCGCGGTTTCACCCGCGTTAACTACTATCCCGCGGGAACCATTATTTTTTACGGGATAAAAGGTAGCCTATGTGTACCGGGGATAGCATAGCTTCCCAACAGTGAAGGAATTTTTCAAATCGGTTCAGTAGTTTCGGTGCCTATTCATTACAACCAAACAAACAAAGTTATTTTCTTTATAATGTTAGTGTAGATTCCCATTTCGCCTCCTTATACATAATTCAAACAATGACCAAGCATATCCTATAATCAAATCATAGTCAGTCAGGATCGACCTTGGTTTCCGTATCATTCATCCAAAAAAATGCAAACGTCATACATTTCCATACATTACCTAACAATATAATGGTACAAGACACAAAATCTGTACATGCGATTTAAGAATATACTAAAAATACTCGTCAGATACTACGAGTACGTAGGTCTGAGCATGACTGTAATACATAAAATGAATAGGTTTCCACAGCTTCGAAAGAGTCGTTAATCCACGTCAGAGGCCCTTGGGTGATCTGACATACTCTGGCACTAAATACCGTCTCGATCTTATACGACAAACAAACATTATAATCATTTATTCGATATAGTACTCGTTTGTAATATAATATTAAATAAAAAATGTGATATAAACAAGTCGTCCCTGTAGAGTTTCTTGGGCCTTTTTTGTTATACTTCATAGGCAATCATTTACCCATTATTTCATTTGGTTTTAAGCGTCGATGGGGTCGAAGGCGGTTAACATGTCCAGTTTAGAATTTTATCCAACGGGCGTATTTGCTAACTACTGTGGTAGTTGACTTTTCAAGTTCAAACTTTAATCGAGAACTTATTTAATTTATTAACGATCATATTTTATGTTTTAATTCTTTTATTTGTTATTGAAACTTAAGAGTTTGACTAGTTGAAGCTGTATAATTATATTGCCTACTTGTAAATGGGTTGAGTTTTGAGTTTTACTGAAAATAATGGAAAGGCTGCAAAAGTCGATATCCTATTTAATTTTAGGTACCTACCTGTTTCTTTTTTTCCAATTAATTGATTTCTAAATGCGGTTGTACTGGCTTCTGTTTGCAGAGGTCGTCAGGCCGCCCAAGAGCCTCTGATGTGACTTAACGACTGCTATCAGACAATAACAACCGGGACTGACAGTTAACGCGGCCTCCGAAACCTGGAGCGCTGGAAACCCGCACGTAACTTAGCCATTACTGCGCGGCTAATAATTCAAGCCGGTGTTGTTAAGTCGCATGACACAAAGTTACCATTAGGTCAAAAAAGGGATGCGGTTAGCACGGTAAATTTACATATTTTATCTTGAAAAATCACCACAACGGCGAGCTAAGTCGCGGGCAAGAGCAAGCACATGAATATAATTTATCAACGTATCTGCTTGAGGTCAGTTAAGTAGAGTAATATGGCTTACATAATTAATTATTTATTGCGTAATAAAGTTATATCAGAATATGCTTTTAGTGACCTTTTCTGAGCAAAATATAATTTACAACTGTAAATGTTCCCCTGTTATCTAACTGGTATTAAGATGCTGGTGGCACTGCCCCGTTAAATTGCAATGCCAATACGGTGAAATTGCAAGGGTATTTTTGTATACGAGTTTGTCTTTATTTTTATGCTATGCCATCGATTTGAAAAAAGTCTCATAATATGTTTGATAATTCCGATTTTTTTTATGTATATTTTACTACTCAAGTCGTCTATTTTTGTTTCAAAATATCCTGAACTCAGGTATAAATTTACACGTCTCGATAAATTGTTCATAATAAAAGCCATAGGTGTTTTATTAGTTCAATGCCAGTCTCGTTTATTAATACATCTGTGGCATAACCAATAAAATGCATCTATAAAATGTACCTACTCATGTTCACTTAAAACTTAAGCACCCGTACCTATTAAATCTAAGTAAGTACACGTTTACGTAACAGAAATCGTTTGGCTGTTTTAATCGAATGTTTTTTTATTGCTAGAAAACAATTTGAGTCGGCTTGGTGAGACGTAACTGTGTAGGCGTCGAGTAGAGACATGTTTCAAGTGTATATAGTAGGCATTACTTTAACTTACGAGTACCTAAGTCGCACAGTACTAAAGTGCCATAATAAATATATTTTCGTTCAAAATTGTACCTACTATAAAAAAATAACATATTATAAATGATTTATCTTTTGTTTTATATATCACACAATAATTATAAGTACATAACGGTTTATTTAAGTAGTAGAGGTAATAAGGTATATCAGCAGGTATGTTGCTTTTATTTCGCCAACGAGGTCGTTAAAAACTGTAACACGCGACTTATAGACTACCATTAACCTATAACAACAGACAACGACTTAACGAGCCTCCAAAGCATGGACTATTAGAAATCCAAACATAACCTATGAAATATAGCCGTTGGTATGACCGAAATTTCCTAGCCCTTGGATTGGAAAGCGCGCAGAATACCTCACCAGCTCTCCAGCACGATCATTAAATTAATTGATTAATTTCACGATATAGTTGAAAAAGCTCCGGCGTTGCCAAAGCCAAACCTTCAGACATACCGTTAACTTTCATTAAATTGTATATTATATAAGCGCAACGTGAGTCGGGTTGGTCCACGTGAGGCACTACTGGCACCCTAACCCGACCCTTAGACAACGTACACACCAAATTATTAATATCTAGGCCATTCTAGGTGACAGCTCGCATATTACTACGTGAATAAATTTTATTTTATTACAAATCTTTCCGCGTAGACTATATTTTATCACGATGAAGATTCTCCTATGCCCTTCCTAAGGGCATCGTATACTTATTAATACCCCTATTATTAATTATATTATATATTAATTATACCTAACTGGCAAATCGGGAGTTTGTGTGACGTTTTGAGCGTGTTGGGTGACCTATTGAGTACCAGCGCAATATCTTGTGTATGCTTGTCTTTTGTCCGATACAGCCGTTTGTATGGAGTGTCCACTTTGTATTCAGGATTCAATTATCTCCATATCAAATTTCACTTATATCAATTCAAGTTGTTAAGCCGAAACAAGAGAGCCAACAGATAAAGAGACAGACATAGTAACATTAGCTTTTTTAGTACATAGTGAGAACGTCTGTAAGGCTTTTTTCTGATTCAATTGGAGTGAGCATTGGTGTTTTTCAATTGTCTTTTAATATCGATATATAAACTAAAATGAAGTCACGGTTAACAGCTAGTATAATCTCAACCCTAAACACAAAGCCACGAGTTATCGCGTTCAACCTCACATGGTATAGTGTTTGTAAACAAGTTAGGTTTAAGCAAACACCAACATTATAAGTTAATATTATGTGCAAGTCGTAACAAACAAATAGGTGTATAGGCACTGTATAGGTCACGACTATATAGAATATAGTTATGATGCCTATGACAAGGTTGCCTGACAGTAATTTTGCATAGAAGCCCTCATTAGCATATTTATTATCCAATCATCATAGTTAAACCTACCCTTTCTAGTAGGAGGCCTTTTCTGCAAAAGTTCTGCTTGGGGAAGTACCTTTGCCAGATATTTCTGAGAAGCGGTGTGCATACATTTCTGTATTCCGGTTTGAAGGTTTCCCGTTAATTTATTGGACATAATAGTGAGACTAGAAAAAATGTCCAAGGCGCACAGCTTTCTGTATAACTATGGAATAGAAATGCGTAAGACCACTACCTCGCCTGATGTAAAGCGAAGATGCGGTCTGCGATGATGCACGTTTACCTAGAAGTAACCTATTCACTCGACTTGAAGACTCCCATGTTATTACTATGGGGAAACAAACTCCAGCAAGGAGTTCCACTCATTAGCGTTACGCTTAATAAAAGTAGCAGCAAGCTGTTAATAGTAGAGCCGGCATGTCCACCTAGATCATCGTTCGGTACGTAAGCTCTACAAAATACAATATAGCAATCAGCAACCTGTCTTTTACACTGTATATATTTGTAGGAACAATCACAAAGCTTCAGAAACTTATAATTACAGCCGCCATTTTATATGTGAGAAACAAAGCTCGGAACAAGTTTAAACAATCAGACTGTCTGGACGCTATCAGCACGAACACTTAGATAGGGCTGGGCTTTAAATAAACATTGTATCGATTTTCAGGATTATATTATACAAATACAACGAATGGAAAAAAACGTACAGCCCTTATGTATACTCTCGTATCCGTCCGTCTGTCACGGATGTGTTTCTCAAAATGTAGATTAGATAATAATATGATCCTAAGTTTCTATTATGCTTAATAAAATCCTTTTACAATAACAGGATCATGATGAAGGTTGGCATACTTTAGGATACTTTGCAACATTATCATCTACAAAATAATCTGCATAGTCAATGCGAGAGAAGCCGTGGAACGATCATGAGAAATTATCATCTGCTTACTAAGTGTTCTTGTTTGGACGAAGTCACGAATGTAACGAAATGACACGAAGAGTAAATTTATCTATTTTAAAAAAAAATCGTAATCACCTTATTACTATGGAAATTGGCTTTAAAAATATCGACATCGATACACAAAGCACATAAGAACCGTAGTGTTTCGAGCGATCCCAACACTACTACCACGAGCCAGGTCATAGCACCGATACAGAAGGGTCCATTGCGAACTTAGATTGAGACACCGGATTTACTTATCAAAGTGCAATTTATCAACTTCCAAGTTTGAAGTACGGACCGATGTCAAACCAGAGGTGCGGATGTGTTGACTGCAGAATTTAAAAGTACTTTGTTACTGTGTTTTCTTTTCAAGTTCTGTGGTGATAATTTTATTACTGTCGTCAGCTTTTGGCAGTAGGTATCTTTATTGGAGTTAAAATCAAACCTACTCTGCGTATAATAGCGAGGCTGACGCTGACAATGCCGACGTTGATGACGTCAACAAAGGTAACGCTGACGTCACCGACGCTGATGTAGACTTTGATGTCGCTGGCGTTGATTTTGACTACCAGACTGATATTACACGCCGACATGGACCGTATATTTTGAAATTTTCAGTAAGCAAAAATAAATGTGACGTTCAGTTTCACAGTTCTGTCGTCTACAAAGATGACATCTAGCTCCCTTTTTATTTTCTACTAGCCTTTGCCAACAGCCATCATCTGGGGTCGATATTTGGTGCTACCCGTGCGAAGCAGGGGCAGGTGGCTAGTACCAAAAATAGCTTTACTTTAACTTACACCAAAATAGCGCAGTAATTTCTCCAAACATTCGCATTTTTTCTTTTAGCACAACTTTTAACGACTCCCGTTTTTATTACAGTTTATAAATATTACTGTCACAGATAATAAAATGTTGACTTTAATATCTGTAACCGTTTCTTTGTAGGCAGTTCGTTGACCTGCAGATATGTTCCTTTATCACCTGAACTGAAGGAATGATACGCCATTGAGGTCCAGTGGGCCTGAATGCTCGATTTTCGGTGCGATAAATTTTACTACTTACCTACAAAGGAGAGTTGGAGAATGCCTAATTGAAAAGCTATTGACAATGGGTCGTCATAACAAAGGGTTTTTAATTCCAAGTTCAAAGTTGCTTTTTAATCAATGTTGGACCTACTACGTAGTACAAAAGGTGGATGTTTTGGAACGAGGTGGTCTAATAAATTTTTATTGTTTAAGGAAAGATAGAAGTGCGGCATTGTGTTGAAAATAGTGTAAGTGATATTATTCCAAGTTTTTATTTAGGAAACTGTATTAGTATTTATTTGGTCTGGTAAACTCTTGAAAGTTAATTAATAATGGAATGCGATCTTCTTTATGGTGACAGCGGGCAGAGATACATAAAATGGGCAAAGGATCTCAATTAGTTGAGTTTAAATTTGATTATACTGTAATTTGGGCACACGCAAAATCCAGTGTAAAATAGTCGCATAAGTACCTATCTTTTGTTTTAAATGATCACACGTCAATTTGCTTTAAACTTTTGAGTACGTTTTGATCACATTATGTTACTTAGCCGCCAGGTCACACGACAGGTCTTGGTTATTTGCTACCTGTGTGCCTAGTTTGTTTGGAATAAGAGCAGCGCCATCTAGTGACACTAGATGGCGCTGCTCTTATTCCATACAATTTCAAGTTTACGCTAAACGGACCAAGCGCGTAAAGAAATTGTCAAAACGCAAACTAGGCACACAGGTAGCAAATAACCATATAGAGGCTAAAGAATAAATAAATATATTATAGGCACACTGGTGTAAAGTGTGTCCGTTCTGTGATTAACTCTATTATTGTCTACTGCTATCGATTCCTCAATTGGACTTGGATCAAGGCTGACGCTGATCACAGTAAATTAATACAGTAGGGCAACTACTCTCCATAATACATGCTATTTTTATAAAACACGAGTTCTGGCCTACTTTGAAAAGTAGAAATGAGCCCAGAATTGTATTTAAACCGAATAGAATGTTAAACAAGGTTAGTTACCTACGGGCCTACGGGACCTACAAAATGAATAGCCAGTTTACCATCTTAGTACATTAACTTTTATTCTATTTTCTCAGCCAATTACCAGTAATCGAGAAAACACAGCTAAAGCTGCTAATTAGGCAGTTTACAGTTAGTCCCCTTTGCCATTTCTGCGACGATAACATCGTTGTTTTATTCACTCGTGACGGGCTTGCTAATTTCACTTCTTTACGGTAATTTCACTTCTTCAATGCATCGTAGTGCAATAACATTGCGAAAGGTTAGATATGAAAATGGATTTTAATGAAGAGATAATAATATTGGAGTTCTTTGATGATAATAATTTAAGTGTGACAAGATAATAAATAATAATCATTTTGCCGTCATTTCTTAGATAAAACACATGTGCTATTCTATTTACGGAGCACCTGCTGTCGTTTAAAAAGAGTCCTTGTTCCAACAGATCTTTACTGACCTCTGGATAAGCTTTGGCGTTTTATAGTGGTAGTATTCGCTTCCTCAGAGAATTGCCAGGGTAATAACCATACCTTTGGCAAATATACATCCACCTAACAGTAGCGTGCAAACATTATCTTCAGTTTGGAGGTCACTATGTTAGCAATATAATTATCAACCAATCCCGGCTGTGGGGGATTCCTATCGTCGGTATGTGTTTGTAAACAAAAACACCGATGAATTTTCGTAGTGGACTGTATTTCTTTCTTCTTAGTAGTTACAATGTTTTCTTTCTTGAGGCTGGAAGATCTCGGCGCTGTATCGAACCCGAACCCAGATCTTCCAAACCTTCCTATATTTAAACAACTTTTAGCTATGGCAACTGCTACTAAGTCAAAGAGATAATCTACAATTATACATCATTAAGAGTGACTGAGAACGCGATATCCCGGTGCTCTTCACACATGTGGGAGCGAGACAGACTGTTTGTTTTGGTGCCGTCCCGCTCTCGAGGCTTTCGTCCGTAATATCCTCCCCCCGGCGCAGACCTTCGCAGCCTCCTACTCAATCGGGAGGACGATGAGCCTCCTGACTGATCGTCTGAAGGTGCCTCCCCTCGTCCGCACTTCCGCACTCCGCACCACGCCGTCTGACCCGGGGTACACGCGTTCGACTTGGCCCCGGGGTCATACGTTTCTTGGCAGTAGACCGTCCGCTATCACCACGACGTCGCCTGGTTTTATGTTTCTCTGTTCTCGTCTGATGTCCCCGCGCGGCGCTAGGGTGGGCAAGTACTCCTTTATCCAACGTGCCCAGAACATGTTGGCTAATGCTTGTGCCGCGCGCCATGTTCGTCTATCAGCTGCATCGCATCCTCCCACATCATCATCATCATCATCATCAGCCTGTACTAGTCCACTGCTGGACATAGGCCTCCCCTAATGAGCGCCATAGCGCCCTGTCTTTAGCTTGACGCATCCAGCATCTGCCTGCAGTCTTTCGCAGGTCGTCATCCCACCTGGCCGGAGGGCGTCCTACACTACGTTTGCCGAGTCGCGGTCTCCACTCAAGAACACGTTTACCCCAGCGGTTATCGGTTCTTCGCGAGATATGGCCTGCCCACTGCCACTTCAGCTTGCTAATTCTTTGAGCTATGTCGGTAACTTTGGTTCTCTGTCGGATATATTCGTTACGAATTCTGTCCTTCAGAGAGACTCCAAGCATAGCTCTTTCCATAGCTCGCTGAGCGACTTTACACTGGTGGACCAGCCTTACCGTGAGTGTCCACGTCTCAGCTCCGTAGGTCATAACGGGTAGGACGCACTGATTGAAAACTTTAGTTTTCAAGCATTGTGGTATGGATGACGAGAAGACTCGACGTAGTTTCCCAAACGCTGCCCAGCCCAGTTGGATCCTCCTTTTGACCTCCTTCTCAAAATTGTTTCTACCTAACTGCAGAATTTGCCCAAGGTAAGTGTACTCGGAAACAATTTCGAGAGGGTGGCCATGTACGACGACCGGCCCCGGATCAATGAGGCCATTGATCATGACTTTGGTTTTATCCAAATTCATGCCGAGACCGATGCGTCGTGAGGCTGAAGCTAATCCGTCCAGCATTCGGTTCAGCTCCTCCAGCGACTCTGCCATTAAAACTATATCATCAGCAAATCTTAGGTGTGAGATGTAATCGCCGTTTATATTAATGCCCTTGCCTTTCCAGTCCAACGTCTTAAACATATCTTCCAACGCGCTCGTGAACAGTTTCGGGGATATAACATCCCCCTGTCTTACTCCTCTGCGCAGTTGGATGGGTTTAGACTGCTGGCCCTGTACTTGGACATTCATGGTGGCGGCTTCGTAGAGACATCTCAACACCTCGATATAGCGGCAGTCTACTTGGCATCGCTGTAAGGATTCCAGAACAGCCCAGATTTCGACAGAGTCAAAGGCCTTCTCGTAGTCCACAAAGGCCAAACACAGGGGCTGATTATACTCTTCGGACTTCTGTATAATCTGCCTCACTGTGTGTATGTGGTCTATGGTGCCATATCCTCCGCGAAACCCGGCCTGTTCCGGTGGCTGGAACTCGTCGAGTCTCCTAGCGAGACGGTTCGTGATGACTCGTGAGAACAGCTTATAGACGTGGCTCAGAAGCGAGATGGGTCTGTAGTTTTTAAGAAGGGTTTTATCTCCCTTCTTAAAAAAGAGCACCACCAAACTCCCGCTCCACGCCTTTGGAGTTCTCCCACTGTGAAGGACGGCGTTGAAGAGGTTCTGTAATTCCTGTATAACAGGAGCTCCTCCGGCTTTCAAGAGCTCTGATGTTATTCCGTCCTCACCGGGGGCTTTTCCATTTTTAAGCTGCCTCAGAGCTAACACGATCTCGTCTTGACTGATGTCTGGCAGTTCGTCGGTATAGTGGCGTGTCAGGGTGGCTCTGGAATCGTGGTCATCTCGTTGGGAACGAGGGGCATGTGCAGCGTATAATCGGCCGTAGAAATCCTCCACCTCGGTGCAGATCTCCGGCTTCGACAACACGGTCCTCCCATCGTGGGTTTTAAGCTTCGTCAGGTGGCTCCTACCTAGCTGCTGAGTGAATACTTTGGACCCTCGGTTTCGCTCTATTGCCTCTTCAATGAGGCGTGTGTTGGAGCTCCGAAGGTCGCGCCGTACCATCTTCGCAATTTGCTTGTTCAGGTCTGACCTGTCTGACGAAGTCGCGTGGGTGGTTTCCCGTCTTTTTGCCATCAGCCCGAGAGTCTCATCCGAGAGTTTGGATTTCTTGCCAGTACGCTGCTTTTGGCAGAATTTGATGCCCTCGTCCCTCAATACTCCAATCCTCCTCAATCCTCCAACAATCCTCCCACATACGGTAGGCCAATCGCCGTGCCCAACAAGAAGTGGTTCGGAGTTAGCGCCTCCGGGCTGCCCGGGTCTTCCACCGGGACGTGGGACAGAGGGCGCGAGTTCACTGTGTGTTCAGCTTCAGTCATTAAAGTTGCCAGTACCTCTTCTTTCGGCGCTCGCCCGTTTAGGGTCACGGCGAGCGCGTTCTTCACGGACTTGATCATCCTTTCCCAGGCTCCCCCTTGGTTTGGTGCCCCTGGGTCGATATATCTCCACTCGACCCGTCTCGTGAGTGCGTAATCCTTTAAAGCGGGGAGCCATTCCACGTACGCCTTATTCAGTTCCACGTCAAATCCGTGGAAATTAGTGCCGTTATCGGACAAGTAGATACCGGGATTCCCGCGTCGCGCAGCCATTCTCCGGAGAGCCATGATTGCAGAGTCAGTCCCCAGGCCAGCGATCAGCTCGATGTGAATCGCTCGTGTCACCAGGCATGTACACAGCATTCCCCAACGTTTCTCGCGTCGGCGGCCAATCGTCACCCACATGGGGCCGAAGCAGTCGACTCCGCAATGGGCGAACGGTCTTGTGTGCGTTTTCAGTCGCATCGGAGGCAGATTTCCTTTCACTGGTATTGCGGGCCTGTCTCGCTTTGCTTTACACCATGCACATTCGTGCAGAATCCGTCTGACTGTCGTCCGCAAGCGTAATATCCAGTATTGCTGTCGTAAATTGTTCACTGTTTGCTCTCTCCCGGCGTGGTTATTCTTCTCGTGCTCCCGACGGATGATCAGGCGCGTTAGTGGGTGCGCTCCATCCAAGATTGGTGGGTCTTTCATCTCCTCGGGTACCGTAGCGGCGTTGATCCTGCCGTTCAATCGAATGATCTCCTTCTTGTATTGCGGGTCGAGCTTGTACAGACGGCTCGTTCGATCTACGCTCTTTTGCTGCGCCAGCCGCGCCACTTCTCCGGGAAAACTTTCCTTTTGCGATTCTCGGATGAGCAGGCGCTCAGCTTCTCGCATGTGTTTCAATTCTAGTCCGCCGGCGCGCCGTCGGCACTTCTCGGCGAACGTGATGACGTAAGCGACGGCTCGCACAAGCCGCTCGTATGATGAGAACCTGTTCACGTCGATCAATGGGGGGTTCTCGTTCGCGTGCGCCACTAACATTTCGTCATCTTCAGGTTCGTGTCCCGTTTCCGTGGGCCAGCGATCTTGAGTTTCGTGCAGAAAAGCTGGGCCCACGAACCATCGGTCGTGACTACGGATCCTCGTTACGCCCGCCCGAGTAGCATCATCGGCTACGTTGTGCGCCGTAGGTACCCATCGCCATTGGTTAGGCTGGGTGAGCTCCGCTATCTCGCTGAGCCTGTGCGCCACGTACGGAGTGTATCTCACGGAATCGTTCCTGATCCAATGCAACACGGTCTTAGAGCCACTCCATAGGACTACTTCGGCTTTCGTCTGGTGTCCCTTTATGATCTCGGCGGCAAGTCTGGCGCCTATGAGGCTGGCTTGTAGCTCCATCCTGGGTATGCTCTGTGCTCTAAGCGGTGCGACCTTGGCTTTTCCTGCAACCAGCACGACGTTGACGTCCCCATTCTCGCGCACGAATCGCCAGTACGCCGCCGCGGCGAAGGCTTGTTCGCTAGCATCGCAAAATACATGTAGTTGCTTCTGCGCGATCCTGCTGATATCGTAGCATCGTGGCAAGCGTAGGTCGGCTATATACTTCAGATCCGATTGCCATTCGCAGAAACTCATCGCTTCTTCAGGTGGTAAAGGTTCATCCCAACCTATTTTCTTTTTCCAGAGATTCTGTAACATGATCTTGGCGGTAATCGTGTAAGTACTTAACACGCCTAAAGGATCAAATAGCGACATCACTGCCCCTAGAGCTTCTCGTTTTGTTGGCGTGCGCGCCGCGTTCTTGACATCTTCTGGCACGCGATGCATCGCCGTGTTGAAAGCGAGCTCATCTGTGGCCGGTATCCACAGCAATCCCAATGTCTTCCCGTATAGATTGGCATTAGCGGCAAGCTCCTTGGGTGCGTGCGCTCGGTTTTCGTCGGGGATTTTCTCCAGCAATTGAGTTCGATTCGAACTCCAGTTCGCTAGCTCGAATCCCGCGTGACTGTGCACTTCTTGCACTTGGGCTACCGTGTGCTTGGCTGTGTCTTCATCGTCAAAGCTGTCCACCCAATCGTCCATGTAATGGTTCTGGGTGATGGCTCTGAACGCCAGCGGGTGTGATTCCCTATGGTCTGTCGCGTTGCGATCTCTAACGCTGTGCGCCAGGAACGGCGAGCTTCGTGCTCCGAAAATCATCGATGTCATTACCTACTTCCTCGGGGGTCCTACACGGTCCTTCCCCCGCCACAGGAAGTGCTGAGCTACGCGATCTTCCGGTCGGATTTTAACTTGGAGGAACATCTCTCTCACATCGGCGGTGACTGCGATCGGTTTAATTCTGAACCGAAACAAGACGCCGTACAAGGTTTGTAACAGGTCTGGCCCGTCAAGCACCACATCGTTCAAACACGTTCCGTTCGTGCGTGCCGCGGCGTCGAACACCATCCTGGTTTTGTTTGGCTTGTTGGGATTTGTCACCGCAAAGTGTGGTAGGTACCATAGACGTGGATCGCTGTCATGGTCCTCTTCGCACGGCTCTGCGTATCCCTTCTCGAGCAGTTTCGTCACCTGTTCCGTGTATGCTGCTTGAAATTCTGGAGATCTGTCCATTTTTCGTTCGATTCCTCGTAATCGTCGGACAGCCATATCATAACTCGGCGGCATCGTGAAGTCGTCATTGGCCCATGGCAATTCCACCTCAAAGCGACTGTTTACACGCTTCACTGTGTTCTCCAAAATCTTCATAGCACGCTCGTCCTCCGCTCGCGGTTTTCGTTGCAGGGAGACGCCCAACGCGTCTATATCGAAGTGTGCTTTGACGAGCTTATCTAAGTCGTCCTCATGTTCATCTGACTTGCACTGAAGCGTGTGCTTCCACGGCGCCACTGAAGAGAGGCAAGTCCTGGGTCTGTCTGGGCGGCGCTCTGTTCCGAGCCATGCGCTCTATGGTATCTGCTAGTCGGTCCACTGCTCGGTCCCGCGACCGGGTCGGCGTCGGCGATCTTGGGCGTCGTGTCGCTTGTTGTTCAAACGTGACACGGTTCGGTGTACCCGGTATCATAATATGTCGTTCGGGTATGTTCTGTCTTCTCGGCGAATGACGTCTCATCTCTCGACCAGTTTCCAAATGTTCCACGCGTTCGGATTCTTCGGTCTCCCCCCGTGCTGCGTGCTGCTGAAGCCAATCACTGACTCTATGCTCTGCTTCCACAGTATCTTCCAGTCCGATGACGCTCTCACGATCTGTCTCTTCACGTACCGTGGCGACTTCCATTGCCAGTCTCTTCTTGACGAGCATTGTCTGAATTTCTAGCTCTTTCCTTTGGATCTCGGCGAGCCGTTCCTCTGCTTCAAATTCAGCTTGTCTGATACGCGCTAAACCGCTAGCGGTTGATCGTTGCGAGCGCACTGTCGGCGCTCTGGTTGCTTCATGTACTGGCGCGGCGCGAGACGTCGTGGGACGCGGCGGCGCATTCCTGCCCGTGGGTGGTGCGGTCGCGGTTGCGGTTCGTTCGGTCGCGGTCGCGGGCGCGGGTGCGGGTGCGGTTCGCTGGTACGTGAGTGCAGACACGGAGGCATCCCCGGATGGGGACGCTGGGAAATCTTCGTAAACGCGAAGATTCTGGCTCCTCTCCTCGGCGGCAGCTTGGCTCCTGGTGACGACCATCTTCGGCACTTGATGCCCTTACCGGCCCTACCTCCCTATCGGCCCTATCAGTCCGTCAGGAGGGACCAGCCCACACGAGAGGCTGGGATATGCTCCTTCAGGGATGGATCGTGAGGAGGGGTAAGGGGGGCTCCACCCAGCAGAGGGGAACACGTACTACGGGGCGCTCGGTACCGGCTGGACTTTCCGATACCATTGGCAGTGCCTACAGTCCGGCCCCCGCACCACGTGAACCCTTACCGGCGAGGATGTGCAACTTCAGTCCGCGCTCTGGTGCGCTCTTGACAGACTGGTGGTGCCACACAAAACACCACACCGCCGTGGAACGGCGTTAACCGTTGCACCCGGCCGTTTAACACCGCCAGGTGGACGGTGTGCAACAGCCGCGGCAAACCGCGTAGGGCGAGTCTTGTCTCGCCCTTAAGCACCTGCCAGGCCCGAAGACACGTCGTAGTTGCACCGTTGGGTGACCTTCTTTTTTCCTCGCGTTGAACCCGTCGTGGTCGCACCGTTGGGTGATCTTCTTTCTTCCTCGCGCCAAAACTCGTCGTGGTCGCACCGTTGGGTGATCTTCACGCCCACTGGCGCGCTTCACTGGATCTCTTCTTGAAACGCACCGTAATGTAAGGGTGGTGCGTTTCACTGGCGCCAGATAATAAGCGCGGCGCTTATCCCCCCGACGATCGACGATCTTCGTTGCTGTTCACTTATCCGGCGACGACAGGACCACCAAATTGTGGGGGATTCCTATTGTCGGTATGTGTTTGTAAACAAAAACACCGATGAATTTTCGTAGTGGACTGTATTTCTTTCTTCTTAGTAGCTACAATGTTTTCTTTCTTGAGGCTGGAAGATCTCGGCGCTGTATCGAACCCGAACCCAGATCTTCCAAACCTTCCTATATTTAAACAACTTTTAGCTATTGCAACTGCCACTAAGTCAAAGAGATAATCTACAATTATACATCATTAAGAGTGACTGAGAACGCGATATCCCGGTGCTCTTCACACATGTGGGAGCGAGACAGACTGTTTGTTTTGGTGCCGTCCCGCTCTCGAGGCTTTCGTCCGTAACACGGCTTTATCCACAATTCCGGACTAGGTCCTTGTGGTGGATCATGGCCCTATCCTCCTCACGAAAGTGAGGGGACGCCTTTGTCAAGCAGTGGGACAGTTGCAGGCGGAATTATTCATTTTTCATTATTTACGTTAGCAAAATAACTGGGCATATAAGACTACCACAGGGTCAGCGATGATATGCTATGATCTCTGCTATTTACAAAGTATTGTAATGCGAAATACCGTTTGGCACTGTTACGAGTAGGTGTAGTGCTTAGCAGAAGGTGAAAGACCTGCTAAACTGAACAGTCTTCGTGAAATAGACGTATTCTACGTACAATTTAATGTCCATAATTTCATTAGTGACATATTAAATTTGGGCGTCGACACGGCGCGACGACATAAAGCTAGAAGTGTGCAACGGTTCGCTGCAACTCGTAAACATTCGGCTATAGTTTGTTGTAAACTGCTAGATGTGTAGTATTTAATGTCGGTTTATGGAAAAGCTTGAGATGGGACTTTTAACACGTTTTTTCTGCGATTCAGTTATGGATGCCGAGTTTATGGCATCAGGAATTGTAAACTGTAGACTTTAAAGTCAATTACGATCATATGAGGGATAACTAGTCAAATAACGTCATAATAAAAATCGCGCCTTATTTTTTGGAGTTGGCAATTTTTCCCATTTGACTGCTACTTCATCCGCTTCGTCAATGCAGACGCGGAATAAACTGTTGTAGATGCCGATGCGGATGCCAACGGCATGTTTGACGCCGACATGTTGCCCTGACGCTTCCATCAACGCTACCGCAGTCTTACAACCACACAAACAAGTTTAATACAGTACGTAGTAATATGTTGTCAAAGAAAAATGTTCCGGAAATTCAACAACGAAATGAATGTATAGCTTGATTGACAGGTTGTTATCTTTTCGTTTACGAGTAACAGGATGAACAAGGAGGGAAGAGACAGGAACATTCAGATTTACATCTGTAACTCATAAAACTTAATATTATACGTTACAAATTTAACACACTCTTTCACTGTTCTTAAAACTTATAACGTGATGCCTAATGAAGATTTTGGAAAAACTCTTGAAGTCTATTTGTGGAAAATGAAAATTACCCTCCAGCGGGCATTGCTCGGCGGATTCGTGGAATCAACTGTATTGAGAATATGCTATCAAAAACGTAAATAATTAATAATTCATGTATACCTCAACATCACCATGTTTATAAATAGGTGTAGCAAAATTGCCGGTCAAAGCCCGCTGAATCCCACGTAAACTGAAATTACGACGTACCAATTCAATTTATTACAAAGAAAACATAAAAGGATCCTTGAATGGCGTAAAAGTAACTCCGTGCGTTATCGCGATTTGGGAAATTAACTTTGAATACGTTGCGAAAGAACTCTAAGGATTCCCTGATCTTTCATTACAACACTGGCTGCTCGCCGCGGCCTCCCTATGAGTTAGGATTAATGAAGTATAAGAAGTCATACAAAACAGGTATTAATTGGTACACTAAATTCTTCCTCGGGAATCAAAGTAAGACCGATAAGACCGCCCATTTTACATATTATAATATATTTTGGTGTCAATAAAGACTTATTTATAAACTAGGCACTGGGGAAACTCGTAACAAAATTGGTTCAGTAATTATAGTTTCCGAGATATGTCGCACAGAGAGATGTGATTGGCGGCTTTGTTTTATGATATGACGTACAAGGATTATTACATTTAGAAATTCAGGGAGACAGCGCCGTCGCGACGCCCCCCCCCCCCCCCCCCCATTCGTGAAAACTAGGATCTACGTGAAAATCTTTGTTGCGATGTCGTCGCCGCCCCCGCACTGATTAATTGATACTTCATCCTTTTAAACGGTAGCAGGCGGAAAGTAGGTATTTTTAATCGATTTCCAAAAAGGAGGTTTACAATTCGATTGTACGTCTTATGTGTGTGTTTTAGCAGTGCTAGCACGTACAGATGTTTCTCTTGTTAAAGATATGTACGTAATTATCACTCGCGTTTCGGTGAATGAAAACATCGTGAGGAAACCAACATGCCCGAGAATCATTTTGGAGGCATGATATCCACCAATCCGGACCGGGCCCCCGTGGTGGATTATGGGCTAACTCCTCACGAAAGTGAAAGATGACCCATCCTCAGCCCTGGCTGGATAGGGGTTGATGATGTTGATGATAATGTTTTTTTTGTATGTTTGAGACACAATTTCTGTGCCAATTGTGCAAATTTTGCAAACTCTAGAGCCCTGGAAACAAAATGCATTTATTTCTCATTTAGATTGATTGGTGCTACGATAGCGCGTTTTTTATGTACTATGTTTTAATGTATAGTCCGACTATAACTGAGCTCCTCATGAATTTTGCCCTTCGCAGCCCATGAAAACACATTATAACAATAACGGTTAATACCTATCGTAGTGAAATAGAAGTACCAGGCAACATCAAAGGCCAAAGGGCCGGAGGCCCAATTCCGAATCTTGGTATTACCAGCTGCTGGTGTCAAAATACCTAGAAGTGCCAGTCAAATTATTTATTTATTTAATCAATGGGACACCCCACAAAGCCGACAATCGAGGCAGGTGGAGAGAGAACCAGTTACGGCCATAGTTTGGAAGGAACCCTTAACCTCAACAATCTAAGAACGAGGAGAAGACCTGAGCAATAAAATCTCTACCTGTTCACAATCTAATGAATGCAAAAGACAAAAGTGCCTTCACCCCGACACGTTCATTGACACACAGGTAAATAATCAAAGGACCATAACGAGAAGCAGCGTAACGTCAAATCATTATAATTGGAGGCGCGATGCGTTATGCGACAGGGTTAACGCCCGTAGAGGGTGATTTAGCACCCACCCCTATCGGTACCGAGACGTTAAACGTCGAGCAACTTAGTGTAAGAGCTGGACGTGCAAAGTACAACATTATTTTATGAACTTTAGCTCCGGTAGAAGGATGCAGGACAGGAGATGACTTACGTCTTGCAGCAGAGTCGATCGATTAATAAATCGATTAAAATGATTTCAAAAATAACCGGCGCTCTCTGGGCACTTGAATTGAACAAAATCTTCAATCAAAAATCAAATGTTTCTGGGCTGGGTGTGATGTGTAGGTATGTAAAAGTATATGTCTGTAAGCGATACCCACTTTAAATGCTCCATTATCCTACGTTTAAAAAAAATAGAGCTTAAGTTTTACGTAAAATAACCCATCTGAAGGAACAATGGTTGAATCATTAAGAAAAAAATAAAAATAAACCCCTATAGCCAAATATTCAAACTAATATTACGAGTGTGTTGTGTATCGTATGTACATTCCATTTTTAGTTTTCCGTATGATGCTAATCTCATTAATTAAACACTACATAAAACACAGTGTACAGAAAAACAAAAGACAGTATATAAGGTAGTACAAGAGGGTCTTATAGCTACAAGCGATTTCTGCCTGTAAATAAACGATTATTTTGAATTATCCACTGTGTACGCCACATTATGTATAGTCATACACTGTAGTTTTTTATTGATTACAAAAACTAGCGTGCCACAATCTCTATCATCTTTTTTCGTAATTATTTTCTTGGTGAATATTCCATCGAGTTGAACAATGTTCGAAGTTGTTAAACTAGCTACGACTAGAAAGGACTGGCTTTTGCGTATTACTGTCGGAACACCCCGAAAGACACTACTACTTTATGTTTTATGAATCTCTTTGTTATCCAGAATTAGCTGTTTGTCTTGTAAAATTACGATGTTATTGCCTATTTCCAATAAATGCTTTGACTTTGACACTTTGCGACAGATTCCTATAGATATCCTAGCGAGCTGTAGCGCTATTTTGATAGTTCTAAAAATCAATGGACCCTAAGCGATTGATCGTCCGCCTCCTGTACTAAGAAGCAACTCAATCACTTCACGCCACTCCGTAAGTCTCCTCCACGGGAAATCTCGACACCCATAAAACTAGTTTTATTTATTCCTGAACGTGTTTCAGACAGATTACGGATCAGTATTGTTTATGAGCTGCAATCTGAAGATATAAGTGCAGAATAACGAAGGTCGTGACTCGTGATAGATAGGCATCACTTACTCAAAGGATTTGTCTAGCACGTCCTATTAAATGGTGTTTTAAAAAATATTTAGGCAGTGGCCAGTTACACCATTGTCAAAATAGCTATGTTAGTTAGTTGACACTTTTAATTACTAATT
Source organism: Hylaea fasciaria (assembly GCA_905147375.1). NCBI lineage: Eukaryota > Metazoa > Arthropoda > Insecta > Lepidoptera > Geometridae > Hylaea > Hylaea fasciaria. Next base: position 730,464 of record LR990200.1, read on the forward strand.
TTTGGAGAAGCTGAGTAATGATCATAGGAAATATTTTTTTAGGGTTCCGTACCCAACGGGTAAAACGGGATCCTATTACTAGGCAAGGCTGCGCTGTCCATCCTTCCCTCTGTCACCGGGCGGAATCTCCATGAACCGTGATAGTTAGACGGTTGAAATTTTCACACATGATTTTTTACCGCCCACTCAATGTGCTCCGGAGGATTGAACCCCTACCCTGAACACCTATAGTTGTTCACACTTCCCTCAAGACGTTGCTACTAATCCCCTAATTCCGTCTATAAACAGACCGACGTACACAACCAAATGTAAATTGTCCTTTAGATTCAGATCTAACTACCTATTGCTAAGGGCGTACTTAGACAGGCGTCATTGTACAGAGAAGTAGATAGACGTCTTGTCTGATGGTCTCTATTTCCTTCTACCAACCCTAACTTCCTGAGACAGCTTCCGTCTTACCACAAAAGTTTAAACCAGAGTTAAACAGATGTTTCTAAAATATCGTTCCACAAAATCGACGTCTATCACTCGCGTTGTCTCACTCAATCCTGGCATACCTAATTATTTTACACGTGAATTCATTATTGAGTTAGAAGAAGCAAGTGGTAGTCGTCAATTTGTAGGGAAAATATTTATACTCATCTGTTCAATTGTGGTTTAAATATTTTGTGGTAAGACCGCTTGCGTCTGCCATCTTTAGAAAATATAAACAATAAGTTTAACAGAGTATACTTACATCAATAAGGTACCTATAGGCGGCAAAGTATATAGGTACGAGTACATGAGAATTGCTTATAAGGTGGCAGGCACTTTTGAATGGTAGTTTTAGAAAGCATAATAAGCTTTTAATAACTACCATAATATAGGTACACAACTTTAGACTTACAACATTTTTATGTGCAGGATTTAGCACTGAACCAGCACATAAAAATAAATATGGTTTTCAAATTAATACTTCGGTTACTTAGTTAAATTATTAATAACATCAATCATGGTTGTTCTTAAGAAATAGTTCTGTAAGTTTATTACTGCTTACAAAACTAGGTACTTACTTAAAAGGCAATAGTTATGAGTTTTGATATTAGTATAAAAGATAGAATTTAGTTCTGTTATAAAATTATTTTAATATAATTTCAGTTGCGACGTACCTACAAACATTCCACCTACAAAAGCATAAACTGCAAACTCTAACACCATTATACCAAAACAAAGGAAACCAAACGAATAACTAACCCAGGCATAATAATTATGCCTACCTAATTATGCCCGAGGTAGCCAACCCTTTGGAGTGGCTAGTCGTTAATAATTCCCGATGGGCCGCGCGCGGGTAAACAAACGGATGCTCAGATCCGCGCCCTGGGTTCCTCGGGGCTTGAGAGCCGGCAACTTGGATGTATGGTTGTCAGCCTGGAGTTTTTGTGGGTTTCAAGATAAAGTTTGGATTTGCTAGGCGTGTGTTTTTTATATAGGTACGCAGCTAACAAGGGTCGCTCTAGATTATTAAGGTGGGCATCGTCATCCTTAAGGTTTTTTTTGTTGAACCATAGCTTGTTTTTATTAATATCGTTACAAATTGTATCACTTTTTATTACCAAATCATTACGATTACATTTTAGATTGATTTATAATTTGGTACCTACCTAGGTACGCTTTGCCAAATCAAAAACCATTTTAGACCTCTTTTGAGTTGTGCTCAAAATAATAATGTAATCTCTGCCTAACACCGAGATGCTGTCTCCGAGAGCCAGCCCTAGCTGTAAAGGGCTGGTCATTAAATCTTTACAAGTTACCTTGGCCCAGTTACAGAGTCGGATATCCGCTTCTTCTTGCAACTTTTGCAAAGTTACTGCTACTTAATCTGTGACTGTTCGTAGTAACTGCCTCCTAAGCTGTGACATTCGACGCAATAACTTCTGTTACATCTGTGTGGTGGTGTAAGGAAACTGCTAGAGAGTCTGCATCTGGGTCAAATGCAGGTCGCGGCAGGATTTACGAAATGCCGCAAAGTTGGGGCCTTAAATAAGAAAGTTCCCAAAGCCGGTGAGAAGGTACTTCCGCTTAAAGTTGCAACGGTCATTACGATTTTTGGGGCATGAATCGCTGATTTTCATCTTATTTTATCTGCCACTCCTATCCTATCTTTAACGATTATTTGATGGGCGGCACATAAAAATCTCCGACCGACGGCAGTGTGTTATAAGTTGGCCTCCATTATTATGAATAGTGGTGAGAGAGAAATAGTTCTACTTACTAAAACAGCCTTCCATGGATTTACACTTGTGATGTTTGACTAATAAATAGTACAATGCACGCGGTGTCAGTGGCTGTGCGGATGACTGTTGGAGCACACCGAGAACAGGTGGATCTCACAACACTTACAGCCCTCTATCTAGGTATGTATATCAATCAGCTGGTCGAAGACTCCATGAAACAAAACGTCTGATCAAGTTTTTATTTATCAAGCCATCGTCGTCATCATCATCAGTCTGAAGGCCTTCCCCTTAAACCACCACACCTAACGACAATTTGCCACTTGCATCCACCGGTTGCCTATGACTCTTTTGATGTCGTCGGCCCATCTAGTGGGAGGCCTGGCCTGGCCTACCTACACTGCGTCTTCCAGTCCGTGGTCGCCACTCTCGAACCTTTCTTCCCCATCGGTTATCAGTTCTATGAGCGATGTGGCCTACCCATTACCACTTCAGCTAACAAACCCTGAGAGCTATGTCGTAAAATTTAGGTAAGCAGTTCTTTGGCGAATATCCTCGTGCCGGATTTTATGGTGCAAAAAAACTCCAAGCATATTATAGTCATTGCCCGCCGCATTTATTGCATTTATTAAGTAGGGTTTAATTTCGGCAAAAATAATGACGGATCAATTTAGATGAACAGGATTCAATTTGACCTATTTTAGTACCTAGAGGGCAACTCAGTCAACACATCAAAAGTTATCAAATTTATGTAGTTACAGTCGAATAGGTACATAAATGGTTTAACAAAACAAAATTAAATACACGTTCAGTGATATAATAATAATTAACTAGTTAAGTAAGTACTAGTTAAGTTGGCAGGTATCTGTACCTTTATATTAAATTATCGGCTGGTCATGTTCAAGGAAACAAGTATCTAGGTATAGGTATTTATTATTACCACCGTCAGGGTCAGGACATCATCGTGCATAATATATAAAACCAGTACGGTCAGCAGTAAAACCGCCATGAAACTCCGGCCGTTAAATTACACCACTCTTCCTACTTTCAATAAATAAGATAGCTTTTTATGTGGCATGTTAATCGGACATTAATTTTTATTGGCATCCTTGGATGAGATGATCAATGGAGATAGATGGTGTGGTACCTCCCGAACTATTAACAAGCAAATAATATAATGTTAATGCGCTCTCTTGCCTTGAGAATTACATCTTTTACTTTGTATAAATGCAGAAACCGTGCGAAGCCAAAACTATGCAAAGAAACAGAATTTGACCAAATGTCAACTTGACATTGCCATTATTTGAAACGTTGTGATGAAAACGTCAACTTCGCTCTGACATTGACAGTTCCAGTTTAGTCAGTTTCGTTTCGGCTTTCGAGTTCGACCTCCATTCATCCTTCGCCGTCGTAGTTTTACGATTTTAGCTCCATTTTCAACGAAAATCACTTAAACAACTTACGATAAAACCTTCAGATAGGTTACAAAGTGTTGTTTGTTTATATTATTAGTGTAGTGAATTGAAAATGGCGTTGAAATCGTCGCCGGGTGTATTCGGAGTGCTGTCGCGATTGTCGCGTAATTTTTCGACTGGTAGGGCTTTGGCGGCGAAGCCTATGACCGTCCGAGATGCCCTGAACGCGGCCATTGATGAGGAGATGGAGCGGGATGAAAAGGTGTTCGTGATGGGCGAGGAAGTCGCCCAGTACGATGGTGCTTACAAAGTTACCAGGTACGACTTGGCACCATATTGTAAGCATGTTCTGGCATGTTAACCTAGTCCTTGTAACGTTGCTGCAGTGCCTACTTTTCAGTTAAACTAAATCCAAATAAATTTTTTTAAATATTAATCCCAACTAATTTAGGTTTCATTTTCTTGTGAAAAAATATGGTTAGAGTATTACATAACCAAGAAGTTTGTTGACAGTACTGATATCTGTTGAGAAAGATCAATAATGACAGATGTTTACTTCCCATTTACACTGTTGATCTTATAAGAGCAGTGCTAGATTACTTACAGAGTTGTTTTACTATGTTACGATTGATTGTTACAATAGCTATGGTGTCTTATTACTATATTCCTACAATATAGCCAGAATAATAAGTTTTATGTACATGTAAAACTTGAGACATAAGAAATTATATACAGGAGGTTATGGCAATCTTTTGTATTGCCGTGTAGTTCGATGTACTATTTATAAATAACATACCGCATGTTAGTTGATAAATAAAGTCATCAACATTATTAAAACACTGCCTAAATTATTTCCAAATACGACACAATAAACAATATATCCATGCACTCGGTACCAAAAAACCAGCAACTAACTGACACACCGTTGCTTTACATACTCATTTTAGATGACAACTCTCAAAATCTGGGAGTAGAAGTGGCATGAGAAAACCCAGATGTCAAAATCTCAAGATTCAAGCACTAGTGACACATGCAAAACCCACAAGGCCAGTCTATTCAATCATGAGCCATTCTTTGCGTATGGTCCATATTATGGTTCACTGTAAAATTTTACAAACGCTCATTCTTTAACTTATCTTTTTAGGGGCCTATGGAAGAAATACGGAGATAAGCGAGTAATCGACACGCCCATCACGGAGTCAGGCTTTGCGGGTATCGCTGTGGGTGCCGCCATGGCTGGCCTCAAGCCCATCTGCGAGTTCATGACCTTCAATTTCTCCATGCAGGGTATAGATCAGGTAAGTTGGAACTCAATAAATATCTAACTCTACTCTTTCATCTCAGCGGAAAGTCTGTCACCCAGCTCCTCTTAGGTGATCCCCAGTAATTCTTGAAAGCCAGTCCCATTCGAAGCTCGGGAGGCTTATCACTTCCACATTGTTGCTTATCATAAGATAAGGTGATTATACTAGTTGCATTTTGCACATTATTATGTGGAATCATGTGGCTTCTTTCAAGTAAATAATCTGTCCAATGTTGAGATACATAACTGAATGAAACACTTATGTAACTAAACCTTTAGGTCTATTAAAACAATTAAGTTGACTATACAGTTACTAGACAGTTGATATAAAGCCTTTCTATACTAGTAGCTAGATGCAAGTTGCAGTTTCATATAGTGCAAAAAGGGAAAATAATAATCTTAAAATCTATGCTCAATATTCTGGGTGATACCTCAATCATGACAGGTGTGGGTCGTGCCTATAAGGTGGACTACCAGCTGATCTTAAAACAAAAAGGTTTACTTTTCGCCCAAAAGTAAAAAACAATTGGATTTAAATTTTATTTACTCAGACATTTTACCCTATCCCAATGATGGAAAGTCAACAAATCATAACACTTTCAGAGATAAGTCTTGATTCGTAAGATAACAATGGATTTATCTATCACACTTTCTGTGACTTTGAATTGTAACTTCAATGACATTTTTCTTATTGAATGATAGGGCAAGAGATTATAATTGCATTATTATCATAGTTTTTGTTTGTTTCATTGTATGAGCCGATTTTCTATGGATAATTTTGATTGGAATTTTAATTATTCATCATTTTGGTACTTAGCTATGAATTCTCATGTAACATAAATTAATTGTAAGTTGCGCAATACCCAAAGATATACATATTATTATTATATAACTTGCCCCCTATGTGGTATATATATGGCTCGGATCTGTACCAGACAATAGATTTTCCATTGTTTGAAAATTAATGCTGCAGATGAGACTTTGTTTTTGTTCATCTCCCACATAGTTCATCTGCCTACCTGATCAGTCCTTTCTCCATGTTCCAGGTGGTGAATTCTGCAGCGAAGACATTCTACATGTCCGCAGGACAGATTCCCGTGCCCATAGTGTTCCGCGGCCCCAACGGCGTCGCGTCCGGCGTGGGCGCGCAGCACTCGCAGTGCTTCGGCGCCTGGTACTCGCACGTCCCCGGCCTGAAGGTCCTCATGCCTTTCTCCTCGGAGGACGCTAAGGGTATGCTCTGCCGCTTTTTCTTCGATGTTCCAATTGTACATCGGCATGGGCTGGTTTAGTTGAAACATTTGTGCTTTTAATACTGGAGCGATTGTAGGTCATTTGGTTCCGTCTTGGGTGTAGTACAGCTTTCGATGAAGGTAAACTTCGTTTATAGTTGAAATCTTAGGTTGTGGCAGCATAGTGTTCCCTTTGCAAGCTGCCTGCCTCAAGTAGGAAATCTGTCTTGGCATCAGTCCAAGCCAGTCCCAATCAAGGCCGAGCAATTTCATCACCTTAGACCATATTGGCCTGATCTGGTTATTATAGTTATTTCTGCCGTGAACTTTGCAGGTCTCATGAAGGCAGCCATCCGGGACCCCGACCCGGTGGTATTCCTCGAGGACGAGCTCTTGTACGGTGTTCAGTTCCCCATGTCGGATGAAGCACTCTCCGCGGACTTTGTCCTACCGATTGGTGAGTGTCCTTTTCCATATTATTGGAACGGCGGCAAATATAAACTGACACCGATGCCGACAATTAAACTGACAGTTGATACCGATGCTGACGCCGAAACTTACATCAACTGACACGGACGCCAACGCTGACATACTGAAACTGATACCGACGCAGTCACTACAACTGATTGACGACGCCAACACAGTAAATTTAATTATCTCACAAATATATAATTGTATATGAATAGATAATTTCAAGAGGTTTCGTAGTCTAGTCGTGTCTTTACGATTGCTGTAGTAGTTTTTCTACAGTAGTTGTATGGTTCCCTTTTTTCTGAAGGGTAAAATTTCTAAAACGGTCGTTTTTTTTTTAAAATTTCGCCCCGCCCTGCACGCGAAAATTCAACGGTGGGGCTAATAAAAAAAATCTACTATGCGAGAGGCTAACTGACAAACTTAAACCGATACTGACGTCGATGCCTTAAATAATCTGTGTGCCTAGTGCGAGTTTTGTCAATTTATTTACGCGCTCGGTCCGTTTGGCGTAAACTTGAAATTGTATGGAATAAGAGCAGCGCCATCTAGCGTCAGTGAATCAGTCACTAGATGGCGCTGCTATTATTCCATACAATTTCAAGTTTACGCCAAACGAACCGAGCGCGTAAATAAATTGTCAAAACTCGCACTAGGCACACTGATACCGACGCCGACCCTGAAACTTTGGTACCGACCGCTGACTCCAAAACTTAAACTAATACCGTAAATTAAAGTACCTACATATTATTACTATGTACTTTCAGGTAAGGCCAAAATCGAGCGGCAAGGCGGTGACGTCACACTTGTGTGTTGCGGAATGGCCACCGATACAGCCCTGTTGGCTGCCACAGAACTCGCAAAGCAAGGTACTTGTAACGACTGTATCTAAATAATACCATTTAGGAAAAGTCACTAAACCTCCACTGTCTTATCACAAAAGATTAAAATAATTCTAAAATTTCGTTCGACACAATCGACGTTTATCACTCGCGTTTTCTTACTCAACCCTGACCTTTTCCTAATTATTTTACTGTGACGATTTAGTCAAACTTGCCCAGCTTGGAATGGAGCTGGCTCTCAAAGACCATTGCCAGAACAGGGAACGGAATAAAGATGTATGAATTTTATGTTTAATTCCAGTTTTTTTATATAATTCCAGTTTGTTTCCCTCAGGTATTGAGTGCGAAGTGATCAACCTGCGGTCGATCAGGCCAATGGACACTGAAACTATCGTCAACTCCGTCTCCAAGACTCGTCACCTTGTCACCGTTGAACAGGGCTGGCCGCAGTCTGGTATGTACTACATGGCTTAAGCATTTTGTTAAATGAGGGATTGTCAGGCCACCCAAGAGCCCCTGACGCGGCTTAACGACTGCTATGAATCGATAGCAACTCGGGGCTGATGGCTTTAACCTGCAACGGAGCGGTGGAAGTGGGCACTTAACTCATCAAAGTCATCGGTGCTTGGCCGAGGACTGAAGCTGCTCTGTTTGGATTGCAAAATGAAGATGTCACCACTCCACCATCCCAATATACGTTTGTAGTATTGCGGTCAGAAATAGTTAAATAAGAAATTCTCAATAAAATACGTTTGTATGTACTATTGCGGTCGATTCCTTCAGGCATCGGCGCGGAGATCTGCGCGCGCATCATGGAGTCCCCGGCGTTCTTCGAGCTGGACGCGCCGGTGTGGCGCGTGACCGGAGCCGACGTGCCCATGCCCTACGCGCGCTCGCTGGAGGTGGCCGCCGTGCCGCGCGTGCCCGACGTGGTGGCCGCCGTCGCCGCCGTGCGCTCCAACCCGTGAGTACCGGGGAGCCAGTCAGTACGCTGGAGGTGGCCGCCGTGCCGCGCGTGCCCGACGTGGTGGCCGCCGTCGCCGCCGTGCGCTCCAACCCGTGAGTACCGGGGAGCCAGTCAGTACGCTGGAGGTGGCCGCCGTGCCGCGCGTGCCCGACGTGGTGGCCGCCGTCGCCGCCGTGCGCTCCAACCCGTGAGTACCGGGGAGCCAGTCAGTACGCTGGAGGTGGCCGCCGTGCCGCGCGTGCCCGACGTGGTGGCCGCCGTCGCCGCCGTGCGCTCCAACCCGTGAGTACCGGGGAGCCAGTCAGTACGCTGGAGGTGGCCGCCGTGCCGCGCGTGCCCGACGTGGTGGCCGCCGTCGCCGCCGTGCGCTCCAACCCGTGAGTACCGGGGAGCCAGTCAGTACGCTGGAGGTGGCCGCCGTGCCGCGCGTGCCCGACGTGGTGGCCGCCGTCGCCGCCGTGCGCTCCAACCCGTGAGTACTGGGGAGCCAGTCAGTACGCTGGAGGTGGCCGCCGTGCCGCGCGTGCCCGACGTGGTGGCCGCCGTCGCCGCCGTGCGCTCCAACCCGTGAGTACCGGGGAGCCAGTCAGTACGCTGGAGGTGGCCGCCGTGCCGCGCGTGCCCGACGTGGTGGCCGCCGTCGCCGCCGTGCGCTCCAACCCGTGAGTACCGGGGAGCCAGTCAGTACGCTGGAGGTGGCCGCCGTGCCGCGCGTGCCCGACGTGGTGGCCGCCGTCGCCGCCGTGTGCTCCAACCCGTGAGTACCGGGGAGCCAGTCAGTACGCTGGAGGTGGCCGCCGTGCCGCGCGTGCCCGACGTGGTGGCCGCCGTCGCCGCCGTGCGCTCCAACCCGTGAGTACCGGGGAGCCAGTCAGTACGCTGGAGGTGGCCGCCGTGCCGCGCGTGCCCGACGTGGTGGCCGCCGTCGCCGCCGTGCGCTCCAAACCCTGAGATCTATGTCGTAAACTTTAGTTTTTTGTCGAATATCCTCGTAATTTTAACGAGCAAAGAAACTGCGAGCATAGCTCTCTCCATGGCCCGCTGTGTGACTCTGATAGCTCCTCCAAAAAGACAGCAATTATTATTATAATACCGCCTGGCCGAAAATAGTATTGCAATAAAAAAACATGGTCAAATTGAGAACCTTATCCAGTTTTGAAGTCGGTATCAGATGCGTATCACTTCAAGATATACAAATAAAAACAAACATAATCATTATTATGTAAAGGTGCTATGGGCAGTCTTATTGCTGACTGCAATCCCCAAAAACTAATAAGTTGTTTTGTGTTAATCATTATACTTGATTATACCGTCTTTTTGTTTCAGAATAAGCCAATCGGTAGGCAATTAACGTCGAATCTCCGCGGCACCCTCGCTCTGTGCTTCGATACACAAATGTAAATAAAATATTTATTAATTTTTACAGTTTATTATTTTCCACTATATTGCAGGTTCCCGCTTGCTATGTGATTTTAAATGGATGTATGATAGTATAATGTTGTCTAATAAAATTGTTATTAGTATTAATATACAAGCTTTTATTTCAATTCACTCTATAGACAAATTTGTTGATTTGAATAGGAACTAGGAACTTCTAAAAGTTGTGATTTAGCGCCATCCATCTTGATTCTTCTTTACTAATTTATGAGTCCTGCCTAGCGGTACTAAAAGTCAATCGAAATACATTGCAAAAAGTTTTGTTCACGTTGATGGCCTTTCAAAGCGTCCGTGCTTCTTGTTCTCACTAGATAATTCTTATGAACTACAAGCGCCTGCAAGGATAATTATAAAAAATTCAGGCCTGTCTAGAAGTTTCCTATTATTTTTTTGTATTAAAAGTTGTAGGAATTGTTCCTACCCTGCATGGTTTACGTCTTTAGAGGTACTACAGTAGAAAACCGCGCGATGTCGCTTCGCACTATAGGATAGAGGGTAGCGACAGTAGCGATAAATTGTACTTACCAGCCCGCCCGCCTAGACACACTTCAATTTTCATCCATACTTATATATTATAAATGCGAAAATGTTTGAAAACTGTTCGTTTGTTTGTTACGTTCTACGACTAAACGGCCTAGAAAAAGAACGCAGGTACCTACAGGACTGAGGACATTACGATCTTATGTAGCAGCGCGGACGAAGTCGCGGGCAACGGCTATTTAGTTAACAAACTAAACAGATGCAGTTACAACTTATTTGTAATCCACCATACATTTTCTAAATCTAAAGCGGCGTACACAATAGTGCGATAGGACGCGTCGAGCGGCCGATGACAGCAGCCAGTGTGATCGATCGCTCTGCACTACTGTGCCTTGCTAGCTTGCTACCGATCTCTGGAATTTAGAACCTACAGAAAATGACAAATAGAAATCAAAGCATGTAATTTGTGTGATCTATTCCAAACGAATTGTGTGACCACGTGGCACAAACCTTTAGAGAAAAATGCAGTAAGTAGGTAAAAAGATACCAGTGTTACTGTCTACTAATAATAGGTATAATATGTAGGTTCTTCTGTTTTTACGCTTCTCTTTGTTAATGATATTTTAGTGTTTAGACTTCTAGTGCGTTAATTATTGCCTTCTTATAATAAACGGTTCAAATAAAGTTGACTTCAATTATAGTGCGTGCGTTTTATGAAATACTCGCTGTGTCCCGCAGTTTCACCCACGATTCGCGGGATAAAGTTACCTAGGGGTGTGCATTGCCCTATCTAGGCTACCAAGTAACATCAAAATCCGATCATCTGTTTTGGCGTGTTGAGCATCAACCATATTACATCTAAACACAAACTTGAACATCTGTTGAAGATTTAAGTGCGTAAGGTTAGTTATTTATATGAATACATAAGGGTGATAGGTACATAATCCTCATTTCCGAAGCACAATAGTGTATTGTGGACGTCGGACGGTCGTTGACAGCGCAGCGTGATGGATGGCCGACGCTGCTACCACTCTAGGTAACTTGGATTTGCCGTCCGTGTGAATATACTTATATAAGTACTTTTAATGCTTTCAGATGAATGTTTTGTAAATTGCCTATATAAAGAAAAATGACACTTTTTAATCATTATCTAGGTATACTTAGGTATTACTTATTGTAATCATCCTATTAAGTACTTATGTACAAGTAAGTATTCGTTCAGAAAGTTTTTTCATTTTATCTGCATAGAGTAACTTTGTATACGGGCTTATCTGCTACTGTAATAATTAATAGTTACCTGTGCCTGTGATTCCCAGGACAAAAGCAGCGTAAATATGACGTGTTCTACCTACCAAATGCTTAAGTTTTATAAAGGATGTATGTATAGTACCTATAGGTGTATAGTAGGATTATGAACTTCGTATAAGTACCTATATAGAGATATACCTGCCTAACTATCTGATATATTAGGTATACTAAGTTGGAACGAAATTCTTCCTCGCACCTACTTACTACATACTTATAAACACGCACATCTCAGTGACGAAAGAAAGCAATACACATTATTATTATTTTTCCCTTCACACCATTATTGGAACCCCACATCTCAATTTCACGTGAAAAAAAATCGCTAACGAAAATGTCAATCTCGAGTGTACCGCGGGCCCTGCAAAGGATAATTCGTCGGTGATCCATCAGCCGGCAGGACATTGAAGGACAGATTTTTGTGAATAGCGCACGTGGTGCTGTTATAAAAATGGATTTTTGAGGGCGATGAAAATTAGAAGCGTAGGTACCTACAAAAAATTGTGCCATATCAAAAAAAATACGAATATTGTAAGTACATAGAAGTTACAACGGAATGTTTATTGGTGCTAACTTCTCTCCGAAGCACTAGAAAGAAGAGTTCAATTTCAAACTCTAGTGATATTCAAATCAATCTTGTTTTATGTAATTATAGTATAGGTACCATGTGTACTGTGTACCTACTATACATTATATGAGTAGGATAGCCGATTTACAATATTATATTATGCACTAAAATTTTTGGAGTGTTGATTTTTTGCCCTATTTTTTATCTGTCAAAGTTAATTAGGTTAATCGCGTCCAAAAACCTATCGGTGTCTATTTTTACAAGTTCGTTCACAGCCAACACTTCTTTAAACACGTCTATCCCAACAAAGTTCCAAAGTAGATCCATCACAAAGTTCCCGGCGGGAAAGTTTCGGCGGCTGACATTGGGAACTGTCACCAACTTTGTACAACCGTTTAGTGTTATAACAAAAACTTGAGGTACAAAGTGAATTGAAAATTAACCATAAGTCGATAAACAAAGTAGTAAATAGGTACCTACCACTGAATAGCTCTTAACGAAATAGCAGTTCCTCAATGACGGAATAGGGTAGATAGGTACGTTGGTTTTTCTTTTCGTTTATGTTTCATGTCTTATATCATGGAAGGGTGTAGATTGTTGATGTATTTTTAAATAACACTTCACAATCATTACCATAATAATATAGATTCTGACCCCCAACTAAGATTCTTTGTTTACAAACAATCAGGAACTATTTCGAAGCCACTCCATTGAGATTCGACGGAAGCGTTCTTAAATTTGCAGAACTTACCCACAGCTCGACTGCGTGCGTATTGATATGACAGTCTAGCAGACTACTCGTAATCCTGCCACTACAATACTCCGTGCTCGACCAACAAAACCACAGCGCACAAATTGAAACATCGAATAAAGAAATCAGCTTGAAGTTGAAACGCACCTCATAATTAAATTACCACCAGCCGCAATGAAATTCAACCCCTAAGGGGCTGACTTTAAAACATTAAACACCCAATTTGACTGGGGTGTAATTCAATAGAGGCCGGTAAGCCATATTATAGCACGGATTGACAGTGTTTAAAGTTAGGGGTTGCATGACAAATAGGGGTTAGATTTTTTAGGAGGATATCGGACTCAAGTGAGATATAATCTACAGTTATTTTCTAGGATGGTGCGATACATTTAAGCATAATAATGTACCTATGTTTGTTTATTTGTCGCATGAAGTAGTGCCTCTAGTGTCAAAGTTTTTCAGGCCACCCCAAAGGCTTCCTCCTATCAAACAAGAACAGCCAAGACCGACGTCTAACTAAGCGCGGAGTTATGGAAATCCTAACATAACTTACGTCAAGTCAGCAGCTGCTGCGGAACCATACCGGTGCTTTCTCCGATTATTATAAAAATCGAAATAATTATGTTTCATACAATTCTATGCCGAGTCAAATCTCATACTTAGGTACCTACCTACTAAGCAGTGCCATGTGGTTTCGCCCGTGTTCGCTATAATATCCCACAGGCACCTTTAATTTTTACGGAAAAAGTATCCTATTACCAGTGACCTATAAGGTCAATGCCTACTACCTATTCCAGGATCTATAGTAGGTATCTGTATAGGTACCAAATTTCATCACAAAAGAAAGGACAAACACAACACACACACAAATTTTCGCATCTATAACTTTAGTAGGATTATAGTAGGTAGGTATATACTTATAGTGAATATATTGCTATGTACAATTGTGTACATATCGTATTTGTTCGTTTGTCTGGCTAAGCCCGACTGGATGGAGATATTTGCTGTTTACACGTTTATTTGGGAGAATTTTCGTGAGAGTATGGCTGACAGAAAGTCCTACTTATAAGTTGACATAATTATATAAGTACACTTCATAAAAATTAATCAGCTTACAAGTTATGCCATAATTATATAGGTAATGCTAAATATCGGAATGTCAATCCAGCTATACTTTGATCCGCGGTAATAAAATGCCGAGCTGTTTAAACATGAATGGCGGATTCTACTATTAACTGCGGCATATTCATCATAATCATCACGGGTACTATTCTAATTATTTTCGCAAGGATTATTAATAAATTTATCTTCAAGTAAGTAAGTAGGTATAATTATTATTTATAAAGTGTACTGATCTCAAATCCCGAAGCACTTGCTCCCGCCCGTACCTCTTAGGCCTTACTAATGGCATGTGACAGCGGCGGTGATGGATCGGACCTCCCCCCCCCCCTCACCCCCGCCAGGGGTGGAATTAGCCGATTTTTCCTCTGCGCCCGTTTAAGCTCCTTATTTCTTGGAGATTCTGCAATACACTTAAGTAACTAAGCTGTTGGTAGAATGAATAGAGTAGGTAACTATAAGTATACCTACCACGAAATAGAGCGTTCTCTCGCGATAAGTACCTACCTACGGACTGAATACGAAGTCTTTCAAAAAATTACGATCCTGACATCATTATCTTTATCATACATATTATCTTTCGCTTCTTCAACTTTCACGATACCTTTCATCCCTTATATTTTTCTTATTTTTTGTTCACATGATCCAGTGTCGTTGGGTTAGTCATGGTCACCACTACGCCACGAGGACTGTAGGTGGTAACTTGCAGTTTTTTTTAAAGTGTAGAGAGTATGACTGTATAGAATTTGGCGCAGGATTTCGCTAATTTAAGGGTAGAATTTTCGAATTAAAAGTATTCCCAAGTAGGCTTTATTGAAGCCCCAAATAACTATGTACCTAGGTAGTTCAATGTTGTACCTATCACATTTATTCAAATATAAATTATGCAGTGTTTTTTCATGTTTGAGCGTATTACTGAAGTTAGTCAAAGTTAGTCAAAGTCAAAACATTCATTGTAAATGGGCAATAAAATCGCACTTTTACAAGTCAAACACTTCAATCTAATTAACAAATTAATAAAACATAATTAAGTAGGTAATTGATTAATATGGTTGGTACTCACTTGTTTACTCGTAAGAAAGAAATTTCGATGTACCTACCTAAGTACTTACCTAATACTTTTATTTTGCGAAACTACAGGAGTTAGGTAGGTACCGCAGGACAAACAAACATAGGTAAGTACTTACTACTTTTTAAATTATAATTAGTAGGATTTATTTCCACGTGGGGGATCTCCACACTGTAGTTGACTGTAGCATAAATGTATCTGGTAATAACTAAAACGTAACATGGACTTGTACCTACCTATAGTGTTTTGTGAATTCTGATGAGGTGAAAGTCTATAAGAACATGCGCGTTTTCTTCAAGATGTGTTACTCAAAACTGATTTCTTACATAATAATGTTTTCTAAAGTGCCTACCTATCTAAGGTACAAGCATAATTTATGTGATTTTCTCTTTTTTCTAGGCAATTAGTTGGTATTTATAAGAGAAAGAGTGCATTAGACTATATATTCTGGGATCCGAAGTCGTTTGCGCAGCTCGCTGAACCTGATGATTATCTTTCTTTCTGTTTTTAGTTATAGGTACCTACTTAGGGACCTGTAGGCAGCGAGCTTCCGTAAAATGGGCGGTTTTTTGTCAAAAAGTTAAGCCGTAATTACAAATATTTATAAGCCAGAAAAAATACAGTGTATAGCCAAGTGTTTCATTTAGGTAATAAATCAATAATATTGGGCTAAAGTTGTCTAGTATCTTGTGAAAAAAATTCAAGATTGATTCAGCCGTTTAGACGATTGATTCAGACGTTTAGTGAAAGGATGGCAAAAACTAAAAAAAAAACCAACAAACACACACACACAGTTTCGCATTTATATGATCTTAGTACGGATGCCTGACACTGGCTAAATGCACAAATCTTTTACTGCGTCATTGTCATTGTCAAAATATATATCAAAAAGAAAATTATGGAAGTGGACTAAAGAGGATGTATCAAATGGACTTGACAAACGCGCATACCAGAAGGGACCAACACTAAATAAATTTAATACAACTTATTTAGGTGTGACTCCAATAATTCGTGCGGCATTCTAAATTTGATAGGATTATAGTCAAGGAGGTAATAATTTATGTAATGCTGGCGGTAATGTTGGTGCTTGGTGCGTACGCCAACAAAGATAAAACATTTAATTAATACATTATTTACCTACTACAGATTGTGTTTATTTTTCATTGTAACAAACTACTTATATACATACACCAAAACAAAAATCATACACAAAAAGTTTCCCGGCAGCAGGTTTCGAAACTTTGAAACTACGTCTGTAGGAACGGAACGTAGCATCTCAGACCGCTCGGCTAATCTGACATGTCATTACAGTGTCGAAATAATTGAATGCTTCAGACTAAAGCCTACGTAGTAACTATCTAGTAATCTGTGCTAAGGCCACGTGATGCCGTTAGTAAGAGTATAATATTATGAATTAGCGTTTTCGACTTGCCGTGAGCGCGGAGCCAGCGTGGCGCGCGGCCCGGCCAGGTAACTTTCATCTTCTAAAATACATGAATCGCTCCATATTAGCGCCTTAATACTTTTTCACATCTTTGTAACTAATTCCTGCAGTTCATATTTTTGTTTGTAATTGTATTGTTTCTCTCTGTGATGTGTGTGCTGTGCATTTTTATAAAACATAACCCATAATAGGTACCTATATAATTACTTGTATTACTTATATTATTATTAACATTAACCGTGAAACGTCTGAATCAACGACTTTGTAACAATCAAACAATATTAATTACTAACATTAAATTGATCGTAAGTACCATATCATTCCACATTCGATGACCATGATACGAAATTGCAAAGTACCTAAGTAGTAAGTACCTACCTACTCGTACCATAAGTCCAGCCCACTTGTCATTATTACAGTCACTATCTATTGACCTGTCATATTTTAATAGAACTGTTTTACTGACACGAGGCTTTGTGGTCACATTAAAAATAACAACTAACCAATCTGGGGTTATTTAGGGTTCAGCAGTTGGACAAGGAACCCCTTATAGTGACTATCACAGGATCCAGCCTGGCCTCGTGGCCTATATGTACATATATATGTATACACTGAATAGGCCTGACAGTCCTATGGAAGGACTTGGCTGAACGTAAATGTCGAAGCGACAAAGTATAAATCTAGGTACTACCTACCTACATTACACACTTATTTCGCCCCCTAATCATAAGGGAGTGTCGTTTGGACATCAGATGATACTTTCAACGTTACAGATTGTTTACTTGTTTTTTTTTTATGAAACACTGATTAGCCTACGGAACCCTGAACCGCACTGATGCTTGTGCTGTTTTATAGTTATTATAACCAACCTATTATCCCTAAATCGGTTGATAATTAGCCGTTGTTATTTTCCCAGGCGGTTTACATTGGAATCCAATACAAATCTGTAGTATAGTCTGTTGCTATGCTATAATCTTTAGTCGAGGTCCGAAACGGTGAAGGTCAGTCGTGATCCAAAGCCGCCGCATTGCTGTAATTGTTATTACGGTAATTAGATTGGTATGCGTTGCGTGCGGCGGCTTGTTCACTGGTCAACGCGAGTCGATACGGTATCGTATCGTCACGGTTTCGCCACTGTGTTGTAGGTTTAGGTATTTACTTCTTCTATTCGGTAATTAATCATAGCCGTATCATCATGATAATCATGGCTCGTAATAATAGTCATGTTCATAACCAAGGCATGGTCTAACTAAATAGACAGAAATAATCATGTTTTAGACTTCCCATTCATTGACCCTAAGTATGTATGTAGGTATACTTATGTTTATTTTTGATCTAGTTTCTAGTTTGTAATGTGGTGACTGGTGATTCAGCAAAGAGTTTTATCGTTCTTTCTAAGTACATTTTAATTGAATAATGGGAAAGCTTTAGTGAAAAATGAAAATGGGAGGTCAAAAACACAGTGCACAACTTCTCGGCTTATGTAAAAGAGTGTCTACGTTAAGTATATTTATATTTCTATACCATATATCGTCGGTCGGATTCATTACCGGAACAAATCCGAAATTACGTGTTTTGAGATAAGTATGAGAAACGGTAGGGAATCGTAAAATCTTTCTAAATCACTAACAGTACAACTCAAACTTTAGTTCTAGTTGTCAGGAAACCATTTATTCCGATATAACTATTTACAATAATACTATTATTTTCGTGTTCATTATTAGCTTATTTCGAAATGTCCCACTCAAACTTCGATATCCATAGTCTATCATGAGTTCATTAACAGTATTTTTTGAAATGTTCCAATATGACTTTGAATTAATTAGAAGTTGAATTTTGTTTTTGTGCGTTTTACTCCGTTGGTGCTCTGGACGCCGCGTGAATTAGTTTGATGCAGCTTGATTTTGCTATAAAGTAACTATCACACTTATGAAAAACGGTGATGATGATAATGATGACTTGTAATCTATGTGAAATTGAGGTGTAAGCTACCTGCATACCAAATTTCATGAAAATTGGGCAGTTTTTACAGTTTTGTCGCACTGATGGAAAACAGTGTTGATGATGATGCTGATGATGATGATAACTTATAGCCTATGTCCTAAGTTCCGGGATAAACTATCTGCGTGCGGAATTGCGGAGCGGGTGGATTCATAAACGATACATTTAGTCCTCCAGAAGTTATTGAATTCTCGAGGGTATCACGCCAGAAGCATGGAACAGGAGTGTGGTGGTGCTCTTCTTCAAAAAAGGTGTAACTATCTTATTGAAGAATTATAGACCCAACTTAATCCCGAGTAATTTGTAGGTATAAGCTGTTCTCGAGAGTCCTTTCGAACCGCCTCGAACGCAGGTTTGATTACTTCCAGCCTCCCGAACAAGCCTGTTTCCGGAAAGGTTTTGGCACAATAGACCACATACACACGCTCCGGCTGATTATATAGAAGACTCTGGAGTATAATTGGCCATTATATTTGTGAACTATGAAAAAGCCTTTGATTCAATCGAGACCTGGGCAAGTGGGCAGTAATGCAGCCTCTTCAGCGATGCCATATCGAATATAGGTATATCGAAGTAATGAAGTGCTTGTATATTACACCGCCCACCGTGTCAATCCGACTGCAGGACGAGAGCACGAAACCTATTCTATTGCAGAAAGGCGTGAGAGAGAGATGTTATTTCTCCGAAACTGTTCAGGAACGCATTGGAGGTTTTAAAGCTCTTGGACTGGAACGGATACCTTGGGCAGATTATCCAGTTAGGCAGGTCCAACTTCAACAAAGAGGTCACCCGAAGAATTTAACTCGGATGCCAGTGTTCGGGAAGTTACGTGAAATTTTCTCGTCCATAATTTCACAGTGCCTGGAGACAAGGGTCTTCCACCAGTGTGTGTTACCAGTAATTACTTATGGAACTGAGACGTGGTCTTTAACTGCTGGCGTTTTGAAAAAGCTCAGAGTCACACAGCGGGCAAGGGAAAGAGCTAGTATGCTCGAAGCTTCTTTGCGCGATAAAATCCGGAACGAGGATATTCGTCAAAGAACTAAAGTTTACGACATAGCTCTCAAGGTTTGCAAGCTGAAGTGACAAGGGTAGGCCACATCGCTCGTAGAACTGATAACCGATGGGGAAGAAAGGTTCTAGAAAGGCGACCACGGACTGGAAGACGTAGTGTAGGAAGGCCTCCCACTAGATGGGCCGATGACATCAAAAGAGTCGCAGGCAACCGGTGGATGCAAGTGGCAAGTTGTCGTTCAGTGTGGCGGTCTAAGGGGGGGAGGCTTATGTTCAGCAGTGGACGTCTTCAGGGTGATGATGAAGATGATGATGATGATTATTGGTAGATTTTCACAGTTTAAATCGCACTGATGGAAAACGGGGATGATGATGCTTATGTCCTAAGTTGGGGATAACTTAACTGCGCACGAAATTTCATGCAAATCTGTCCAGCTTTTTGAGCGTGACGACCTAACAAACATACACACATGCACACACGCACACTCACAAACTTTCGACTTAATAATGTTAGTTAGATTACCAGCTCATTTGGAAATATTCCATTTTATTCTAATTTTATACAAGACATTTTTAGTTCATTATTGGAACATCTCACAAATATAACTATTACTCAATAACTACAAATAATACTTAAACCTTAGCTACCACACAATAAAACCGTGTTAAATCTGCATATTATGAACTAAAAGTAATTAAACATACTTAATTTCATAATAGTTAAAATTACATTTGAAAACTTCTAAAATCTTTAAACCTGATTTTCTCCAAACTACGATTTTCGAAATGTTCCAGTACTGATTTGGACCGACGATATAATATGTAGGCATATCCACTATCATATAATTAACCTCAATATCAGTGAAGATGTTCCAATAACGAAATAAAAGTTGAAATTCGAAAAGAAGATCATAAAATTTTGTTAATGGGTTAAGTTGACCGATTCAAATATTCATTAGGTCAACTGATCCCGCGGTCATAATTTGGAGCGGGCTCAGTTGACGTAAGAGCCATTTTATGTACCTAACTACTCAATTTTATACCTATTTAGGTGAACGAGAATTTGATAACGTTTATTGTCAGTCGCAGCGGCTAGCGAAGGTAAGGCAAGCGATCTTTAATAGGTAGGATATCTTTGCCGACGTGTATGTCGAGAACGGCATCCGTGACTACTGTTTTTTTTATCGATTTTTTAAATACATCCCAAACCTACAGGTATCCCGCCTGATATACCAAGAGGGAGCAGTTATACCAATGACAAATAATACCTGTGACACCGACTATATCACTGATGTTCTTCATTTCTGCTGTCGTCTGAATCAGTGTCAGCTTATATGCATCCGTGTCAAACGGCCGAAATTAATAATCAATCCTAATCCAAATTTTGCTATCTGGGATTGATATCACAATCCATTTTATGGTCAAACGTGCCAATAACCAATTCGTGAATTGGTTTATAAAGGCACGCAGGTTGGAGATCGATCGAACGATAGGCAGCAATCCAAGCTCGATTTTAATCTTGGATAGAAGATACAATTTTAATTTCGGGCGTAAGTCGGCGCAAGCGTCGGCGTCTGTATTGGCGTGCCATTTTTTTATTAGCCGCTACATATTAGCTGCCTGTAGGTAGGTACTATGCGTTCACCAATGAACTTGGCAATAAACTTACCTCGGCAGTAACCCGCCTACTGCCCTGACTGCCAAACAATCTGTTAATCTAACCCACTTATAACAAAGGTTATTACGATTTATTACAATGCACGCTCACCCCATTATTACTTCAATATCTATTGAACATTAGATATCCGTTTCGTTTGCGGACGTCGAAAATATCAATCATCTGCGAGCAAGGTTAGTGTTGCCGGATTTACTGGTGCTTCGGAGCTATTACTTTGGGAAATTAATGATTAAATTATTACTACAGTTGTGATTACGAATGCGTAGGTTGCATTATGTGTCTTTCAAGGTGAATGTTAATAATAATAAATGTGGATCTACAATCTACATCTAAGTATATCCCATAATATGGTAACGTACCTACCTATAAATATTTGGTTTTGGACATACATGTTAGTGTTAATTAGTATTTAAAGGGGTCTAATTCTGATTATCTACTTAATTATTCTGAGTGTCTACTAATTCTAATTCTGAGAAGACTGAGTCTTATCGTGACCACGGTCGATGTAACTCGGCCGAAACGTCGAGGTACCTGCAGGTATAATGTCAAAATTATATATTTTGTTATTAGTTTGTGCGCGAATCAGGTATTCAGTTCGCGAAAATGTTAGAGTGTGTTGTATTGGGTTTATCATCTTTGGTTATAGGTATTAGTAAAAGCAGGAGTCGGTCTGACTGGAACATTAGCATCATGCCTCTATTATTGTACTTATATACTATGATAGGTAAGTACTTTTGCATTTTATAATATTACTAGCAGACACGGCCACGCGTTGCTGTGGCTAAGGTTTTTGTTATTGCGACTATAAATTGAGATGTAAGCTACCCTATCTTTCAAGTTAGATCAACCTGCACGCGCTGTGCAAATTTGATAATCGGTCAAGTACCTACCTAGTTTAGGAGTCCATTGAGGACAAACATTGTGACACGAGATTTATATATATTAAGATTTAGTATGGATGTACATTTTATTTTGTGGTTTAATATTATAGTCATACATTTAATTTTTGTAACAGTTGTTTCTCTGACTATAATACAAATATCCACTAACCGTCGAGTTAGCTACTGCAAAATAATATTTAAATGAAAGGTGGTTATTCGACCGCGCGTGCGAATTTTATTGCGGTCGAGATAACAACCAACTAAATACATCAGGCTATAAGGCTATTTTATGAAATGCAGCCAATGCTCGACCCATCGACAAGCCAGTAGAATGTTAATCCCAATTCCCAAAAACGCCATATGGCGACACTTTCCCTAATAAGGCAATCAAAATTCTATATTGCTAAACCGTTGACTTTAAATTCTCAAAAATGTATGCACTATTTGTAAGGTAGACCTCTTACCCAACTGGTATAATATATTTCACAATCCGACGGACACGTGAGAAATATATTAGCATATGAAACTGATATTTAGGTATAATAACTGAATTCGAAGCTACATAGAGCGGAAACAGGGCAAGTGTGAGCCAACGTTTGTAATTCGAGTTCTTCTGTATTTCTGCTTTCAATTCAAACGAGTAGGTAGTAGTAGGTACTGCTTGCAACAGCTGTACAGATAATACCATAATTAGCTTAGTGTATTTTTTTAACATCTGCTAAGCAATCCAAAAGCACGTGTAAAAATTACAGCAGGCAAAGGCGCTTGAAATTAATGTTACCTATTATACTACTTCAAGTCATACTATTAAATTATCTAAGTCGTACCCCATTATTATTCCTCTAGGCCAGCGGTACTCTAAGTGTGTTCCGCGGAACCCTAGGGTTCCGCGCTACCCCTGTAGGGGTTCCGCAAGACTAGAAAAAAATCATAACACCTCTCTCTGGTCACTGGTCGAACGTTTTGACTCCGCCCGCCGCGCGTAAGTATACTTGTGAGCGCGCAGTCCCTTTGATAAAAGCCTCTGAATTAGACTCTATAGTTGTGAACAAGTGACTTCCGGCTCTATCTTCGAAAACATAAAGTCGAGATTGTTAAAGAATACACTTTTAAAAACTATTGTTTTATTGTAGGGTTCTGTCAAGTATTTGCTTGTCAAAAGGGTTCCGTGACCAAAAAAGTTTGAGAACCGCTGCTCTAGGCTGTTCAGTGTTCATTGCACAACATTTTCTACAGAATAAAAAAGTTTATTTATACCTACATTACATAATACGGAAACAGTTAAAACGCCATCCGTATCACAAGTGCCTCATTAATACTCCTTCCGAATTCATGATCGATGGTAGAAATGGTAGAATAGAGTCAAATCATGATTTTGATTTGGATGTCATGGCATGTGCCTAAAAATGAATCGGTAATTTTGTTGTTAATTTTGTTGGTAACCTACAGATACCGGTGATTATTGTAAGCGATTTTATTTGTAGCTTGAAGCTCCTCGCGGTTTAACCTGCGTTAACTAGTATTACGCTGGAACCGTCAATTTTACGGTAAAAGTAGCCTATATAATGTCAACGTCACACGGCGATAGTGTAGCTTCCTGAGATAATTTTTCAAATTGGTTCAGTAGTTTTGGAGCCTATTCAGTGCAATCAAACAATCAAACAAATGATCAAATCTTTCCTCTTCATAATATTCTTAGTATAGACACCTAAATAGTATTTATTTTTCGGGGAAAATCGTTACTTACCCAACTTTACTACTTATATTAATAACTATAAATATATTATACTGTGTAACTTACATACAATTTAACATCTTTGGATCTTGAAATTGACTTTTTTAAACCCGCGGATTGCAAGAGATATTATCGCGAATTAGTGCCCGTCCGAACAGTCTGAAGGTGGTGAACATGCTCAGCTTAGAATGGGACTGGCTCACAGAAGAGACGATGTTCGTACTAAAGGGAATTATTAATTGATAGATATGATAGTGAGACTGACGGCGGAATGCCTTTAGGTTACCATCTCGTTGGTGACCGCTCGCATAATAAAAACTACGTGCGATCGCGTGCCTGCGTCTTTACTCGCCGTCACTCGCCGTCGGACGTCGGTTTCGGTCACCGGTGTTCGAAATTTATTTTTTATTGATCGAAGTTTGAATAAGCCGGGTGATTTAGTTTTTTTTGTGATCGTGTTGCCAGTGACAGTTTAGTTTTTAATTTTAGTAAAAATGTTGCGATTTGTGGTAAGTGGTTCATTTTTTTTTTTTTTTTTGTAACATCAAGATATTATGGTCTCACTAGGAAAGACAAGTCCTATAACGTAGTTTTTTGGATGGCATAATTAACAGGCTTTTGCTATGAACGAGAAATCCTGACAAATAAACACGTAATAAGAATAAGAATAATTTTATTAAGTAAGTATATAAACTGTGTGGTAGGTATAACGGTCTTAAAATTACATAGGTAGTTAATATTTTAATGTAATTATAGTAGCATATTACTTACTTACATTTAATTTGTTTACTGTAGGATGTTTTATTATGCTGCATTTGAAAGCCGAGCCGTAACGAAGTTGTTGTTGAGATAGCTAAGAAGTGCTAATTATACCTACTATAAGGTTTGATTCCCATGCAGATATTTGTGTCAAATATTCGATTTATACAATTTTCTTATAAAACCGGTTAAGTAAGAATAAAACCGCTTTCCCACAAACTCATCTGAGCTCGTTTTACAATATTTTACGTAAGAGTAAAAAGTTGTTCCTTTAAATTTTAAGTGGTTTTATTCCAACGATTCGATCGTGACGAATACGAAGAAATTGTAATAAGCTACTTTTTAAAGTATTTTAAATGGTTTGAGTTTGAAAAAAGGATGTACTTACTTATCCCTTTCAAGCACTGTACCAAGATTCTGGACTGGAAAAAGAAACTCCGTTGACTCTACCAGTGCTTCCGAATACGCCCGTTACCTACCTATTACACTCGTAAAACAAGTTAGGTTAGAAGTTTTTGCAATGCAAAGCTGTGGGTCGCAATCCACACTGCAAGGGCTATGGGTAGGCGAGGCACTTACCATCACGTGAATGATTTGATCGCCTTGTAACTCATCTACAAGGATCATGGTCCAGACTAAGACACTTCCACTTTTTATGTGCGCATATATTTTTAATGTCTCTGAAGTTGAATTCGCATATTAGATAAGTATACTTACTTACCTACATAAGAGTACCATTTTAAAATGGAGTTTTGGCGGGAATCCAATAGTGAGACGTTGTTGGTTTTCTATTTTTTTCTCAAACTTGCTTCTTTGAGTGTTAATGTGATATTGGTTGAACATTAGTCATTGAAGTATTCGGTAACGTGCACGAGTGTGGGTAAATTATATTATACACCCAAAAATCGTATCATTTCGCATTTTTTCCAAAACTCCCACTAAGTTTCAGTAAAGCATCCACAACTTTACTGAATCGTGACTTTGTAAATAATAAAATTGACTTGATTACTTGACCACGAAGATTGTTTTAATGCTGTGACTTTCCTTTTGTAAAAATAAGAAATACTTACTTAAAATTTTAAAATACTTGACACTGGCTACATGTAAAAACCGTGCGAAGCCATAACTGAAACAATAAAAGTTCACTGTAAAACAGCTCCAACAGTACCTACGGTAGATCAAGTTCAACGATAATCGAAAAAGAAAATACTTTTTTGTTCGTCGAACCCTTTTTCAATAAAATCATTTACTCGCTACACGAACCATCCATTCATGGAGAAAAACAGATCCAAGCCACATTCAATCTTACACCTCTGCCCTAAAGTCCACTTTCCTACGTGCACAGTGGTCATAGTAAAGAGAAAAACAAGTAGGGCGAACATTGAAATCTCTCGCGCCTTGACCGAGATGCAAACTGTCGGATTCCTAACCACCACAGAATAGCTATTAGTAACTATACGTATTACTTCGAGTTCTTGATGACATCGGAAAAGGACACAGAAAAATAAACATGGCACTTTTAGGAACTTACACAAGTAAGTATATTATGTATATAGGTAGGTACCTATAAGTAGTAAGTAATATAATTCTGTTAATTACCTATTTAAAGTAAATTGGAGTTTGCCTTTTGCAAATGAGATAAATTATTTCGTTGTCTCTCCTATCCAGAATTTCCCAAGACTTTCAGTAAAAGCTGATCAATGTTAGTTAGGTATATAATATACTCGTTGACAATTTTCATAGCTTCTAGGTGCTTTGAATTTATAGTTCACTAGGTATTTAACTTATGCGTAATAGGTAAATATACATACTTAGTACATATATTTTTACTTACGGTAGGCTATTATTTTAGACAAAATATAAGTGTATTTTTTATATAATATTACTTAATGATTTTGTTACAACAAATATTTGGGTTATTCCCAGAGTACTCCATTCTTTTGTTCTCAAAACTTTTTTATCCCATACATTCATTCCCAATTTACTCCACAGAATTATTATACTAAAAATATTATTTAAAATACCTAATTTTTAGTTCCATCTTACTCCATAGGTATCTGGCTTTATTCCCGATTTACTCCACGCACACTACTACGTTTAAATATTATTGAGTAAATCGAATAATTTAGTTTCATTCTACTCCAAGCGATGACGACGTACAGTCAGTATGTATTATGCACCCAATATTATTATAGAGCGCCTTGCTGCACTTTTACGTCGAGGTCTCAAATGTCAAGCTTTTTGTTATTATGCAGTGCCACTATCACTAACGTTGCTACTATCGTACCATCTCGTTCGCACGTGAACCGGCACTCACGGCACACGTGCAAATGAGATGGCATGGTATTAGCGGCGTAAGTGATAGCATAAACTGCATTTTTCTAAGAAAAGAACCGGCCACATGCGATTCGGACTCGCGCGCGAAGAGTTTCATGCCATTATTTATAAAAACAGTAAAAAAAATCACGTATGGGCTCCCATACGTGATTTTTTTATTAAATATTTATTTTATTGTTATTCAATATTTGTTGTTATAGCGGCAACAAAAATATAGCATTTGACCTGTCTAACTATCAAGGTTCATGAGATATAAGCCTGGTGATAGACAGACAGATAGACAGCGGAGTCTTAGTAATAGGGTCCCGTTTTACCCTTTGGGTACGGAACCCTAAAAAGAGCGTATTATAATCGTTATTTAATAATTTTGCACACAAAACTGAAATGAAAAGAAAATTATTATTTATTTATGTATTTATTGGTAGGTAGTATAAAAAAATGTTGATGTGTTGCAATAATAAATAAGAAATAACAAATCAATTCCTGTATTTTATTTAAAAAATTCCTCACAGTGAAACATATTATTATAACTCGAAGTTTTGTACCTGACCGTTAAGTAGTAGACAGGGAACAATTTAAACACGTCGCGATTGAAACAACTCAAATATACGGATAGCTTTGTTTGAGAACGAATTAGGTGACAAATAATAATAGAACAAAATAATTATTTCGTTACCAAAGAGCACAAGTAAAATAACACTTTTCTTCAACAAAGATAACAATGCTCTAACCTCTCTCTCTAATCAAATTGCACGCGGTTCACGTGCGAACGAGATGGTACGATAGTAGCACAACGTTAGTGATAGTGGCACTGCATAATAACAAAAAGCTTGACATTAGAGACCTCGACGTAAATGAGCAGCAAGGCGCACATGTAGGTACGGTTTGGGTGCATAATACATACTGCGACTAACTGTACGTCGTCATCGCTTGGAGTAGAATGAAACTTAATTTTTTGGTTTATTGAATAATATTTAGATGTAGTAGTGTGCGTGGAGTACTTTGGGAACATTTTTATATTGCGTGGAGTAAAATGAAACTAAATTTATAAAATATTTTTGATACATTTTTCTTGGAGTAGATTGGGACATTTTCTTGGAGTAAACTGGGAATAACCCAATAGTACCTAACCAATTGATAAAAACAAAACGTACATATTAAAGTTTCAAATTGGTAAATTTCAAAGGGAGGCTTAATATACAAATGAACTCTACATACCTACTATGTATACCTTGCATGTAATATAAACATTTTCAAAATAACTCATTTCCATTACAAGTAAGATAAAAATGTCTATCATCACCATAAATTTCATGCTATTTCGGAATCGATTTATAATTTATAACAAAATAATAGTTCAATTAAATAATCGTCAATCTGCACCCAGTTACATAATAATATTTAAAAGGTTACGACAACTCTTTAGTATGGAATATGGGTGGAATTATTTTTTTTCGGTGAAATCTTACTATTAATAAATTTCGTACCAGTTTCCGATATTCAAATGCATCGTTTACATGTTTGTCTAGTTCTAATAATACAATACGATGGTGACAGCAACTCAAATAACAGAGACGCTACTGAAGTCCTTGGAAGCAAAGCCTCTCTCTCCTCCATACCTTGCTTGGCTTCCTTGGCTCCATAGCTTGGCTGCGATCAATTAATATACATATAGGGCAGACCCCCGATCACCGTTCGTAAACCTTGTTTTGTATCGTATGCCTTGTTTTGAACCACGTAGGGTTCATAGTTAAAATACAATATTATGCCTTGTTTTAAAATAATGGTTTAACACTCACACATTAACAGCGCTATTACAGTGCATTAAGATTCATTATTAAATGAAACAAACGGGTGGACACTTTTGAGGTTTGATTTTTATAGACTGTGTGTGGCTATAGTATACCTACGAGTATTTGATCGAGGCGCTTGTGTAAAATTTTATAAGTATACAGTCGGTACCGAATTCGTCCTCGATTGAAGGGATTCTAAATCCGGTGGTAAAGTCAATATGTCAAATTCAAGTCAAAGTCAAAGAATTTATTGTAAATAGGCAATGAAATCGCACTTTTACAAGCCAAACAGCTAATTCTCGTTAACAAAGAGAATCATAAAAACATAAAGTGAGTATTAAGATGTACATAAGATGAGTACCTACTTATTTAATTCAGCCGGTACCTAATGTCCGCTGATGTGCATAAGCCTCCCCTCGTGACAAAGATTAGGCCAGCGGTACTCTAAGTGTGTTCCGCGGATCCCTAGGGTTCCACGCTACCCCTGTAGGGGTTCCGCAAGAATTTAGAAAAAAAATCAAACCTGATATCAACCAATTAAGTTAGTAACCATTAGTTAAGATTTTTTCATTTTTAATATCTTCTATTATTGTACTAAGTACTTGCCATGTGGTAAAGTAAGTAATAATTAGTAACTGTTACATTGTACTTTTATAATGCTTATACTTATAATAAAGAATACACTTTTCAAAACTATTGTTTTATTGTAGGGTTCTGTCAAGTATTTTGCTTGTCGAAAGGGTTCCGTGACCAAAAAAGTTTGAGAACCGCTGGATTAGGGCATACAATCCACCACGGATGCCCGATCCGGATAACTAAATGACTAGCTTATTATGTGTTAAATGTTAAACGAACAAAAGGGAAAGTAGATTGCTGAAACAATCCACCATTTAGCTTGAAACAATGCAAATACAGCGCAACAATTAAACCGTGATATCCGACTCAATATAATACCCATTGAGAGCAGTAAGGGCGGTTATCCTAATACCCCACTACCCCCAGTAAGGACGCAGGGAATAGTTTCCCGAGAGTATCTTATTTACACCATGTGGTGTAAATAATATTTAGTGCGGAACATTGCTGTATATATTATACTCCACGATATAATAAATAACCCAGCGGTTTACGGGACGGGACGGGAACACTATATCGGCTTAAAAAGGAAATAGATAGATAGATAAATAACCTCTTTATTGATACCAAAATGTACCGAACACAGAAAGGTCACACTTAAAATAGGTACAATGGGCCGTCTTACCGGTTAAAGCGATCTCTACCAGACAACCTTTGGATGGGCAAGCCTATGTGTCAATGCAGGGCGTTAACTACCGCCATACCAAATTTCATCAAAATTTGTTCAGCCGTTTGAGCGTGAAGTAGTAACAAACACAGAAACACACTCACAAACTTTCGCATTTATATTATTAGTAGGATAATAATGTAAATATATTCATAGAAAGTACATTATGTTCCAAAACTTTACGCCTCTAATTTATACGTCACTCTTTTTAATATTTGATAGGCTCATCATTATGTTTGTACATACTTACCTACTGTAGTGTACCTAATTATCTGCGCCAACATTGAACGCCACAGAATAGGTACATAGTAGTAAAACTGAAAACAAAAAGCCGTTGTAAAGTTAAACCATGGTTTAAGCATGCTTAATAACAGAAGATAAGCAGCTTGTACCTACTAAGGTACTTACAATAAAACTAGGTCAACGCTGCGTCAGAATAAAGTACTCTTATGTAACTCAGAATGCCTAAAACGCATCATAATAATTCATAATGAAAACAAGTGAAAATCATCATTAGCACCGATTTAACCACACACAACGCAAAGTTAGGTAACACCACTTTGGGATCAATAACAATTACTTTTATCGTGACTGCAATAAGGGTTACTTTCGTAAAGCAGTCCAAGTGATACGGTTACGAGTTTAACTAGCGGAAAGTATGATAAAAACCCGGCCAGTGCAAGTGGTAATAGGCGAGAATAATTTAGTTACTTTTTATTACACTTGCAACAAAATAGGTAATGATTAAATAATACCTTCTTCAAGAGTATTTTTTGGTCTAAGTAGGTACCGAAAGACATATCATAATAATTAGTTATTCTTCTTATTCACCTAATCGTAACTGCCGTTACAGTGCCATCCAAAACTTTGCTTTGCAAGATCTTACGTGGCTCTGCAATGCATCATCATGAGACGATGACTAGTAATAATATATTTTATATTTATTTTTAGAAATAGCGCCCTTCAAACCAGATCATAGTTCTGGTGTTGGTCTCCCAAATAAACCACTTTGTTTCATTTAATTTTGTTAAGTCACAGTAATTAACCTATCTCGTTTCCATCCTCAGGCACCAATCCTACTCTCTCTAGCTGCCATCGGCAACGCCTTCCAACAGTCACCATTCTACTCGGCAGCATCAGAATCCCAGATACGCTTCGCGATAGAGAGCAAATACGACGACACCGGCCCAGGAGCTAAGCAACCTGAATACGCTTACAACACCTACGACAACTTGGAAGAGGCACTCGTCGGCTATCTGGACGACCCTGACACTAAGCTGCCGGAGCACGAGAAAAACAGAGCCTTCCAAAACCTAGCCGGTCGCTTCGGAGAAACTCCTGAATACAGAAAGGAACAGCTGAAGAGATACTATCCGAAAACGGTTGAGGAGTACACCGGTTTCAACGGACCGAGGACGCAGGAGTACGCCAGGCCGAAGACAGTGGAGACGTTCAAGGGCTTCCGACTGCCGCAGTCTCAGGGCCTAGTGCTATCGAAGGTGAAGCAGTTCTTCCCAGCTTCTTACCAAGACAGCGGGTACAGGCAGTTGGAAAAGCAAAGGGAAATCGCTCAACCATACAGGTTCCAAGTAGTGAAACAAAAGCAGCCCAGCAGGGAGATTCCTTTGGACGTCGGGTATTACTCGAGGGACTCTGACTTCCAAAACGCACGGGACCAGTTCAATCCTTTGCCTAAATACACGTTCTCCTATGGAGTCAATGTAAGTATCTTTTACTCATACACCAGTGAAACCAACCTAAACGGATTGATATGTAGGTAGGCGTCATTCAGTAAATCAGTCACTGTGTAACAACATTACGAGTGTAACAAATTAACGAACAAACAGCCGGACAGATTACCCTAATTTCCTACGATCGCCTAATAATACCTAGCTGACAGCTTGATTAATACCGCCAGCTTACATATCCAAACAATCTTTAAACGTAACTTGAACGCAAACGTCGTGGTTAAAGCACGAAGTGTAGTATGGCGGCAAGGTCGGATGGTGTAACGACCGGCAACCGGTTAGCTTTCGTGAATGGAGAGAGTTGTCACGTGGGGCATTGAAATGGCAAACAAATTAATCGGTTACGTTTTGCTCTATTATACAGGCTGGTCATTTGAGAAGTAGGTACCAAAATAGACATTTTAAAGGTAATGTTCAGCAGAGCTTCCTAAACTTTTGGAGTCGTCTGCATGCACTGCATTTGATTATGATACATCCTGTCCATGAAAAGCAATGTTGTAATAGGAAATATTTAATTTTATATAAACTTTAGTGTTAAAATATGGTGCTGTGACAAATTGAGACGGACTGATATAATACGAAGTAGGTACTCGACTTTCTTATAAGGGGGTCAATATTTACAGAACCTTAAACACATGCGTTGCCGTTAATGGAATACAATACCATGCATTTAAAAGGCTCAAGTGGAGTGTGACTGCTTTCCCGACGTGTGTAACTAGACCTTGAGTATTTGGAGCACCAACCGCTTCCAGGATGTAAGGCAATCTTACAATACATTCCGTTCCTATTCATAAGATTGGCCAATTACTTTCTTACTTTATGCCTTAAAAATAATGCGACTAGTTTCACAAAATCATAAGAATACTTACAGTAATCCTACCATAATTTATAACCGTTAGATGCATAGGTAGGTAGAAATGTTTCTCAAACGTGACCAATATACAACAAAATCAAATAATTTAATGATCTACTCAGACCATTGTTCACCTTTACGACTTCATCATCTCAGTTAGTTTATAATGATGTACTTAGCTACTTACTTATTGTTTTCAAAACAACATTGCGCCTTGTTTCAATAACAATACACACTTAGTGCAATATTATTAGAACTCGAGTACAGATGCGCAGGTTACAGACGAAAATTATTTATTTATGTGTCATTCTAGGGCCAAAGAATTATGATTAGGTATATATCCTACATTAAATAATGTTCAGTCGTTTGTAAGCTGTAGCAACTATCACGACACCAGACTTTCACGTTTCTATTTGTCAGTACACCTACCTAACAGGATTTGATTACAAAAA
Source organism: Hylaea fasciaria (assembly GCA_905147375.1). Taxonomy (NCBI): domain Eukaryota; kingdom Metazoa; phylum Arthropoda; class Insecta; order Lepidoptera; family Geometridae; genus Hylaea; species Hylaea fasciaria. The sequence goes on from LR990200.1 coordinate 763,628, forward strand.
GTAGATGAAATATCGTATACAAAATCTGTAGCAGACAACATAGCGTGAAAGAGAAATCACGACACAAAACAGAACTACAGCTCAATACGAGATTTTTTTAATCAATTTTACTTCAACAAAGTCACGGGCGAGTTTATGAAACATAATATTTAGTAAGCGATACATCGAAACTACTCTAAATTTTCTGACAAGCAACTACAATAATTATTATTGTATTGCTGATGCCCATGCCCATGAGAGATCGCTCCATAACTGCGTAGGCGTACCGTTCAAAGTGACCAGCGGAATTATAATAAGTCAGAATGGGGACAATGGTCTAGTGAAAGTAAATTAATTTGCACACAAAAGTGAGAACTCTTATTTAAATGGTCGAGTGGCCGAAAACAATGGAAATACTTTTAGTAGTACCCAACTGATATGGCTTACCGATGTACCTGCGCAGAAGATGAATTTTCAAAGCGCGGGAAATGCTATTGACCGCTATTGGTCGGCAGCCGCCGCCATCTTAGCGAGCTTAGAGTGAGATGGAACTAACAGCTGCAGTGTATTATGAAACTTATCATAGTGAGCTTAGGTTGATTGTAAGTTTTAAGCATTCATTCGTTAATCTTCGGACCATACTTTATTTTCTGCGCGAACGAAGATTCACGACGTGCCTTATAAGTTGGGTACTAGTATATTTGTCAATTGAAGTTGTAACTTACAGGTGTATACTACACTCTGGCTTGTATACTACGGCATTTCTCTGGGCATAATTACTCACTGCACGTCATAGGCATAATGACACTTTCTTTAGAACCACTGTGTCAGGGTGAAAAGCGAAGATTTTCCAAAGCAAAGTTCATGTTGCCACTGCACTGGCGCTTCTACCATAATGCAACAAAATACTCGTCTCGTTACTAACTTAACATAATATACATATTACATACAAAACAAAATAAACAATCTTAATTTTACCCAAAATGTATGATACATTTATCTTGCCTTAAAGAAGTAGCAAGACAGATTTGTATTCCATAAAAATGATTCCCTCCCTATATCAATGTACACCTATCGTATATTTTCACCGCTATTATTACGCTTGTGTTTAGTGTATACTCGTACCTTTGTATTATTTATCAAAATGGTAGTTTGACAACGATTATATTTTTTAATTGTATCTTGTAACCTCCTGGAGGAAGCGTACCTACTACCTATACTATTATTATGTAACTAGCTGTGCCCGCGACTTCGTCCGCGTGGAATAGAGATAATATTCACCTTTTAAACCTTCCCTGGAGTTCCACAAATAATTCAAGACCAAAATTAGCCAAATCGGTCCAGGCGTTCTCGAGTTTAAGCGAGACTAACGAACAGCGCTCGATTTTTATATAAGAAAGAAGAAGAAGATAGCAAATCCCTTCAGATTTTATAGTAGTTCGGTATGCACCGCTGCAGTGTAAGATAAATTCTACAACATCCAGCCTCGAACAAATTGCCTTATTGTTTGCTAACACAGTCTAAGTTATTCCAGCTAAAGGTAATTTATCACACATTGCAAATTACGCGGTTGGCATTACCACGTGTAATCTCATTATTTATAGGTAGGTAGTTGATGCAAGGGTTACAGCCTCTTTCGTAAAGGTTTTCAATTTTATAACGTTTCATTTGATTTGTCATACAATTTCAGCATCCAAAGGTACGCGACCTACTTATATAGGTACATTAGAGTAATAATCCTGTTGATAGTAATTGTCCAGTGGTTTGTTACGTTTCTGCGGCTTTTGGTATGTTCAAACCACACTCAATGATAGTACCTACATAGGTATTTCGTTATAAATGTGGACATAGAAAAGGATTTCTTAATTTATACCAAGTTTACATAGAAGACATGCTCAGCAACAGTAAAAAAAAATCAGAAAGATTATATTTTTTATAATAGTTAGTAAGATAAATAAGTACTTACTTACTTACTTATATGGGATGGAATGATATAGATTTTGGTTTGTATGCTTCAAAATTCATAAAAAAACGCTGGATATAAACAGGTAAGTAAGTACAGACCGACAAAATAAAATACATTTCTGACGACTTTCGTTTATAAAAAAGGAGGTAGGTATAGTTACATACTAATCCGTACCTTGCCTGCCTTGAATGCCAGCCAACTGTAAAAGCCAGTTATCTAAATGAAAATACTAATACCAGTCAATAAAAATGTGAGCAAAAACTATTCATCCATTTCCTGGTCTACCTACAGACACACATATTGCAGACAGACCTACGACCTTGAGACAAGCCTTTCTGTCGCAAAAACTGGCGCGAATAACTTTATTCCAAATGAGATACAAAAAACTATTGCAGTGCACTTTTAACCCGGACACAAACGCCAAGCCCCTTACTTACAGGGTGTTCCGACAATAGTCCTTTTCACTAACGGTTACTAAAAACGACATCGGATAGGTAAGTACCTACCTAATCATATCTTTCATATGAAATACAAATATTATGGTCAGAAGTCGGTCGTCCGCAGAGATCTGACAAAGTACCTACTTATCTAAATACTTTCATATAGGTACCTATTATAACGACAGTAAAATTTAAAAAAAATGTATAGGTAGGTACCTACTGACTCATTATTTGCAAAAGAGAAAATTTCCCAAGTCTATAACGGCTGGCTATTGTGCTGCAGCTGGACACGCGACCTCTGAAAACGTCACACACACCATCTGACGAAACGTGTCCCCGGACATTTAATTTTGAACTCTATTAAAAAAAAACATGGAAAGTAGGTACCTACCTACGGAAAGCCGCAACTTCGCCCAACCTAAAAGCACAGCCATAAACTCGTTCTCTTACCAACCAAACTTCCGACCACATGCGCGTGAGAATATCACCTGACCGATCTATGTAGTAGAATGAGCAATGTCCAATGTCAGGGTGGACCGCAAGCCCTAGTGTCCGAGCAATTTACGTATGGCCTTGCGTAACTATTGCGTAGTACATTTTGGGGGTTCTTTTGATAGTCGCCCTGTATAGTAGTGGGGGGCAATTGGTGTAAAGATATATCTCGTCGCAGTACCTAAGTACCTACGTGAGGAATTTGGGCACCTGCCTATCATGCTATCAAATCCAATAAAGCATTTTATTATCAAAACAGTTCCAAAATATCGATGTAAAGTCAGAAAGTATCAGTGTTTTATAGGTCAGTGAAAAACACTGGAATAATTATACCCCTGAAGATAAGGCGTAGGTACCTAATAAAACATTGTTTGTGCATCAAACAAATAAATAAATTAAATAAAACATTTCATTTCATTTATAAACATCGATCGTATAGTTAGTTAGGTTCCGTATTTAACACCTATCACATTATGAATCTTAGTTAAGTGTAAGTAACCACTTCTAACCGGTTTCCAGTCTCCATTTCCAAGCCAAAGAAAATAAATTGAATAGACGTAATAATTGCTAACAAAGTTAATTAAAAATATAACACCTACAAGCATGTTACATTAAGGCGAGTATACAGAACGTATGACTTCCTTATAGTTAGGAACAAGTGATTAACTTTTGTTATAAAATGCTTCAGCCTAACTACATCCGTCAACGAACTCAAATACCTAACAATTCGGTTACGCATGTTTAATTCTAAACTGTACATTTTATATCCGTGAAAAGCGTAGGTTAGACAGATAGATAGTCATTGAGATATATTTAGATACCTACCCACTATTAAATTTAAATCAATGATAGACACAGTCAAGCTCGTCCCGTGATGTGTGAAACGATGTTATCACCGCTGCTTTTTTTTTTTGTCTTAGTCATGGCTTCGCACGGTTTGTGCATAATATAGCCAGTGTCAAGTATTTTATTTTTTAAGTATTTCTTAATTTTACATTAAGACAGTCACAGCAATATTATAGCAATCGTGGTCAAGTACCTAGTCAAGTCAATTATTTACATCGTCAAAGTCACGATTCAGTAAAGTAGTGGATGCTTTACTGAAACTTCCTGGGAGTTTTGGAAAAAATGCGAAATGACACGTTTTTTGAGTTTATATCATTCGCCTTCACTCGTGCACGTTAACGAACACTTAATGATTAATATTCCACCAATATTACACATTAACACTCGAAGTAACACAAGTTTGAGAAAATAATACAAAACCAACAACGTCTCACTATCGGATTCCCGCCAAAACTCCACCGCTGCTTTTATTGTAAAATACCCCGTAATACCGTCATCACTATCAGAACACTTCAATAACAGTGCTAATCGATTCGAAACCATCACGTATCGATACTCACATATTCAGGACAATCGAGTTGCGGTCATAAGATTTCGATTGCAACGGAACAAAATCGTAATGTACTTAGGTACCTACCTACCTCCTCGATAGAATTACCGAATTACGAATTACGAAGAAAATGAGTTGGAAAATAATCGGACGAATGGAAACTGCTTCAATACTTACTTACCTACTACGTTGTGGATAGGGTGGGTTACCGTAGGCATAGGCAGTTTATGTTATGCTTAGTTAGTATGACGTGAGATCAACTGATAAATAATATAAGATTTAAGATAGACTTTTGTAAATTATGAATGTAGGTAGGGATCGAAAATCTTATGTTATTAAACTAACCCCATCGATGATTTAAGTTTAGAATCTTGAGATCACGAGGATAAACAGAAATATACGAGTAAGGCAACATAATGACACCCTAAAAGTCCTGCAATACGGAAAAGGTTGGAAATGAAATGGTGGGAACTTACCCCAGAGGAAGCCCTTTGATCCGCGCCGCTTCGATCGCCTACATCGTTAGTACTTTTGAACAAACTGATTTGCAGTTCACATTCACATTCAAGAAAGGTTCCTTGGCACTCACTGACACTTCACACTATTCACTATTCACGTTTACCTAGGTACCTGTTTTTCTAAATACATGCAGAAAATGCAGATTGATGGAGATATTAATCGCGCGGAGCACTGCGGTTAGCTCATAGACGCAACTCGGGAGTCAGGATTTCCTCGGCCGGAGACTGACCGACGACGGGTGGCGCTGCGCTGGCGCCACTCCGCGCTGGCAGGCGGCGTCGGGCGCTCGGTGGAACTTCTAGCCGCAGTCGGCTGGCGCGAATTTCGAATTTATTGTTGCACGTCACGGGTCGAACGTCTTTTTTTTAATTTTGGATTTGCACAGTTTGTGCATTTAGCCATAGTCAACTATATTCATAATTATATATATTAGGATATGTTTTTAAAATTATGTTTCTATTATTGTTAAGTATGTAATTTTACGAGTTACGAGACCCAAAATTTTCAACATTTTAGATAGATATCACTTAAACTAATGTTCATTGCAATATAATTCTTTACACGTTACTATAATACTTGACAAGTTAGGTAGGTATAGACTTGTATGTATGTATAGGTCCCTACCCAGTAACATCAAAATCCGCCCAGTGATTCGAGGCGCGTACAGACATTGCGAGGCATGCGTCGCAAACTGTTCGCGACGCATGCCTCGCGATGCCTGTACGAGCCTTAAAGTTATCAGCCTTGGAAGACAGAAATAAGATTAGAACGATCTTCGACCTCCAAACATTTCAGAAACCTAACACTTTAGGGCATCATAGGAAAAACCCACAAGAAAGTATGAATGTATCTATAATTCATTTTCTCATACATTTTGACAACACGTCTTTTGGGACAGCTTGTAAAATGTAAATACAACGTTACACACACGCTTCATACATGGGCACTCTCTCTACTTCCATTTACTTTTGCAATCGAAGTTATGTGGCACAATTGTGCGTTCGTTCAAAACATACTCAAGCCTATTAGAGCATAATAATGTGCGCGTCACCCGGCCTTGCCTCGAACTTGGCCGTACGTGGCACACCTCCAAAAACAATCCCAAACGAATATAATCTCTTAGCTACATATTTTAAAGTGTAGTGTCGAGTGTATCAAGGATTTTGAAAAGGAAATTGTTGCGTAATTTCTGCCACAACTTAATTACTTCATTGAGCAAAAAATAGGCGTAGCAACATGTTTTTTTATTTACCAGGAAGCAGTTTAAATTCCATGTACTTACCTACCTGTACTAAAAAGCAGTAACTGAAGTACACACAACGGTAATATAATTGACTTGCTACTAGAAATACTAAAAAAATACTTATTTTACATAAATATACGGTCTAAATTTGCTTACAACAGGTAGATACTAGGAAAGTTCATTGCTATTGATCTCTTTTTTCGTGGTTTTCTTCTCCATTCAGCAATTCACTGTAAAAGGGTGAATTTGTTAGTCCTTAGCTAATTGAGTTACCTAGGTACTACTTACTACTTACTTACATAACTGATATGACTTAATAATATATTTAGAAAAGTTTTTACATTCCATTTATTATAACGTGTGTAGGTAGGTACGTGTAATATTTCATCAAAAAGACATCAACGCGCGTCTATCTATGTAAAATATCTTGTTAGTCGTGTTTGCAGTTTGTCTACTAATTTTATAGATAAAAGACACACAAACTTTGTGATGATAGTATACCGATTTTCAACACAACTGATCTAGGTACTATACATTACAATAAAATCGTGGAAACACATATTTATTTTGCTCTGTACCTATTTGTACTATAGTTGTGTGCTATTGAAAAAAAAATCTTCCTTCAGTCCTTATTACACTGCAACTCCTACTCCAGTCGCTTCTCTCAACAAACCTCTCGCCCTTTACGTTTCAGGCGCCTGAAACTGGAGACACGAAGTCGGCGCAAGAGACGCGCGACGGCGGCACCGTCCGCGGCTACTACAGCTTCGTGGACCCCGACGGGAAACTGCGCACCGTCCGCTATGTAGCCGACGACAAGCGAGGCTTCCGGGCCACAGTCGACAGGACAGAGCAGAAACAATAAACAATAGACAATTGTAACTTCCTAGCCATCGATATACTACACTTCTAAAGGTAGTTACAGTAGTACCCAACTTATATGGCGCGTCGTGAATCTTCGTTCGCGCAGAAAAGAAAGTATGGTCCGAAGATTAACGAAAGAATGCTTAAAACTTACAATCAACCTAAGGTCACTACTATAAGGTTCATAATACACTGCAGCTGTTAGTTCCATCTCACTCATGCCACGCGGTGATCGCTAAGATGGCGGGGCGGCTGCCGACCAATAGCGGTCAATAGCATTTCCCGCGCTTTGAAAATTCATCTTCTGCGCAGGTACATCGGTAAGCCATATAAGTTGGGTACTACTGTACTATGCTTCTTAGCTTAGCGGTGTTCCCCGTTGTTGTCGAGATAAATAATATCCTGTAGGGCAAGCACGAACCTATATCGGGAAACTATTCGTATTGTTAACGTATAATATTAGAATGATGTTTGATCAGCGACCTTTTTATGGATAGTATGCGTACCTACGCGAACGGTAGCCTTAATTGACACGAACCGTTAAAATTTTCTTGCTTGGCCAGCTGTTCTCTATTGTAGGAGTACTGATAAAATCTAAACCAAATCGTAGGTAACTTATACTTTAACGATATAGGTTCGTTCTCGCTCTAGTGTCTTAATCTAGGGTTGCCACCATACCAAATTTCATAAAATTGATTCAGCCGTTTGAGCGTGAGGAAGCAACAAACATAATATTAAACGACACACTTGCGAAATTTCGCCTTTATTAGTAGGATTCAACTTTCGCTAATTGGAGAGCTGATGAAACTTTTCTTCAGCAGTAGGTGTGTTTAGACGCAATAATTTAATTCATGGCAATGTTAGGATCTATATAGGTAGGTACATGTATATAATGGTGACGCATGGCATGAGCCGTATTGTAAATATTAAGTAAGTAGGTACCTATAGCGCAAATACCCGAGTCCGATTTATTTGAAAAGTTTGCTCCGTTGTGTGGCGAAGAGGTCCTTATCTTTAGATGTACTAAACCAACTTCGAATGTTATATTTTCATCTCGAAAGGAAGCTAGAGGGCACTCTCAATTCAATTTCATTAAAATTGGCAGGCCGGAATAATCCACTTGAAGAAGGTTTTTGGTTTGAAAAACTTAAACTATTCAAATAATATACAGAACTTCAAAACGTATATCACAAATTGTTTAACTAGCGGTTTTCCATAGCTTTGTCCGTGTCCAGATAATATGTATCTACCAACGTATTTGTAAAATTCTTATTGTAATTATTATTATATGTAATTGTATTGTTTGTCATATTCCAACCAACCCCTACATGCCTGAGTAGACGCCAGCACTTAACAACACAAATAAAAAAAAACTTGTAGATGGCTTTACTCTTAGGTTATTCGAATAGTAGACTCGAGTCATGTTATCGTAGAAGATTTAAACATTTTACTTGAACACCTATCGCAGTTGGGTTTCTTGAGTTGTAACTGAAGAGAGGATCTGTGTGCTTATATTGTATTTATACCCTACTTAGCTCGTAGAATAGAATAGGATAATATTAGAATACAAAATCGGTTTCCTTCCCCTTTTCCTTTTGTTTTCCTATCGCTTTATTATTTTTTTTTAATCTATGTTATTGCATGATTTACTATATTCATGCTCGATTGATAGTTAAATCTGGAGAAGGAATATTAACCTTTCTAGGTCATAATAAAATGGGTTCAGTCACCACGCCACTCCAAAATTATTTAACCCATGACGATTCATCGAACGCAAATAGACTTCATTGGCTATTATTTTATATGCTGCTGCTACCTACTAAGTAGGTATAAGTATCTAGGTACTTCATCTTCGAAATGGATAATTATCTTGTCTTGTTCATTATTATGTTTATAACAAAAAATTTCTTCAATTTTCAGTCATCTTTTATACATAAGTAGAAAATGTATTCCAGTAGCAACAACCAGTTAAGTCTTGCCTAGTTTCTTTTGTAAATAATGTTACTTAGTTATTATTTTTGTACGAATGATTTAATTAAAATACCTAATATTATTTCTCATGACTTGTTGATTCTTATTCAATTACCTATACTTCAGTAGTTCCTACCTATTGGGCACAAAATGCAAACAGAAAATCGTGCCTTGCTAAAGATGGCTTCTATAAAAGTATACCTATAAGTACAATAATTATATACGGGTCAGGACCAAATTCTTTGCAGGGTTGCACAACGGAAATCACAACGGAAAATGTCACAACGGAAAATTATGTAGCACACTGGAATCATAAAGGTGTGTGTACACATAGTTGAGGTTGTCTACCGCCGATACAGTGACTGTAAGTAGGCGAAAATAGTTCCCTTTTAGTAGCGTAATAAAACAGTATAGTCAAAAATAATATAGTATATTATGTAGGTACATTGTACAACGTAGGTATGTTAGTCTGTAGTGTAGGTAGGTATAATTATGATATCAGTCTTAAGATAAAAATATTTTTAGTAGCCACTAACTGCTATTCTGAGATCTAACATAATTCTTCAGGTTAGGTTATTAAAAGGACTAAAAATAAAATTTAAGTAGGTAAGCAAATATTTATTATCACAAAAACACAAGTATATCAAAATACAAGTTCAAATGAGATCTAAAAAAAACACGATGTAATAGCAAACAAAAATTAAAGTTTAAAGTAAACTTTTCATATCAACTATTATTATTATACACCGTTTTTGCTTTTGCCGCGTTCTTTTATTCATTGCTTCCAATTTTTCAGGATTTTGTTGTTTTAGTTTTTTTTACGGTATTTTTGTCATCTTTCTGCAGAAGATAAAGGCATCTGAAAAAAAAAGTTAATTATTCCATTTATTAAACCACTATTTACTTAAATGCTTATTCGTGTTGATGAGTGGGGGAACACTATATTTTTCCAAGACCTTTTTTTAAGTCTGCAATTTTCGGACCACGCACGTGACGCATAAAGCTCGTCGAAAAATTGTATGGTCTACGCGTATGAATTTACGGACACAAGAATATGTTATCAGAATAATGTATACATACCTTTAGAAATTTCCGTTGTGACACGTAGCACAATTCGTGTCACTCGTCGCACAATGGAATAGAAATACTTCACGACTTTACCTAAAATGCTTCACATAGGCTAAATTAAACAGAAAAACTAACTATCTTTGGGATATTTCCGAAGTCGAATACATAATAGTTCATTCTTAAACGTTCGTATTTAAAAGATCTTATAGAAATCACTAGAATCTTCAATCAAAGTCACAAAAATTTAACGACCTGTGGTGCACAACAAACATGACAAAAATCTGACAAAAAAACTACATGGCGGAAGTGTGCGAAATTGTCTTGACAGTTCGGAGTCAGTGCTGCCATCATTATAATTTAAGAACCTACCGACATTACGTTGTGGTTTCCCCGTTGGGTCGTCGCACACCTGAAGTAGCACAACGGAGGTTAATTTGAGACATACATAAAATATATGCTAAATTAAAAACTATATAGGTTATTCCATATAATTGAACAGAAATACGTTAGACAATTCAAAAAACAATATATTATGCAATAAATTATAAGTTTAACCGTTTAGTTTTCAAATAATACCACAATATTTCATGGTTGTCTCATTTGGGACATGCCCATTTTGTATGAAGAGTTTAAAAATATAAAATAAATATTGCTAAATAATTTACAATTTTGTTTAAAAAAAATGTTATTTTTCTGAGTAATTGATCTTTAGTAGAACTGATAATGTGTTACCAATTTCACAAAGTATTCACTGATACAATACATTTCTTATTTTTAGGTAGAAAGGCTGTGGACAAAATATTATACCAGTTTTTGCAAAGAATTTGGTCCTGACCCATACGCGTAGTCAGAAGTTATAAACATGCATGGGTATGTAGCTAGATCGAGATGGGCTCAAAGGCGCACTGCATGGAAGGCACTAGCGTGGTCCTTTGGAGATTCTAGTACTCTCCCAAATTTGTATAGAGGCAGTCCAACGGTAGTGGTCTTAGTGGGTAAAAATCCCACGTAAGCCGACGGCACCTCAAAGTCGTCCAGGTAGTAGGTAGGTACTATATTGCTTGGAAGATTCGTGCTTATAAAAAAGTATGTAGGTAGATAGGTACATTGAAATAATAGATTTAGGTAGGTATACCTGTCTAAACATTTTCTTGATACCGATAACGTATTAAAATCCATATTGTTCTCAAATATAGCGTGGCGTATACGGAGGGGCAGAGCTCAGCGTCAAAGGGCAAGGTGATACAGCACCTGTGTGAAATAGTGGAGCAAAACACACTAACCTTGTTTTGCGACGACGATTTTGTAGGTGTGGATTTTTTCTACTCTCTTTTGGTGGTCCTAATGATTGTGGAAGAATACATGATAATATAAAGAAAAAACATTGTGTAAGGCTTTGTTTTAGCGCACATCTATTTCTTGGCGGAAAATACATTTGCAAGTAAATATAAACTAATGCATCCCAACTTTCTCAAACCCCACAGAACACACTTCTCTCTCTCTCCCTTTCGTGCTCAATCCTTACATGGCTACCTTTTTATTTACCCGACTGTGCGACAAAAAGAAGGCTAATATGTTTATTTTATACAATAAAGTTATATAACAAGCATTTATTTGAAATTATAGGCGCCAGCATCCTAAACATCGCTTTAACTGTCATTGGGTATATTCATTTTATTTTATCTTCACTAATTATTATTGTAAGTAGGTACCTACTAATATATAGCAATTTAGGCGTAAGAGTAGGTAATTGAAACTGGGCATTATGTGCATGCCCTTTTACTTGCTTATAAATGTCTTATACTTTTTCTACAAAGTCGCCTGTCACAATCTGACGTGAGTAGTACCCTAAGCCCATTATCCCGCTACCGGCGCGAGCGCAGCTCTGCTCCATTGTGAGGCTTATATTGTTGCTTGGACGGATTAGTTACTGATACTCTTTTTGCGGGTATTGTGGTTTCAATGTTACTGATTAGTATCTTAAGTATGCTTCGAGGGTTAAATCTGTTCTTAAATTAACGTGTGTTTCTTTAAAAACTGTATAATGAAACAAAACGATTTATTTATAGAGCAGGTAGGTTTATTATACTTAGGTACCTACTGCTACAGATTTACGACGGGCAAGTCTTTCACTCAATGGAAAGCGCTTGCCGTAAGAATTGCAATGCCACCCTATTACAAGTAGGTATACATAACTATAGATAATTATTCTGTTCACACATAGTTTATGTCCAGAATTAACATTACCTACCTATTTCTAGAATTAGGTACCTACTGGTCATCATCATCAACCACAGATTACCATCGAAGTCAACGCGGGTGAAGCCGCGAGACGCATTATTATTATGATTATTAAAATTATTGTAGATATATATCGATATTTTATCTTTATAAAAGGTTTGAAGGTGGGTTATACATACCTGCGCTGTCGAAGTGACGCACTGCGAATGTTTTGTTTCCACAAAAAAATGCATGCCGTCCTGATTCATTGAACGATTGACAGCATTCGGTCAGCGGTTCCCGAACTGTAGGTTCTCGTTTGTAAAATGGTAAATCCTTTGTTCCAGTCCTAATGCGGCCGTTTGTATCCTAAAATTCTCCGACTATACCTAATATTGGAAGAAAATCTATAAAATAATTTGGCAAAAAAATAATCTTAGACTCTGGTATACATAGCACCATTCACCCGGCTTACACTAGGTACTAACCACGCAAAGAACGAGCAAAGTGTTTTTTTTTCATCATTTTATCGGATGTTTTTCATTTCTGATCATCACTCCAGCTACACCACTCTTTAACAATAGGAAAGTAATAATAGCTAGGTAAGTACTTACTTTTCTTCTCTATGTGGCCACTGAGATCTTGTAATAGCGCCTCTGGAATGTTAATTGTTAATGATTAATAGGCATTCGCAACGTTTTTTTCGTTACGGTATTTTCGCCAATTTCATGTACTGAATACTTATATTTAAAGTTACCTTATAAAAATCCTGTTCGGTACCTACTATACCTACAATTTAATGCGTGTTTTTGGAAAGATCCTAAAAAAACCGTAAAAGTTTGTGCACCACTGGCGCATGCGATGAAGCGCGCGACAGGTCGCGGTGTTGTGACAGCTCGCCATGACGCCGGCTTTGTTCCACGTCTTCATACACCCTGGACAGTGTCTGTCTGTCTGTCACGAAGGGATTCGCGGAAGAAGACATCCTGAGAGAATTGTGGTATGTTGGTGAAGTTACATTTTTACTTCTATGTCACGCACGACGTAGGTAAATGTTTTTGAAGATTATTTTTTGTAGCTCTGTTTAGAAAGACGAATGAAAGAAAAACATTTTTTCAAGCATAATTTAATATTTAATTTAATGTAGGTTCAAAAATTGTAGGCTTCCATTCCATGACGAAAGTTGGTGGTGAAAGAGTGCAACACAGGCTAATTCAAAGTGTAGGTATCTAACGTTTTTAGAATGACAGGAATCGATTTATTAACAGAAGCAGAAGCAGGGGAGCTCCACTCATATCTTCTTCGCCTTAGTTGATTGAAAAAGTTTTATTTAGATTGGTGGGCTTGAGACCACGATAATAGAAACAAAAACATATACGTAACTCTGGAGCCACCTATAAAAGTAGCAATCGATTGACAGGAAATGTCTAGATAGTAGATAGATTTTCAAGCCTGGGCTAAGTGCGTTTGCATGTGCGGAATCAGCGGTAGATTCCATCGCAATTTCCACGACATGTTAATCGATATCTAGAACCGAAATCAAGCTACCAAGATACACACCGATAAGCCATAAAGCGAACAGAAAACTTGATTAATTGCTAATAAATTATGATAATTATGACAGTTGGTATCGCTGATAATCGCGGTATCGCAGGATTATACAATGGTGTACTTAAAAATGTCGATAACGAAGAAGCGATGCAATGATTTTTAATTTGTGTCATGGTTACGCAAGTCTGTGGGTTTTGTTTACTGAGAACTTCAAAATCAACACACGTGGATAACACAAAGTAGTCTATTTTATTTGTACAAGGCGAAACAACGCGGGTACTTATGAACGACCCGTCTCATGCAGGGTGACGCGTAGGTACATCGTATACAGCGCGTAGGTAGGTACTGCAGTGCCGCATATTAATTTGCAATGCAAAGTAAAGCGGTATATATATACTTACCAGCTGACTACCAGGCTAAGGGTCTACTCCTAGGGCTGTTTATTAGCCTGATAGACTAGTCTACAATTATAGCAAGCAATAAAAAGTGAAAGCTAAAGATAACTTATTAGCAGGACGAAAATTGTATTGGTTTTGTCTTTTAGCAATATTGATTTTTGCGATTTTGTTTCTGGTATTTCTGAAAGTTATTCTTTTCGTATAATTGTTATAAGTAGTTATGCTGGCCGGTAGGATGTCTTTTAGAGCTGTTTTAGAAATCAATACGAAAATATTATATCTACCTGATAAAGTAAGATGTTGGTACCAGTATTCCTTCTAAAATTGTGTGCACTATGAAAATTATACTTACCATCTTTGTTTTGTGTGAGTTTATCGACTCTACTATCGGCTCTACAATGTGGTAACGTGTCTCCGTAGAGCACGGGGCGCTACGTGCAATTTCCTGTGTTGTCACTCTAGGTAGAGCCAATCTGCATATCATTGCATCGGCTCGCCTGTAATGATTGCAAGGTCATTAACTATTTTACATTATGTTCCAGTAGAAGGAGGATATAAAAACCAACATGATTTTTGTGTACGGACCTCTTGTCATTAGGATATTTTACTTATATCTACTGTTTAGGATCTACAGGGTAGCATTTGAATACTATTTATTAACCAACTAGATGAGCCCCGCGGTGGAACCGTTTTTGGAATAAACGTAGCCCACGTGTTAATCCAGGGTGTTAGCTACGTCCACACCATGGTCCTGCCGTTTGAACGTGAATAAGTAACAAATATACGCACATACTTTCATATCTTATAAAACTGGCATTAAATATTTTGAAGTCGCTTTTTAGGATTCCATTATAGAAATTAATAAAAATCTTTTCTTAAATGGGCATGTGCCTTTAAGCCCAACTTTAAACAACAAAATACAATGTCAAAAAAACTAAATGTGATCCACGCAAAGCGCGTGTCGCGGTCAGCCGCGGGTGTCGCGTCGGATCAACGAAAGCTGGCTCAGCGCAAGCATCGGGTTACTATGATGTACACAAACACTGACAGCCAAGTCGAGTCCGCCCAGGAGAGCTGGGACCCGTACACTATTAGACTAGCCGCATCCCGCAGTTTCGCCAACGAACTCCCTTTTTGCACCGCTAGAACTCCGAAAGAAAACACGAAAAACATATTACTCTGGAAATGTTGCTTTTCTACCTATGGAATAATTTTAAGAAATAGATCCGTTATAGTTCCAGATACTACTTTTTAACATGTCCAGTTTCCCGCGAGTACTACCTTACTGCATTTTCCCAAAATCAATTATGGCGGTTGGTCTAGAGTTGGGGGTCGTCTCGGCCAAAAGAGTAATTTAATTTTTTACTAATAAACAGGTATTTAACACAATTACATTATTCTTTTACCCATTACTCAAAACTACCTCTCGGGATAAGTTAAAAGAGTGTAAATCAAAATAAATAAGAGAGATTACTTTTAAAGTTAACGGAACCCCAAAAGCGACCTACCCCTATCGCATCTGACGGCCCATTGGCCAGGAAGTGTCGTGGTCATGTTAATCTTGTGTGTATATTATTATATTACCACAACTAGATTTTACTTACAAAATATCGAGTAAAAAAATATCTGGCGCCAAGTTATAATCAAATAAAATGATCATTCAAATTGTTTACAAGCTGACATAAGTACATTTTTACGATATTACCAAGTACATACGAGTAGTTATATTTACATACCTATAGGGAATATCTTATTCCGTATATATTAAAATATTATAGGAATCTAAATACTAATACATGTGTTTAGCTAGTCCAACTGTTACTATTTTTCACTCCTATATAAAATGTGGAAACGATTGCAATTACCAATTTTGTCATCTTTTTATTTGAACCTATCGACCTACCATGTTTATTAGGTAATAAATAAGGTAGGTACTAGGTACTTACCTAACTACCTACACTTACTACAAAATAAGCTATTACAAAGTATGCTAATGAGTTATCCGCTGGATTCAAGGCAGTTCAAGGCCCACCAAAAAAAAACAAACAAACGACCATCAAAGTTATTCACAAGATAAAAATGGCAGTGTCACCGAAAAACAATATTTCAAAAAAGTTGAGACTACAAACCTGTCAAAAGGGCTATCGAAACCTCTCAACATCACAATCTAAAATGAACTCAAGACGAAAACTGTTAAAGTTAAAAATGGAGCGGCGACGAAGTTAGCTGTCCAGTCAATTATTATGAAAAAAACTGTCTTGTCTTTCTAATTACCAAGTGACGGGGTCTGTCGACAAGGCGCAGAGATAAACAAATAAGATGATACTTTCCGGTCCGAGGAGAAAAAGGTAAAAATGGAGGGCGAAGCGCGACGCAACGTTATCGAGATTCGGGCAGTGGGCTCACTTTTTGTGGCACTTCTGATTATCTCCACTTGTCAGGCGGCTGAGTGGACTAAGATTCGGTTTTGGCGATTGTTGTTTGGTTACTTTGTACATACACATTGTTCTGTTAAATGATTTGATTTTTAAATATGAATCAATAACTAATAAACCTAATAAAACCTACTTTAGTGTAACAGTCCACTAGTACCAGGCAACGTAGGTTGCCTACTTGGTTGATTGGTAACGCTGCTTACTTTTTTGTTTGAAAAATAGAAAGAAAGAAAGTACATTTATTTGGAACAGTACAACATAACATCATATATTTATTTGAATCCTCGATCCGCCTTTTGGTGCTAGCCATATTGACACTGATTAAATAATTACCAGACTATTAGGTTTAATTGTAACAGTGGAAATACTCGTAATGACAAATAGCAGGTGAGAAAAATTGATTTTGTAAGGAGCCATGTTTTGGTTTCATGCCCAACGCCACGAATGAATCGCAGGTTAAAAACCAACACCGTATTTAGTAACCATAGGTCCGAATGATATTATATCTTGACATAGTTCATAGTCATCAGTTTACTCAAACTCAGTGAATTTTAAAGAAAGACATCAACAGCATAGAAAACAGGATGGACTGTTGATTCAATTATGAGTTTCAACGTCTGCTATACATTATAAGTACCTATTAGTACTTCTACCAACAATACATTATACGCATATAAACATGCACTGCGATTTACACACACTGATAGCACTGACCAGAAACCCGATAAGATCTGTGTAGCTACAGATACTAAACGGATTTCAAGAAATACTGTGTAACGTAACCCTATTTTTATATCAATACGAAGAATTGGATTTACAAACCAGATTAGTACATCTTCAAATAAATATACATTTTCTGATTGTATTGTATACCCAGCAGAGCGGTGTATGGTGGACCTAGGTATAGGAACTTAATTACTTTCTATATTATTCGATATTACTTCCTTTTATTTGCCTTCAATCTCAACAGGTGTAGGCGCACGAATCCAATATTGTATATTCTTACATTCACCCTTTCCACTCCCCTGCATGTCCGTCACACGTGGAAACTAATATAGCAGCCTATCTGTCCCGCCGGATTATGTGCATTAAGGAATTAGCCAGTGGCTACCGGTCTGATTAGATAGTGGGTTTATTAGCAAAAATGTACAATAATGACGTGTAAATGCACCACGACGCGAATATGATAGGAATAGCATTGCGCCTATTGAGACACCCTGTGGCACGCCTGACGCGAATAAAGATTAGTTGTAATTAGGTATATGAATTTGAAACAGTTTAGGAGTATATCGATGATAGGTTTTAGATAGTTTGACGAATGGTCTAGGTCAGCTAAACAATGCTAGGCAGGTCTAGCTAAACAATGGAAACTTTAATTAAAAACGTGAAATAAACAGCTTACTCCGATAAAAGATAAGTAACAATACTTCACCCAAAAATCCATGATGGTGACAAAATCTAAAATAATTGCTCGCTACTGAGTTTGCTCCCAGATAACCATGATATATGATGTGAGCGATGTCCCCATATCGACACCAAGTAATCTCTGTCGCTCAAAATATAAGCAATGGGCTTAAAAACGAGGGAATAAGATTCAAAATGACAATTTGGACGGCACTGATAAGGTGGTCGCTGATATAGACGATAGAAGCGTTGACGTACGACAGTAATTATTTCGACACGGCACGGTAATTGCAATAATCGACTGTCAATTAAATAAAGTACCGAAAATAAATTTGTTTTACCTGGGTGTCAATTCTCGTAATTACACAAAAAGTTGAACGAAAGTTGACCGAAATGTGATTGGATTATGACTAGACTGAGAATTGGTATTCTGCTCTCGTTAAATGTCACTTTTCAAGTTACGAGAATACCATTTTTAGACTTTAATGAGATTGTAAGTTGATCGGAACTAGATTTTGAACATATTAAATTACCAGAATTGCCCTACTGTTGTATAACGAACGGCACCACACTAATAGATCAGAACAATGTTCCATAAAAAAATGTTTCTTCAAGAAAGTAGACAAATAATTTCATAAATATTAACTAAAACCGAAATGTTCTAGCTAACACATTTTAGTTAACATTTAATAACCTAGAAGTAGGGGCACGATATTATGATCGGGATTTTGTATGACATTTGAGGCTCCTCTCCTTCCTTGGGTTCCGTAGGTACCTTTTGAGTACGGAGTGGTTAGGTTGCAATGAAAGTGCTTAAATGTAATGGTTTATTATTCAGTTACCAACGCGTATCAATAAAGATTGTTGTGATACTGATAATAGACTACAATATCGAGTTCCGACTTGTGAAACAGGAGAATTATCAATTTATCTGGCTGTGACGTCAATAATATTTATTTTCGTTGTATAATAGGTATTTTTACTCGTAGTTTGTCACGTCCACTTAAAAACAGGATTGTTTTATTTGATAATAGAATACCTACATAGATTGATATTTCTGATTTGAAAGTTCATGCTGGTATGTCTTTTTTTTTGGCACGACTACTCTGCATGTACCTACTCTGCATGTGTTGGCTAGGGCAAGTATTACACCTTTTTTAGACATTCATCTATCAAGCAGTAGTGTGCAATGAGACACTACTGGATATCTATAACTTGCAACCCAGGGTGATGAGCGCAATGTCAAGTCCGGTGAATTACTTGCTCATCTTTTTGCTCAGTAATATAAAGGGATTTTAGTTTCAGTCATCCACAAAAATCACTGAACTTATCCTAAACAGAAACTAAGCCTTCACTTTACAGTTCACACGTACTAGAAACAAGGAAATACCTACGCAAAACTACGCAGCAAAGCTGAATTTTTCCAGCAACTTTTGTAGATGCCTGTGGACATCATATATTATACTCTAGAGTCTAGGCAAAATATTACAATTTAAAATAGCATTAAGGTGCCTGCTTACCGTTTAAACCCACACAACATAACCATTTGATTGAAAGGTTTTACTTCCAGTAAAGCTCAGATATTCTCCTTGTTTTCAGACCTGAATAATAAAAATAACTATAGGATTTTCCGATATTTGTTACTTTATTTTAATTGAAACCAGTGCAGCGTTTATCTTCCATCGGATAATTTATTAACACATCCTGTAGCATACACGGCATTGCTATCGGTACGTAGGCCACATACCTACCCAAAGATTAAGATATTCCCGATTAGATAATTCGCACTTGTTATAAAAATCAAAAGCGTAATCCGTGTCTTTGAAATAAGTAGGTTTTATATCTACCTAGGCTGAAACCTAACAACGTAGAGGTATGACATTTCTCAGGAGTCCATTATTTCTTCGTAAGTAGACCTCGCAAACACGGCTACGCCTATTTCGTGCCTCTAAATGGTATACGACTTAAGTTATTATATTTTTTTAAACATAATTAAAAATTTGTATCTTATTCAATCAGATAGTCAATTCTTCAGTACTACAGTCAAGTCTTACCCACTTGAAACGTCTCTATCCAGTAAGCGGAAGTTCTGAGGTATACTCGTAGACGTAGAGGCTTTACTGAGACTTTAATTTTTAAGAGAACACGAGGCGAAGTAACAAGAATTTTTTGAACTTGAATTATTTCTATCAAGATGGTAAGGGTACCATCTTGATAGAAATAATTAGGTATATTGCAATTAAGGTGACCAATTCAGTCACTACAATGTTTCAACCAAACCTGCCCACCGTAATATTCAACCAAAACAGCCCATCTAGTTGAACCATCGCACAGCCACGAACGAACAAAGTATAAAATTATTCAGCCATAAAAAATAATAAATAATGAAGTAAGTATAAAATGATCACCAAAATATGCTATATGAAAAAAAAAATGTCTCCCGTCGCTGCCAAGACCGCGTTCTATAGAACCGGAACACCGTGCGCAAGATGATAATATTTCTATTAAAACGTTTCAAAATAGATCAGAAGCTGATACCTTATCAGTGCACTGTCGCTATCTCATGACGTGCTTCCGTCTTGTTTGTGTAATCTGTAAAGTAAACTGCTTGAGTACCTACAGGGTAAAGTGGAAAATAATTCGTGCTAGAGCTGAATGGGAACTGTTCAATGTGCTATCCATCTACCATTCCACGTTCACCGTTCCACGTATTCTATTGTATTCTAAAATCAAAGGTTATTGTTGTTTATCAAATGAAAAAATGCTACCTTCTGAATTTAGAGTTTATGAGGCCGCATGCATTTCGAAATGGACGGGCCACGCGTATCGTGATATCCCACTGACTATCCCGTAAATCCCGTTGTTTGACGTTCGCCGTAAGTGTAGCCACATCATTGGGATATAGCATTGACATTGCCGTTGAATATCCCAGTTATTGACTTGTTTTTTGACCATGGTTTATTTTGGATTTGGGTGTCGACCATGACGATAGTGTGGTCACTGGTCAGTCAAATTTATGGCGATAAATCACCGGGACAATTTCACAATTTCCGCGTTTAAGCCGATGTCGGCCGTTAGCGATGGCGATAGTGCTTGGCAATGGAAAACAAAACATAAGTTACTTTCAAGTCATTGTGGATCCGAGATTTAGAACTCCATGTCCACTGCCACTCACAAAGTCTAGGATGAATGGAAACACCTTTGTTTCATACACACCATTCCATATCCACAATATACTTACTCTGTAACATGTAGAAACAAACATGATTTAGATTTTCCTATGAATAATAATTATTACGTCGTCGCTCGAAATGACCAATTTATATTTTTTTGAATCCTCCAACCTTTCAGTTGCTACCATATAAAGCTTATTTTTAATATGTTTAATAGGTTTGGAAATGCGCTTCAAAACCTGTTTTAAATGGCTTAAAAAAACGGTCAAAAATGAGTAGCTGCATAAACTTTGTCCACTGATAGCTCCAGATTTCTCTTCTGGCACAGACTCAAGAGTCTGCACTCCTTGCCCTTCACACAGGAACCTAGACCCTGATTGATAGACTGCCTTTCTCTACCTTCCCACGGCCATACATTACGCTTTATGGGTTTATTGCGCCATAGAGCCATAACCTTAGAGAAAGGAGCCGCGGCTGTGATAACGACGTGATAAGCTCTATGACAATATTTGCATATTGATCTCAGAGAAACAATCAACTTCTTTGTGTACCGCGTGATTCACAGATTGGGGATGAGTAAGAATGATCTTCTCACTACAGACTTCATCATTTACGGTGGTTATATTATGCGTCTCACACCAGCACTTATGCTGCCACTACCAGTTACCATAATTTTCTTTATAATCCTTAGGTACTTATCTATTTGAGTGGCGACACGAGTTACTTATCTGATGGTAAGCGCTTTTGAGCAGCCCCAATTAGAATTTCAAATTTAAAATCTAAATTGCGTAGTTTTTAACTTCACTAATCTAAGAACATTAGTCAAAGTCATCCTTCATCCTGACTGAAACAAATTTTTGACGGGCTTGGTGAGTCTTTGTAAATAAGTGCAGTAACAGTGTGATATATAATGTGTGTGTATTAATTTATACTTTACCACAATTGTTCGTGCAAAACTAAAAAAGATCCCAGAAAAAGCGTCTACAATCGTCGCAGAAATGATGGATTGAGAAACGCAAACTCCGATGTAGCAGCCAGTTCAGAAGACGGATGGTCCCGCCGGGATCCGGGACGTGTCGGGGCAGGCGGGACAGTGGGACAAGTCCCGGGAGAGCGACATGTGAACATGCCTGTCCCACGTTCGGGGTACTTGGGGAGGTGGCGAGCCGTGGAGCGGGGACGGTTTGCAGTTTGTTAATATAATTATTTATAATAATATAACAGTCTTAAGCTTTACTGACGACATGATGCCACCGACGCCGGCGGCGGACGTAGCGCGTTATGTCACGGAAGTAAACCAATAATTATAAAAACAGGAAGTCAAACGACCATCTAAACGTTCCACCCTTGAACCGCACCAGGCCTCGAGATGTCAGATCTGACAGCTGTCAAACTGGCAGTCACCGCGCGTCAGCGAGTGATGGAGTGGCTGTGATTAATTAGACTAATCGATTTGACGAGTGAACAAATTAATTTAGTGTTCGGTAACAGGTTTCGCCAAACAACTATTATAAAACTGTAAACTGACGTTTTAGTTAAGCGTAGGTATGTGTATTTAAAAACACAAATATACGTAAGGTTTGGTAATAAATATCTAGGTACTTATTATTTTCTTATCATATTCATTTTTATTAAAAGCTTTTCATACGCAAAACAAGCAATGATATCCATCTTTCTATTTGATTTTTAAGGCTTTTAACAAATAACAGAACATACTTACCAACCTAAATCGTGATTTTGAAACATCAAAACCGTTAAAACCATTTGATACGTCTAATGAGACGTCTCAGCCTACTCACCCGGTATCAAACACATTGACATGATAAATAACTCACTGCACTTACTCCCAACTTAATGACACTTTATCGAAACAGAACAAAAAGAAATCGGACATTAGCGCAACGACTTATCGACTCTCGGACAATGAAAGCACTCTGACAGGCGATGTCTTCATATTCACTACACAAAAACAATGGCCTATCATTTGACATGACATTAAAAATCCCAAATACACATCTAATTCAAAAATAGTCTTTATTTAAGTAACAGACAAAGTTGATATTACGATAATCTATCTGCTGTGTCCCATCCTTAAACTGCTACAAGCGTCCGATGACTGTTATTTGAATTTGACAGCTAACTTCGAAACTTTAAAGTTGGTTTTCTGACGTTTAAGTGACAAACGAAAGAGTTCTAATTGAATAACGATATCATAGTGTTGTGACGTGTCATTTGATTAATAATGGAGCAAGCTTGTTCGCTTTATGGGGATTTTTTTTAATAATACTGATGTAGGTAACACGTTATGCTTTAACGTGAACTGGAATAGATACTACTAGTCAAAATTTAAAAATTATGAACTAAAATTGTTCAAATGTTCAAAACCAATTTAGTCACCATCAAGTCCAAGTTAAATTATTACTTAACTTAAATTATTAACCAAGTTAAATTAAGTTAATAAATGTGCTTTCCTTTGTAAGATTTAAGTTACCAACAGTAAACAAAAAAAAATCAGGTAAGTACTAACCTAGTATACTTATTTAGCATTTTTTTTCATCTGTGCGTTTTTCCAGTTACTTAGTACCAGCTCCAGTATTATTCTAACTTATTATTTTGTATGCAATACAATAATTATATATACCCTATTAATAATTTTTCGATAATTTTAACGTCAGCGAAACACGCAGTTTTTATTCTCATAAAACACCCATGCAGTGGTAAGTGCAGCAAATAATATTACAGTACCCCTTCAACATTAATCATTAGATCACGACCCGCTTCCGTTGCCGTGTGAGACAGATAGATGCACCACAAGTAGGAGTGAAAGAGAGACGGAATTTAGCAGTATACAACTTAATTGAAACAAAAGAGGGACGGGTAAAATATGTCGATAAAATTTAACGATATTTATTTCAACGTTTCTTTGAAATGGGACAAAATAAACCCATACATAGTGGTGAGATTCAAGTTGGGTTTTTGTATACTGAGAAACTGCAGCTTTATGTCTTTTCTGATTTAAAAGCTTTGAACGTTACATAAAATTAATAATCAGAAAGTAATCACAAATTTTATTTCTGGAAGCATTTCGTATTTTTCATAAATGGCAGGCTAATAAATAAATTTCAAAATGGAGTTACAGGGTACTATTTGTGAATGTTGTAAGAAATCATTAGGTACATCGAAAACTATGCCCGCACATCACTGTTTCCACCGCCGCTGCGCCGTTACATCCATAACGTGTTATCTGCCTCGTCCGAGCATTAACACATCCAAGCTCATTAAAATAAC
The DNA here is from genome assembly GCA_905147375.1 of Hylaea fasciaria. Taxonomy (NCBI): domain Eukaryota; kingdom Metazoa; phylum Arthropoda; class Insecta; order Lepidoptera; family Geometridae; genus Hylaea; species Hylaea fasciaria. The sequence goes on from LR990200.1 coordinate 788,035, forward strand.
CATTATTTTCACTTTCGCATCGTCTAGGCATTCTGACCTTTATTTCAAAGAACTAAGAGCGAGCGCACATGCATTAATTCGAGAGGTGAAGCAGTTTTCATCGGACGACTATCGTTACAGCCCTGTCTGCCATAATAACAGCGAGGACTGTAGTAGAAACACTTTTAAACTGGTATGAATATTGTTTTAGTGAACTGGTGAAAAAACAGCATTAAATTTATTTGAAAACCAGTAAAATTAATATTTAAGTGGTTTGCATTGTGTACATCGTTTCATGCTGCAATTTTTATTAAGGGGCACCATGACTGAGACGAAAGTTGGAATGTACCTACTATAGGTAGGCTATTATAGGTAGGTTAGGTACTCTATGTTGTGTCCAATCGGAGACATTCCCTTGTTAACAAGAAATTCATGTAGTAATTACACTAACCAATTGTATATATGTAAATACTTACTTAATAATACATATTAAGTAGGAGAAAAACTTAGGTACCTACCTACAAACATTTTGTTGTTCTTCAGAATCAGTTTTGAAAAATACCTACCTACCTCAAGCAAAATCAACGTCTCTATAATGAGAACGTCTCTAATAGGAATGTTTTAGTATGTTTTTGGGAACCAGTCCTATTTTAGCCATCTTTGTTTTTTTATCTTTGTTTGACCACATCATTACTGAAAATCATTCGGGACTGCGGTCAACCACCTGATCTTTGAGTCAAACGCTAGTATAAAAATTATTCGGACGGATCGGTTATAGCCGTAATATCTGATTCTGATAAAGACAATTTTAGGTAGAACTAAATAATGTTTCACTTTTTCTCTATAACAAGTCATTAGGTACTTAGTACCTACTTAGCAAGAACAAGAACCATAGAAATAGACGAAACTCTTAGTCAAGAGTTAGCAAATGAATTGGGAAAAACTATCCGCAAAATATGAATATAATGATAAATAATAAACCAGAAACTAAAAAACACGTTCTAAATTTTCGACAAATTACAACACCGTATTGGCGTTGCAAAGAATAATAAAGTGGAACTTTTTCAATAGAAGTCCAAGAATATAACATTATTTACTACATAGAACAGCTGCCAGCAGAAATAACATAATAAGTATGGCAGTAGCGGAGCGAAAGAGCTGTTCACACCTTGAAATCGATTTACGTCAGAGGGATAAATTAAAGCATTCAGCGAACGGACGCCGAGGGCCATTCAGCACAACACAAAGTAAATAAAAAAACCATCCGGCGTCTGCATCCAGCCTCCCAGATTCGCACTATTATCTGGTAGCGGCCAATACAGCATGGAGCGAGAGAGTAGAACGCGCCATTGGTCCTCACTCACCCTCAAGCTCCTCCCATTGAACAGACTCCTCCCACTTGACACAAATAGTTTCCAGAATAACGCTATACCTGCTCAAGACACCACGAGCTCAGTCTCCGCTCCGGCTACCGGAGGAGTTTTTGAACTATTTCAAAACGTGTCTCTATTTAAAATCACGTTTCTCACTCCCTTATCAAATTGATATCGCCGAAATTGTTGATAAGTCTATCTTTGTCGGTCGCGCGAGTTTCCGTTCAGCCAGACAGGGATAGCGAATCGGAGTTTTAGGTGTGGTTAAGAAAAATTATGCCAGTCCGTGGTCTCCGATCAGTGTCCGTCGGCTCACCTGGCGCGCGGGCGTGCGATCGATACCGCGTGCGGCACTTGCCCGTTTAAAATTCGCTCCGAATCCCGGGACGCGGAACGCCGCCGCGAACTTCTCTCGCCCTACCGCCCTAGTGATGTGTGTGATGTAAAAACGTATGGTCGTTATCGATAGACACGGTGATCGTGACAACATGATGACTATGGACGTCGGGATGTACAACAACCAGCAGAACGGTTACGGGAGCGCGGAGTACTACCAGCAGGGGGCGAGCTACCAGCCGCCGTACGAGGGTTACCACGAGGGGTACTACGAGACTCCTGCCCACTACTACGATCCTCTCCTGCACGGCCAGCCGGCGCACGAGCACCCCACCACTCCGGTGATAAGCACAGACACGGGACTCTGCTACACGAATCTGGACTATGGCGAGCTGCAGCCGAACTATCCTATCCACACGTTGCCTCCTCACCCGGAGCCTTATAAGCACAGAGAGGATGTGCCGAGGCCGGAGGAGCTGCATATGCACGAGCACAAGATGGACAATCATTACCTAGAAACTAAATACAACATGCATTTTGTGGACGAGACGGCGATGCAGTACACGCACACGGGCTCGCCACTGCCGTGTCCGGAGTTCGAGCACTACCAGCCCAAGGAGGAGTTTGGGCTGCGGGAGGGCTTCCCCCGGGAGGGAGAGTGCGGAGGGTCGCACGCGCACCTGCAGGGCCACCAGGCCCATTCCTCCCACTCGGCGGTGCCTACATACAAATGGATGCAAGTCAAGAGAAATGTGCCTAAGCCTACCGGTAAGTCTGCCTTACATTACTCTACCTAGCTAAGGCTCTCTTTTTTTAACAGCCGCGTCCCGATTGGAGAATATAAATAATATAATATTTGTATTTCAACGACTAACGAGTACGAGTTTGCAACTGTCTGACATTGAAATAACCCTTTTGGAAAATGAAATTAAAAAGCACATCACGTATTTGATCTTAATTTACTTTTCTTACTAATTGATTCTCCCAAACTACTTATATTTGAAATGCAACATATCGATAACACTTTTCCCAACCCTAGAATACTTTAAATCCTAAAATTATTTGTAGGGTTTTTAGCAGAGTTTTAATATTTTTATGTAAACAGTCAATCTAACAGTAAATCTAGCTAAATATCCTAGCTTCCAATTTCAATTTTAACAAGGCAAGTTATTTTTTTTACGATAATAATAAGTAGGTAAGTACCTATATGCAGTTTAAAGTATGGACACATATTTTTTGAGGCCGACTGTACCAACCTGCCATTTAATTTTAATCATTACTTACCAGCACTGCTTCTGAATATTCCGAGGGTCATCCATCTGTCTCTCAGTAGATAATTTACATACTTAGGTACCGCAGCCTCAAAGGTTAAACTCTGCTGACCTGTGTCAATTAAAAGCATAAAAAGCCTAATTATGAAAACAAAAACTTCTAAATTACTAGTTTATTCATATAAACCGATAAATCCTTGACCAGCTCAGTGCCTACTCAAATAAAATCTAAGTATAATAATTTGAAAAAGTATATTAGGTAGGTATTACTTAGTTTATTTAGAAATATTTAGATATAGCAAACAAAAGAAAACTTCAGTGAAGTACAATATTACCAAATCCACAAATTAAAAAATTTAAAAGATCAATAAATTCCACATACAGAATTTAGCCACAGTTAGGTAATCCGCATCCAAAACAAAGGAAACATCGTTTTTTAATCTCAAATCTTCGACTTGTAAAATTTGATTTTCATCAAAAACCTGAACACCTAAAACCTAGAACCTAGACGCTAAAGACAAGAACGTAGATACCATTGTCTCAACTGGTCATTAGGAGACCCGCTCGTGTTGTGACCGGTCACGTTGCCGGCCCACCACGAGGAGTCAAGGGTTGCGCCACCTCACTTGACCCGCGTCACTCCACCAGCCTTCGCGTCACTTCAACTGTTGAGCCTTCAACTGTTGAGACTTCAAACTTTTTGACGGCACCGTGTGTGCTGGTCTCTAACGTGACATGATGGGACCTATCTGAGACTTGGATCTGAGGTACAGATAGGTGCAGATATTCCTTACCTCTTTCGGCTAGGACCCAAAAGCGTTTTCCTAGAATGCAGATTCTAGGACAACGCATAGTCTTAATCTAGGCTCGAGGCGATTGGGTGGCGATCTCTTTAGAAATTGCTAGTAGATAGATAGGTTTGGTTCGAATTTAAATTCAAATCGAGATTTAGACCCTGAACTACCTATAGGAAATCGGCCGTTTATGTCTTAGTACTTAATAGGTAGGTACTTACTTTTCTTTCTTCTGCACTAAATATTAGATAGTTCCAACCCATCACATAATTATTGGATAGTTTCACTGATTAACTGTGTTTTATGATTTATGGCTTTTTCAGTTTTATAACAATGTAATTATCGGTTATCTTTAGGTACCTATATAATGTATACTCGATAATGCCTAGAAATTAGAGAACTAAATAAGTCATTGATGGTACTTTATGCAGGTATTAGAAATAAAACGTAAGTTCAAAGAGTTACTATACTTATCAGGTACCTAACTATAAAATATCAGCAACTCTATGAACCGGTTAAATAACTTTAAAAGGAGTCTGCTGATCTGTATCAGTGAGATCACAATGTTAGTGTTATAACAGCGAAAGCTAAGAGTATCTATCTCAATCTTATAAATGATATATCTGGATATATCTAGACAACTAGCCAAAAAATAAATATTTTTCCAGACAATATTTTATAAAGATTGTATTCGGTATTGCATGCTGATTAAAATGAACTCAAACGCTAATCTTCCGTTAGTCGCCGAGTTCCGTTGTTTACCTTCCCTCTCAATCAGAAGTCCTAAGAATTCCGTATCAAAAAGATCTGCTTACTGTTAACGGAATCAGTCCCAAAACACCTATCGATGTGTTCTAAGTTCTATCTAGCAGCGATCTTTAAGAGGCAGCCCTATGCTAGACTGATTCGGTGTTCCCACAAAACATTTAAACCAGAGTTGAACACATGTGTCTTAATATTTTCTCCACAAATACACGTCTTAGCCCTCGCTTTTTTTTACATCAATAACAAATTCACAAGTAATATAATTAGGAATGCCAGGATATAGTAAGAAAACGCGAGTGATTGACGTCGGTTTGGTAGAACGAAATTTGAGGAACCTCTGTTTAACTCTTGTCTAAACTTTTGTGGACGGATTAAGTTTACTACCTTTAACCACTACTTTTGGCTAGCCCATAAAACACTTTAAGATCAAGTCACGTTCTTAAATACCACTTAGTCCAACTCTAATAACCATAAATCACTATATAAAACCTCCAATCACAACAGCATTAAACAATTTACTATTCCTACCGACTGTCAATGGCCACAGACGTACGGACAGACGGACAAGTGTTAGATCGTCCGTCGCGATAGTGGCTAGCTGATGTGCGCGCGCGCCGCTCGCATGACGGCTGGATTTCATTTGTAGTGCCAATTAAAATGATCTAAGAATTAAAGCTAGGCAGAAAAAAGTTTTTATTTTTCTGGCTGTTTAGTCGAGTGGAACCTGTTACAAGCTTGTACTAGGAGAAATTCAATAGGTGTTCCACGGTGTCACCAGCCGTTGAAGGATTTATGAGAGATTAGTTAGATTGATGACTGACTGACCAGGTAAACGGGCTTAGCACCAACTCTAAATTGATGAGTGGGTAACGCATAATAATACGAGTATTAATTAATTGATTTAATTTCAATGTAAGCAGTTATTTTTAGTTTTCAGTGCCTTTCTGTTTGGGTTTGAAGTCGGTTAACTTTTTTTTTCGTATTTATTTTTATTTTAAGCCGCAATCACATATACAAACATCTTCACTCCTAACTTCTCATGATTCGTTACTAAGTAGGATTTCCTGCATCTGAGGAATCATGAATGATATAACCAATTGATTAACCAGCTAAAAACGGGTCTTATTCGCGCACAAACTAATAGTGACTCTTCTCGTGACCACGGACGATGTAACTAGGCCGAAACGTTGAGGTATGTCAAAATTATTATATTTTGATATTCATTTGAGCGCGAATTAGACCAATGTTGAGCTTCTATAGAACCATTGGTCCCGCTAATAACCAGACTCGCTGCAAATATACCAGTTGTAGGCAGACTAAATGAGGCGACAATGCTGGCAATCTCTAAAACGTACACAATGTGTAAGGTCTGCCTTGGTAAGTTAATTAGAACAGTATAATTATATTAGGATAGTGAAACCTTAGCCGTCTTACCACAAAAGATTTAGACCAGAGTTGAACAGATGAGTCTAAATATTTTCTCCATAAATCAAAATCGCATCAATCAAAATTCAGTAACAAATTTACAAGTAGAATAATCAGGAATGCCAGGATTGAGTAAGACAACGCGAGTGATAGACGTCGATTTAGTCGAACGAAATATTAGAGACCACTGTTTAACTCTGGTCTAATCTCTTGTAGTAAGGCCGCGTAACCGTGTTAAGCACAAAAGATTAGAGCAGAGTTCAACAGATGCTTCTAAATTTTCATTCTCAAAATAGACGTGTCTAATGTCTATCCCTCGCGTTTTCTTACGCAATCCTGGCATTCCTAATTATTTTACTTGTGAATTTGTTATTGAGTTAGACAAAGCGAAGGTGAGACGTCGATTTGTGAAAAAAATATTTAGGCTCATCTGTTCAACTCTAGTTTAAATATTTTGTGGTAAGACTGTAATTTCTGATACCAGTTCACTCCCGATTCGTGTCGTGTCGGATCACGACAAAATCATTTTAATACACAACGCGTTAATTAGTTTCTAACTAGTCTACTGCTTACAACTGGCATATTTTCTATAGGTTTGAGTTTGGGGACACGCGAGGCCCGGTTCGTTTACATTTCACCTAATCCGATGTTAGCCGTTATCACTGTTTGTTTCTTTAATTACACGAAAGGGGACACTGGGGGAAATTTTGGGGGAATAATTAGGCTGGTTTGGTGTATAGAGGGAGAAGTATTTAAAATAAGTTGGAAAGGTCTATGAAACTAGTTGTTGGAATATTACGCGCGTTGTTAGCCTTTTTTGTTGAAGATTGGTAATATCAAATTTTTTTCTTCATTTTTAGAGCATTTTCAAATGTCTGTATTTAATTTGGATATGCAGGATTTCTTACTAAACTCGTTTTAGTAACTAAGCACTTCACTGTTTAGTGTACCTACGCTGCATATTATGGTTTTTTTAATGTGCATTGTCGTAATTACAATCCAGATTATGAGATTAACTTCAACTAACTTCAGTCGCAAAACTAATTTATTTAGGCCCATCAAATTGACAAATTAATAAATAAGTACATGTTCTAGATTTTACATAAGTTTTTTCAGTAAACAGTACTTTGCCCAAACTTGTAAAAACCAACTAATAAAATACCTTACAAGAACTTAATACCGTTCACATACCTACAGTAAATAAATCCTCTAACCGAATTCCCACCGTAAAATTAATAAGGTGAGGCGATTTGTCAGACGGAGGCCTAAGCGTCGGCGCACACTGCTCTACAATGGTAATGCTGCTTTGTCGCCGCCGCACACGGGGGATTAAGTACGGACTGCTTACTCACCATGATGGTGGATCAGTAACAAAAGGAGCCTGGGTGCAAATATTTGTGTGTATTTTTATTTGAATCACTCAATAAATAAGATAGCTGCATCTAAGTACATTAATGCAATTATTTACATACACAATTTGGCGTTGAATTTAACATAATTTATTAAAGCGTATTTCTACTTAATACCGAATAGAATAGGGTTAAGGCAGTTTAGTCACAGTGCAATTTTGGTCAAGCCGTAAGTAAGGTGGTATTACACATCATAGTTTAATTCGACTAATAGGCACTTCCTAAAACACTTATGATTTAGTCGATCACATCGTAACTACCTAGTGTTTACACAAATGCACTATTTTAAATTCGTATACCTACTCTCAAATTGAAAAATACATTAAAACACCCAACCAAAATACGTAACATCAAAAATATGCCAAAAATTAGACCACACGTGAAGTCTGTCAAAGACCTCTTAGATCTTATCTATTCCTCACAATACCATCCTTGTACCGAGCCATCGAACCTCGAGGGACCGAGCGCACGCTTAACGACAATCTTTTAAAACACCTAGCTAAATGATTTCCAACCTTATACCTTCGTAAACGTCACAAAAATGAAGCTCGATGCATTTGGATAGACTCAAAGTTATTGTGGCCAAGGATAGCATTGTCGTTCTTGGATTTTGTCGCATGACATATCTGAAACTGTGGGCTTTGGGCAATTTTCACCTTTCCTCTCGTATATTTAGAGTCGTCTTCTGAAACCTGTTCTTAAGTTCAGATGAGGGTATACAGTAGCTATGATTGGCAAAACGCTGAGCTGGAACGAAAAGGCAACCGCTCACTGTTGGTATGACACCATGACTTGGTGGATTCGCTTGAAAGGATAAAATGCAAACAATAATACTCGTTCAGTAAACAGGATCTGAGGGAGGACCTACAGTGAAAAGTTCTCAATCTCAGAACATCTTGTTTCTAAGGCAACAGATAAACAGGCATTTCTTAGCCAAAATAGGTGCACGCTGAATATTACTACCGTTTAAAAGCCTTAGTCAGAATTTTGCCCAAATAATACTTAATCTCTAAAGTAATGTTCAACAAGATCCCGAAAAAAAGCAAAATCGATAAAAATGGTTTTGTTATTTCGCCCTAAATAAACACGCGTTTTTCGGCTTTGACTGTTTATTGGCCTGAGTTATAGTCAATTATTTACTTACTAAAGCTCAGTTTCAGCCCTACTCCTGCAGTTTATTGATTGCCAACTTCTGAAGAGTTAATTAGTTCTTAATTAGTCATTGGTACAGGAATAATAGGCGTGATTTAAACAATGCATTTCAATTGTAAAGCTACCGTGTCAAAAGTGTAGTGTGTAGTACCGTGTGTAAAGTACAGCTTTTTATCATAGCTAGTCCGCGAACATATAAAAAATTCAAAAAAATACACACCTCATCAAATAGTCGTAAAGCGTATTGATATAAAGTCGCGGCGTCATTACCAGCGAGGGCGAAGGTATCGGAAAGCGAGGCGGTCACGTGACCCGGGGGTGGGGGTGCAAGGAGGGGGGGTTGCGTGCGAGATCGCGCGATAGTCGCCGCGAGTGGACGCCGGCCCTTAATCGGTTTACTGGACCTGACTGCTTTGATATGTGGAGCGAGAGACGAGCGGCAGCGGTGACAGATGTTTTCTATTTCGTTTCTTCGTTCTTGACTTATATACATATTATATATATGGAATCGGAAATTACGAGGAGCAATGGTCCCACAAACGCTTAGATTCAGATGAAAGACCTGCATGTGATTCACACAAATATTTGCCAGCACAGCAATTTCATCATCAAACTTACGATTTGCAGCTGTCTTTTCACCAAGTTGCAGCACGGATACAAGAATTATTGTGTTTAGCTCTATCCTGACCTGACTTTACATATACTACCTAGTTATGAGTTTTAGATGAACTTATGAATTCAACTGTTCCACTATCACCTTCCCTAATGACTAGGGCTGGCATGTCTAAAATTAGCGAAAAAAGAAGATAAACGTGAAACCCCCGAAATTTTTGGCTTAAACCCGGACACACGGAGATTTTTTTAGTGTGTTAACCAAACGCAACTGTAAATATAAAAGCGCGAGCGAAGCGACCGTGAAATTTTGAAAGTTTTACTTTCAACTTGGAAACAGAAACCCACTAAACATAAATGTGCGAAATTATTAAGTGTTTCTATAATTGTTTCTGTGGACTGCTGATGGGTGTCGGTTGCTCGCGGCAAGTCGTGTGGTAAAGCGTGCGGCGCAGGATGCGAGGTGCACCAGCGTCGCGATGGCGAAAAACCCAGACTACAAATCAAATCCCGCCCGGACGCTCCCCGGACGACCTCTAAACAAAAATTCGGAGAAACCCGGACGGATGGCAGCCTTATTTTATGACTATGACTCTTGTGCCTTGTGCCATCCGTCACCTGCTTCGCTAATGCATATGACTTGCAAGCCGTAGTTAATACAGCCACTTGGATCTAATAACCCCTTCTGAGGCTGTCTCCAATCTGATGGTCGCCCGAAGTGGGACTTCTATTGTGGCAACGAGCTACATTGTCAACTGTGGAAGATTGGAAATTGATGGTAGGTACGAGTGATTTCATGATTGGCTTGGTTTTATTACAAGCTTTCATATAACTTTAGTGTAGTATGTCGCTTCACCCCCTTCCATCACCCGATGGCGGAGGGACAGTGCGGTGCGATTGCCCCCCCCCCCCAAACAAAGTTAAATGTGGTAGATAAAATTTGATTCCTCAGTGAAAAGCAGTAGATTGATTAATTTTGACCAAGTTGCAATACCACAATTTTCAGGTTCAAAATTTATTTTGTCACACACAATGACATAAATATGATTTTCTTAAAAGGCTATTAATTTATCTATAATTGGGCAAAGATTTAGGTTTACGAGCGACGCGATGGGGTTAATAATATTAAGCACCTCTACGATGGTGTTTTAGGTTTACAACTTTATCGGTTCAAACTACCATGGTTAAGGTCGCTTGAATTTTACAAGCTTTCGAGAAACCCATGTTCACACCGCACTTTAGTTAGGTATAATTTAGCAGCGAACGCCTCAGCCCACAACTATTTATAAGTAATCAATAAACTCACTTTATAGTTCGTTTTCTTATTACCTAGTGTATTTAAATTTTACTAACTTGTGCCATAATAATAATTATGTTATTATAACTATGTTAGCATAATTATTATGATTTAGGGACGAAGTATAGTTGACGATAGGAGTACCTATTAACAATGAACGTCGTGGAATTACTCTTACCAACCTATTTGGACACCACTTGTTTAGCTAAGCCTTAGGTAGGTATCACAGAACACAGAAACAATAGAAGTGAGAAGTTAGTTAGTTTTACATCTGTATCGGAAACGGTTACGCCAAAAAATATTGAAAGTGCTATGTCAATAAAGGTTTATGAGTCAACTAAGCTACGAGTCATATATATGACAATTATTTTTATTACAAAATGATCTACGTACTGAATGAAATAACTAACGATCAATTTATTGATTGTAGATGTATACAAATAAGAACATTAGTCACCTACTCAACGACACATTTTTGACTTGTCAACGTTCCCATAGGCCTCAAAATCATGTCAGCCGTTAACAATATAATCTCGATTGAAAAGTCCATCAAGGTCCCAGCATCATTAGCTCGGGAGCTGGCGATAAGGTCACATTACGCTGTCAATCGACTGTGCTATGAACCTTATCGGACACCACCCACGGGTTACTTAAAACATTATGGGCTACGAATCCGAGGTATACTTTAAAATCTCCTATATTAAATTAAATTGTTCCTTGTGAAAACGCAATGCTATTATTCTTAGTTTATAAACTTACTACTGCCAGCATTTTTAAGAGGACTGTAAACGGCTTGGCCTTTTACAATGGCCCAGTAAAATTTTACGTTTTCGGACCTGCAGTTGGGCGTTTTCGTACCCATAGATTAATGAGAGGAATAACTTGAAACTAGTCCATCTACGGTAAATAATTAGTCTCAATTCGGTTGGAGATTAGGACTGGGTTGGATAAAAACCAACCTCACCTTTGGTTTGGCTTTGGTTTGATTTGACCTATTTACTGATCTGAATTGTCCTAACTGACCTTGGAATAAACTGAAATTTACCTAGTAAAAACTACACGGCAGCTCATAAAATGTTACTATTTATTTATTTATAGACGAGAAGTATTGGTGATGATATACCTGTCTTCACGATCTACATACCTAACGGAGCATTGAAAGGTGGTATAATATATGAGATGATTCTCTGCCTAATAGCCTATTATCATCCGACAGGCTCGCTACCGTCCATTACTGATATATTCTGGATCACCAACGATCATCCCACGCTACATCATAATCTGTGGTCCGATGGTGGTGCCTCCGTCGGATAACGCTAAGACAATAGGCCTTATCTATGGTGCTCGTACCGGCACCATGTGGGATGGGGTTTAGGAAATTCATTAAGGTTTAGAAAGTATAACGGTATTGTTTGAAGATGATCTTTTACGGTCTTGCCACAAAATATTTAAACCAGAGTTGAACAGATGAATCTAGAAATATTTTGTCCACAAATCGACGTCTAACCCTCGCTTTTTATAACTCAACAAATACGCAAGTAAAATAACTATGAATGCCAAGATTCAGTAAGAAAACGCAAGTTATAGATGCCGATTTTGTCAAACGAATATTAGAAACCTCTGTTTAACTCTGGTCTAATATTTTGTGGTAAGGCCGTTAGGGTCATATCGTGGCATCGGATGGCCAGTATCAAATTAAGAAGGAAATACAATATTCTACAATAAGCAAATGTCTAATACACAAAGGGCAAGAGGCGAGGAATGGGATTGCGTGCTGGCTGCAGATGCTGAGTTTTATGAAAGTGTACCTACCATTATTTTTTTATGTAATTGTTTTTTTTAGTACTTTAGTCTCTTCGTGTCTGCCATCCGCGTATTGCATCATTTATATACACCTTACATAACAATATTGCAGATCATTGAGTATAGGGCTCTGGCTGCATCACATGTAGGATGCAGCCAGGAAGCCCTGGAATTATACCAATATCAAGAGCGTTGTCATCAAATTGATTCAGCATAAACGATCTCACAGACTCCGCACACACTACACAAGAAGATGGTACCTACACATCTTCCGAGACCCCGCAAGATAAAAAAGAAGAAAGGGTACCTAAAGACCGTTCCCTTGACCAATCACGTCTAAGACTCTATTGCAAATAATTAAAAAACAATTCGTGAGTCTTCTCGTGACCACGGCCGATGTAACTTGGTCGAAACGTCGAGGTATGTCAAAATTATATATTTTGATATTAGTTTGTGCGCGAATTAGACCCGTTTAAATACTAATTAACATGTATTCAGTTCGCGAAAGTTTAAGAACTTCTAAAACAATTCGAGTTGCCATAGAAATTGAGCAGATAAATCGATTAATCGATATATCTAATAAACGTCTTTAAGAACATTCGAATGAAACCCTTATACGGTAGAAACATGCAACTGGCACCTGTATCGATCAACAACCGAATCGACTGATGGTAATCAATAGAAATAACATTTAACTTTAATCTTTAAAAATCGTAATCTTTCCAACCAATGTGCGTCATACGGATTAACGATTCATAAGTTTCATAAGTTTATTCAGTCTTTTGTTTATCTATCGAGATAATCTTAATTTGGAGTCGTGTGAGATAGATAGCGATAGATGCGGCCGTCACTCCTAGCCGTACCTACAGCTATCTACTATCTAATCTAGCCAAGCATGGTCAGGGTGTATATATCTCCTTGCCTTTATTGAATGCTTGATGGGAGAGCAAATAAATGTAAATAGTGATAGGAAAATTTTGGTAGAAAAGACGTCACCCGATCGTTGCAGAAAATATTAAACAAAATAATCATCCTACCAATACTATAAATGCGAAAGTTTGGGTGTATGTGTTTATCCTCTCTTCACGTCTAAACTGCTGAACGGATTTCGATGAAATTTAGTATATACATTTCTACAGTTTTATTTTAAAAAATTGTTACGATTGCTGTGGGATAATCACAAACGCCGGTGAAACCGCGAGGCGCATCTAGTTGATAATAATATTTACTAATATATTTAAACAATCTAGGAATCGATATCGTAATACTTATAATACTTAGATTCGTTTATTAGTTTGTTTGACAAATGAAGGAGGAGGGTGGTATACTGGTTTCTGGTATTCGTTTTGTAGCCTACCTAAATGTGGGCTATTGTTATAGATGGTATCGCCTGAAACTTTTCTACTGAGTTGCTAGATTTTTAATAACGGCAAAATGTTATATGTAGTAGTCTACTAGCTGACTCGACAGACGTTGTCCTGTCATTAAAGACAAGAAATCGTAATTTGTCCTGCAAGAATGTTGCATTAGAAATGTTAACATGGTCGCTAAGTTTTCTTAAATTTTCTCATATTCCGCGAAACTTTCAATTTTGTTTCTTTTATAAGAACCTTCTCTTGATAGTAACAAACAAAACAAAAAAATATTAGCAAAATTGATATAGCCATTCACGCGTGATGCCGTGCGTGACCAAGGAAAATTGGGATTCATTTTTGTACATAGAGAGATGATGAATATAATTTATTAATATTGCGACTATAAATTGAGATGTGAGCTATCCTATCTTTAAAGTTAGTCCAAACTGCATACGACGTGCAAATTTGTTTAAAATCGGTTAAGTAGTTTAGGAGTCCATCGCGGACAAACAACGTGACGCGTAATTTATATATGTATTATTATATTAAGAAGAAAGATTAAGATGGTAGCAGTGGCAGTACGATTTTACCTTTTGGACTTATCTAAAACCGATGATAACTTTGGAAGAAGAGGGAAATCAAACTGACCTTGCCTTGTAATCTAACCTCAGCTTTGTTTACACGATTTCGGGTGACCCCGTCATAAATCTAATTTTGATAAAACATCCTGTTATCAAATCAACCTCCAATAGTCCTTGTAATCGTTTGAAACCGGCATTACAAGCTTCCGAAATGTCTTATCTTCTGTTATAAGAACGTTACTAAATACTTTTTCTAACGTCATGGAATCAGACCCCGAGCTATCGGTCGAACGACCGACACAGTGGGCAATCGGACAGTTATAGTACTTAACACTAACAATATCGACGTTTATATTTTTATTCCGTTATCGTGAAGACATAAGCCTGATTATTTTTGAAATGGAACGAATCTCGTCGCTATCGGATTTGGGATTTATTGTTCTATTCTTAGTTTGTTGGTTTGTTGCTGTGCTTTATAGAATTAAATACTATGGAGCAATAACTCTCCCTGATGCAGCAATCAGCCTCCAGCAATGACCCTCGGGTCCGTAATGAACCAGTATAACAATTATTTTATGCAACATTTTATTCAGTAGGAATAAATATAATATTATAACTTATAATATTTATTTCTATTATAATTATATTAATAACTTATTACGTCATAACGTGAAACTACAACTTCTAAGTTAGTAGGTATAAAGATTAAAAAAATATTATACGCTACGCAAATATTTATATCAGAAATATGTTTGGTGTCAACTCAAGTGTTTTCTACTGAAAACTTGCTGAAAATCCGTTGATAAATTTAAAACTACATCAAGATAACAATAACGGTAACCACAAACTGACACTAACAATGCGCGCGCGACACAATGAAGTCATCAACATGACGTCTGCGGCGGCCATCTTGAATGCAGCTGCGGTCATCGATTAGGCCGCGCACAATCGATCATCGCGACGTGTCGCCTCACTATCGCGTGTTTGGTATTCAGTAATTTATTATATTTGGAGTGCAGCTTCCGGAGGTATAGTCCGGTGCAGTGTCAACACTCAATAAATCAATTAAATAAACGAACATCTTAACTGCGATAGCGGCGCGGCGGACAGAGCGCGTGTGGGAGACGGTACTAAGACGGGCTCGACTAAACGCAAACCAACTAAATCCACTCGAACTAAACTAATTTTTGTTTTTAATAAAAGGTTTACTTACATTTGACTTTTATTTTAGGGCTCTAGAAAAATATAAATATAGACAATTCAAACAAACAAACAAATAGTTTTTACGATAGGTACTTCATCCATATCATTTGGAGAAACTGCGCAGACGTTGCAACTAACGCTAGGTGTGTGTTTCAGTGATCATTTTTCAGTTGTTGCACCGGCGACAGTAAACTGGCCTTATTTGTTGCTGGAAACCTGGCAACCTTAAAAAAGAGCTTAAAAACCAAGCTTTCCAATCTTCGGCGAGCTTAAGTACTTTAGGCTTTTTAATAAGACATAATCTTTACTTAAATGATTTTGTAACATTGTTGCGACCATTGTTAACGTTTTGTTGATAATGGTGCACAGGAAACATATTTTGTCATTTTTTTGTCATAAAAATCAGAAAACATCTATTAGTGTTATCACATTCATCGGTTAGGAGTGCCGGCCACCAACACTCTGTATCTAATCCTTATCGAGGCATTGGAGGAGGACTTGCTTATCAGTCAAGATTAGCGACTCCACAAACACTAGGAATATTCAGATTTGCTCAGCTCACAAATCTGCACTTGCCTAAATCTTTAACTACCTACTTACAGGTTCTTTTACTAAAAATTGCGCAGGGAGAAATACCTTGCAAAAGGTGCAATGTTGAACGCGGTACCCGGTTTATCGGAAGACGAAAAATGACAAGATTTCAAGGGTATACTTGATGAGAGCATGTAATGGCAATGGAAAAAGAAGTGCTTTTATAACTTATTCGTATCAGCGTAACCAAAGCCACGGAAAAAATCTTAGCCCTAATCACTGTTACTTTACTACTTGGAGCAAATATTATTCTGGTGGTAGATTCGGGGTTGATTTCATACATATTTCTCTACGAGTGTCTTCATGTTTGAATGACGCTACATCTCTATACAGGGCGTATCGGCAAGGTGTAGTAATATTGAAATGTGGGTATGTGTACCTGGTGATGAATCATTTGCCAGGGTACTAAAACCTGAAATCGATAATCGATTTTTTCACTCAAATTGACAAAATAACTAATTATTACAACCCTAACATGATACGGATGACGTCACGTTACGCCGGTCACACAACGCTTGCGCGATGCAGGATTTCTTAGAAACGGCCCTGGCGCCATCTAGTAATTTTTGGTGGAACTGTTACCACAACTTTACTTCTACACCTAGTTTTGTTTGAGTAATGCCGCCGGCTAGAGGTGTACAGTCTTACCCAACTTATATGGTGCGTCGTGAATCTTCGTTCGCGCAGAAAATAAAGTATGGTCCGAAGATTAACGAAAGAATGCTTAACACTTACAATCAACCTAAGATCACTATTATAAGGTTCATAATACACTGCAGCTGTTAGTTCCATCTCACTCATGCCACGCGGCGATCGCTAAGATGGCGGGGCGGCTGCCGACCAATTGCGGTCAATAGCATTTCCCGCGCTTTGAAAATTCATCTTCTGCGCAGGTAGAACTGCGATGTGCAACAGCTGCAGTGTATTATGAACCTTATAATAGTGATCTTAGGTTGATTGTAAGTGTTAAGCATTCTTTCGTTAATCTTCGGACCATACTTTATTTTCTGCGCGAACGAAGATTCACGACGCACCATATAAGTTGGGTAAGACTGTACATGTTAGCCTATGCCTCAAGTTCACTGACATTGCCCAGCTGATAACTAGGGTTGAACGATGGTTAGTTTTGCAGTAAACTTTGACGTGTAATAATTCATTACCGTAACTACTTACAGATTTATAGTACCTCCAGACTACTTCGAAATATGTATGTGTATGCGTAGTTTCAGTATTACTACACCTTGCTGTTACACCTTGTATATAAAAATGAATCCCAATTTCCCTTGGTTACGGCATCACGCGTGAACGGCTGGACCAATTTTGCTAATTATTTTTATTGTTTGTTATTTTCAGGAGAGGGTTAAAAAAATGAAAACGTTACGTCGCACATTAGAAAATTAGAGGAAACTTCACGACCACATTAACTTGTGTAAATGTTACTTTTTTGACCGGAAAATTAATGAGAATTACAGGACGATGTCTGTCCGGTCAGCTAAGTGGTACCTAATAAAACAATAGTTGCAAAACTTCGAAAGTTTCTTTTCGCGATCTAATCGATGACGCTGATTAGCGCAAACTATCCAAACCTACGAGTAGGTATATCGCCAGACGTCTGCGACTTATCTTCCAAATTACCAGTCTTGATCGATGGTCCCATCCTCGGAGACGCAACCGTGTCTGCTTACGCGTAATGTTGTTCAACAAATGTTTAGATTCTCAGATTCCATGTTATCAGCCTGCAAAATGTGTATTTATGAAGTGACGTGTCAGTTATGCAACGTACGTACACGTATGAACTTTATTTTAATAGGTACCTAGGTATTGAATGATGCGGACAGCGGATGCGGAGGCTTGGGAAACTCGAAAACATATGTTTTTTGTAAAGGGCCCTCCCTAATCATGCGGTCAACCTAATATAATTTATCGCTGCTACTCATTTCAGAAGCACCGTTGGTGCAATTCACGATGACAATCGTCTTGCTAATCGTTAACCGGATTTCGTAGTGATTTTAAAATTAAAACGTAACAGAAGGAACAAAATAAAGCCTTTAAATTAGCTAGATCTTGTACTAAGGGTCAAACATTGGATCCCCAATGGATTTGATGTTGTTATAACTTAAAAATTGGCGCATTTGTAAATTTGTTAAGCCCGACGATTTTAAGGTATGAATTGAAAAAAAAATCTACTTTTAGTTCGACCACTAACTACCTATTATTTAATTTTACATAAAATATACCTACAATGTACAGATTTAGTGCTTACCTACTTAAATGCCTGCAGCAAGTATTCTTTATCGAAGTATGTGTCCTTTTCGAAACCTCGACCGTATCTGTGCTACACAGATGATTTAGATAAGTGTATAATATTACAAACCATGAAGGACATCCGATAACTATCTACAACAAAAGTGTGCATTTACAGAATAAGTAGATGGATAATCTTCAAATCAAGTCTCTTCGCCGATAAGACGAGCAGTTTACGAGATTATGGGAAACATGCAATGTCTACTGGCTATAGTTCCACCGATATTATTACAAAAATGGCCAGTAGACTTAGGTATATGTTATTCATTTGGCATGAGAAGAGGTACCTCCAGTGTCAGATTTCGTCAGGACGCCTAAGCTTCAGAATTGTCACACCCGCTGCTGTTGGATTGCACAGAACAGAAGTAACCGTTTCAAGTAATATTTTCTTGTCAAGAATTTCAAAGAATTTTCCGCAAAACAATCCCCGCCGACATCGGGGAAAAATGCGACCATTTTCGCGGGCTGTCCTCCGGAAATGTATATAAAATAAAGCTGGAACAGATCCTCTGGGAGCTATCAATCGTGGGAGTGACAGACCCGTGCGCCGGGGAGGGCGGACTGCTCGCGTTTTACCAACAATTGACTAGGATGTTTCAGAATTAAGATATGGGCATATTTTGGGACCATTTATTTTTGTTTTGAGTTTTGCAACGGAGGTCCGTCGTCGCTGATATAGAAATACAGACAATTACGTTGTAAGCCCTTAGAAGGTATAGGTATCTAAAATAGGCAGGTAAGTAAACCTTTCGTGCTTGTACTTACTCTTAAATATTATGTGCCATGGGTAACATAAAATACAATATCCTATTTCTAATGTTGTAGAAGTGTTGATTTAGTGACTTCAGTTTTAGTACTTATGTTTTTTTTCATGTTCACACAATTTCACGCTGAAAGAGTCACGACCATTAAATAAGACATATGGACAAAAAGAAAACTCTGAGGTAATTTGAAAGAGATGGTTGAACTCTGCTGTAGACTTCTGTAAGCTAATAAGTACCATATTACGAGTATGACTTCGCGAATGATGTAGCCGTTGTTTAATTCTTCTCCGTTACCGTCAAAAGGTAAAAAAACTTCAGGGGCGTTGATGTCTAAAATTGCCGGGTTGTTGCGCAAACACGCCGCCGCAAGCAAATATAAGCGTCTGCTCTTATGGAGTTACGAGGGTAAAGACCCGTGGAGGTTCTTGATTTTAATATTATAAACATGTCAATAAAAATTTTAATCGCCAAGTAAAGTTTATTTAGGCAATAAAAATATTTCTTCCTGGCAAGATTTTTGAAAATTTGTTTTTGGTACTGCAAGCTAATCAAAGTAAGGTATAAAAAGTGAACTTTTTGAGTTGTATGTTTCGATCTTTGGTACTTCAATTCCAACGGACCCTGTTTATCGCCAAAAAGATGGAATACAATAAGGCTGATCAAGAATATGCTCAACTATTTTTACCTATCTTTACGGTAAATATTATAGGCACTTATTCTCGAGTAGAGTTAAATTAGCAAGATTGTTAACTGTGTTTAAGCCACAAGTTTTATTCGGTGTCCAGTCCTTCCTTTGATTTATTTCTATTCCTCCCGTAGGTTTGTGTGACGAAATGAATTTTTCAGTTAAAATAGTATAAATATGTACAACTTTATCCAATTTGTTACATTATGGAAATAATGGATTAATAAGTTTGAGCGCGCGTTGATGTCTATTACTCTACTGATTGTATCTGTCTCACACTCGTAGATAATACGTAGCACATGCATGCGTAGCACTGCTTGTATCGTGTTTTTCTCCTCCAATATTTTTTGTACGTTCCCAAGTTCGTAGACATTTCTCCCGTTCGTAGCAGTGCCATTCCAACCCCGCGTACGTTAATAATTTCGTACTGGCAACCTGCATTATGGCGGCACGACAGCGTATGACGGATCGCTCCATCCGGCTACTGGCTCCCGCAAAAAATATTCTGCCCCTAATAATGGGAAATACGTGAATGGGCTTTCCAGAAATAAAGGGAAATGTGGGAATATTATATTTTGTTATTTATTATTAAGCTTGTTGGAGATATTATAGAGATATATACCGTGGTCACGCGGGGAAAGGTAGAGGCTAGAGCACTTTTCTACATTTTTAATCTTTCACACAATATTGTGTTTTTCATGAATGCTTCAATATTATTTAAATAACTTGTATCGTGTACATATTACCTGTTTATTCGCATATCACATAAATCATAAAAGTTTATCCGCATAAAATTATGTAATTTTTAAAGGTGAGTATAGTTTGATGTTCATGATTATATTTTAATAAAATAGCATTTATTAAATTTAGAATACATTTAAGTGCTACTTAGGTAGGTTATTTTAAGACTTACAATAATTTTTGATAACATATACTAAGGAAAACAATACATTGCGAATAAATGGGGAAAATTTCCTAAGTACTGTATGTATTGTATGTGCCTTTAGCACAACAATCATTCATTAAAGCTTCCTTAAAAATTAAACGTGTGTGATGTATATTATGTAAACTCACTTTTAACATGGGAATATAGGTAAGTATTCACGGCATAGGTACATTTTAATTAAAAACGTCACTGCACAAGCCTAAGCGCTCGCATTGTCACCGCGTATCAGATACACAGGAGCTAGGATTAGCGGCTCACGCGTATTGGCGCACTTGTTTGCTTAGCTCTCCAATTTCGGTGATACGCCAGTGTGAAAGCGCACTTACCTTTGGAGGTTTTATTAAAACCTAATGAGAAAGTCCAAAAGGGCGTTTGTTAAAAATTGGCTGTTTAAAATTGTCTCCACAATTAATATAAATGTGCTAATTTAATTTTAAGCTAATATAAGCTAATATTATGGCTAAACACTTACCTTGTTCTTCAAGTTAGGTGTACTTTTCTCACAGGCGACTTTTCGGGGACTGAATCACATTTTTTTTAAATTAAATATCTTAGATAATAATAAAATATAATTCATAAAGTAGCCCCCGTCTGACTGTTTTAGCATACTACACGGGAAAGTGATGCATCATTCCGATCCTCCCGATCGTATCTCGGTATCACGAAATTATAATAATTCCAGTGAATTCTGTGTCACATGCATTAGCATTTAGTAAGTTGTTACGCTTAATAAATATGTATATGTACGACTTTAATAATTTAATCGCTCGTACCTATCTCCTGTCAACTCTTCTCGGCGAATTGAAATGTCTTGGTAATACATAGCTTACCGGTATTTTTTGTAAGCCCATTTTTCGGTAAAGAATTTGAGCAAACATGGCGGCGGCGTATATAAAAAATTCGTGAACGCATCTGCCGCATTGTCCAATTTCTAACCAATCCCGTCGGCTCCCGCTCCCCTAGCTGTCAGTTTACTGTCAATTGTTTGAAATTCGAATGTTTCTTTTTTCTGGCCGCATCGGCATAGGGCGTTGACGCGAGAATACATGGCCAGTCGTGTTCTACAATTGAATTGATTGAATTATGGTTAATTTGGGACGCGGCGTAACGTTATGGATTGCCACCCGCATTGTCGCCGGGTAAATAGAGGGTATGGATGGGAGCCGTTTACGAACTTTAGATTCGCATAAAATATAGTACTTATCCTTTACGTACCTACTCCGGTAAATTTACAATATTTTAAGCAGCATATAGTAATTTGAGAGAATCTGTAACTTTAGCTACCTATATTTAATGTGAGTGTCTAACTACCCACCTTCCCTGCATCTCCAATCTTTAATTTTATTGCCAGGTATATTTTATACATACTTACAATACTTCTCCTGCACCACCATTATTCATAAAAGCACCAACATTACATTAATATATGTAACAGATAATTGACAACATTTCATAAAACTTTATACTTAGGTATACGAGTAAACTCAAGAAAACAGTTTTTGGAAATTATGTACCTACTACCTACCTACTATTTATATTCTTTCCTAAACCAAAAATGATCGCAACCGAAGACCAAAGAAATCACTCCAAAAGAGCCCACAAAATCCATAGACAAAATCGGATTCCCACATAAAAACAAAAAGCGTAATCGTACGCAACGCGGAGTTTGAGCAAACATTTGCGCGGCGTAATGGATTAGCGATGTCGCAGCGGCCGGTGTTCTGTTTCAGCCGATGGACAAACAGTCGGAGCCTTTGTGGGATGGGACATGCCTGCCTCGCAGCCACGTCAATGGGATGAGGGCCGAGAGGTTTAAACAGTTGAATTTTGAATTTGGAACAAGTTATTTACATAATTACCCATCTCATAAGACTCAATCGTCAAATGCTATGATGCCGTATTAGTCTACAGAGGAACGATGATAAAAGTGGTTATTTTTTAATTGATACAGCTTAGCAGGTGCAAATGGACACAACAAATATAATAATTAGTATGGCAGTCTAATGAGTAGGTACAGCAACCTACGAAATTTAAGTCCTATTAATAAAAATCTGTGGTGTTAATCGTAGAGGTAATACGCCGGAAGAAAAATAATAAAATGATATCAATCCGGCTAATGAGACCGCGGACCCCATATGTAGCGGTCCCAATCAACGGAAGCCTCACACATCGGGACATGTTCTAATTTACAAACAAACCCAAACTATAGAAAATAATCTTTTAAAAGTTTTAGGCAGAAAATGCCCATAATGGACCCAAGTTTTACGCGTGATTTACTACGCATGCGCGAACCAAAGAAAACAATGATCATGCTGCAACGAACCCACTCTGGTTATTTAGGTCGCACGCTTCTGATAATATTATTCTAGATCTTATTGATGGACACACACAAACAATACAAACATGTGCCAATGCTGCCAAGGCATGCCGGACCGCGGACGGCGTAGATAGAGATGGAGCCAGCACGTCAGTTTGCCCTGTCAATATTACCATAGGTGGCTTGCGTACGCGACGGTCATGCGCTGCTCTATCTAGCGGTCTCTGAGTTTACGGCCATTGTTTTGTACGGCACGTTGTCATTAATCCCGTAGTGATGCATTTTGTAGACGTACCTACAATTCAGTTGCAGAAAAATAATTAGATGTTATTCTTATAAAAGCATGGTAGGTCTTTATAATAATGAAGGCTTTAAGGCAATTGGTGTGGTTAACACATAAAGGATACCAACAAAAATTACATTAGCGTAGTACCTAACAAGGTTAGCAAAGTAGGTACCGGCACTTTTCATAGTTTATGTTCGGTAGTAGGTACAACTTGTTGCCTCTTGGCAAATTGAAAACCACCGCATGAATTTCTATTCTATAGTCCACTAATTATAAACGCAGTCTATATAACGAATGCACTACTTAGGTTCCAACATTAAACATCCGTCTCGTATCGTACTGTGGGCACACACGCCGTCCAGTTAACGTAATGTTTGCGGGTCCATAGTGGCCGTTGCGCAAACACACATACAGACAAACACCCGGCGCGTTTGATCTGCCAACGGGTTCCGAACGACACCGGAGCTCACGCACCTGCGTGCGGGTAAGCTGATTGTCTAAACAAAGCCGATTAGTTCGATGCTGTCTACAGAGAACAACAGCTTACTTATAAGTTAGCACAATATAGACACACATTAGGCTGTGTTGAGTATTCTCCTGGCAGTGCTGAAGTCGGTTCGGTTATGAAAACCAGCGCTAATTCAGAAAAGTTTAGCTCTCTTGCCAATATTCTAGCACAGGTGCAACACTATCATGGGAAGGACTAAATAATCGCCACACATGTAGACAAGCAAATGTCCATCCGGAAATCAGACATCCAATTACGCTCCCCTGTCCGTCGCGACTGTCACGGGTGTTGAAGGATTATCTGGACTGGACCTGACATGCGCTGGCCACGGTCACTTGTGCAGGACACAGGATGAGGATCAATCACAATTTATGCGTCGTCGCAGCGCGTGATCGGCGCTCGCGCTGTCGGATTAGAGGACTTTATTGGATAGTGTAACGGGTTGTTTGGCACATCTATAATACGAGATTTGTAACATCTGGGGGGTTGAATAGCATCTTTTGTATGAGCTAATTTTAAGTGCCAAATTAGTGGCTTTAACCGCTCAAGAAGTTTGCTGAAGAGTTAGGTTAGCTTTATAACATCTAAACGTGTTTGAAGTTATAATGGCGGTATTATGGAACATCTCGTTATGTAGGTTTAGAAGTTCCAATTACTAACACAAATTATTCGTATTACACAATATTACATGGTATTTAAATCGATATCACCTACTGTGTTGACGCTTATTGTAGGTATTATTATTATACCGAACTATTAAATGATGTCCGTTGCATAAAAATCAAACAATTCGTTCAGCTAAGTGTTTGCAGTACCTACTTATTACATGGCAATCAGTCCGATTTGACAACTGAAATATAAGTCCAAACAGTGTCAATGCCGTCAACCGTAGATTCCTGTGTAAGTAGGCATTACCGTGATCGTGATAGATCCCGAGCACACCCGGCCAAGCAAACATTTGCGAAACATAATCCGCGACCGTCGGAGTAAATTGACCAAATCGACAAGGTCGATCAAATCTAACCGATAAACACTAATGGATCAAGAACACCTGATTCCACGAATAGCCTAAATCAATATTTAAATCTTTAGAACCAACGGAAATCGTTCAGTCAATCGGATAATAGCAGAGACACGTTCAATAGCTGTTTGTTTCAACAATGTACGTCAAAAACATCAAATTTGCCGTGAAACGAGCACGGGCAGGCACTCGTGCGCAGCGGGGCGCCTTCTTTAGGCTAATATTGAAATATCTTTTATCTTTCTCCTCTTTTTGTTGGCTCGAATTAGAAAAAGTGACACCTGTCATAAATGTGCCCGAGCGGCTCCCACGAGTCGCCTAAATGTTCGGTAAAAAGATTACATCCGAGCAATGGGATGTTTGTGTAAACAGACCTGTGTCCGGTTGCCAATACAATGTACACAGCGGCCATCAATATGACCCCCGAAGTGCTATTGTATTTTACCTGTATAAGAAATACAAAAACATTAAAAAACAAACTCTCGATTAAAAATATAAGGAACAAACTGCAACTAACCAGAGTATTTCTTTCTTTCCAGTACCAAAGCTGATGATACCAGGACCGGCGGAGTTCGTCAGCCAGGGTGTGATTGGCAGTCCTCAAGAGGGCATGCGCACTCCCACCGGAGGACAAATGCTCGCAAACCCACTCCTCAACCTCAACAACACCGGCCGGACCAACTTCACCAATAAGCAACTCACAGAACTCGAAAAAGAATTCCATTTCAACAAATATCTTACCAGAGCTCGAAGAATAGAGATAGCTTCAGCCCTACAACTCAACGAAACGCAAGTGAAGATATGGTTCCAGAACAGAAGGATGAAACAAAAGAAGAGGATTAAAGAGGGGCTCATAGTGGCTCCCGAGGTGACACCTACTTCCACCACGCAAACCAGTGTAGTGGGGTCCAGCGAAAACAGTCGGGAGTCTAGTTAGAGCCAACGGAAACCTAATGCTAATTGTTTTAAGGACTATTTTGAAGTGAATTGTTTAAAAAACTATGTTTTATGAAGTTCTACAGAGTCAAATGCTTCTTTTAAGTCAGTTTTATTATTAGGGAAGTGGTTTATTCGTGTTTCGTTGATTTTGAAATGGCATTTAATATTACATTGCAGCCATTACATGGCTCCTTAAATCAGTTTCTATCTTTAGTTAAAGGAATTACGCCATATTTTTTTATAATAGAGAGAATTGAAGATAGTAAACTCATTTTTCGGACATTTATACTTTCATTAACGCACTTACCAAAACATTGATAACCATTATGTTTTAGGATAATTAACAAGTGCTAAGTATGTTCAAGTAAATATTTAAAGGTCAAGGTAAATCAGAGTAGAAACATTCTTATAGAACATTTAATATAATTATACTTACAAGATAAGCGCGCCTACACTTTGAAGTCGCATTAAACTTTTCATAACATAATTATATGAAATAAATCATCTCACATTATGTACATACATGGTGTATGTAAGTAAATTAAATTATGAAAATGTTAATAATAAGTTTTTAGGGTTTAGAATTCCAACTCAATAACTACTTTTAGATCCTTAAGGATTCTACCACAAAAGTTTAAACCAGAGCTAAACAGACGTTTCTATAATTTCGTTCCACAAAATCTACTTCTATCACTCGCGTTACCTTACTCAATCCGGGCGTTCCTAATTATTTTACTTGTGAATTTGTTATTGAATTAGTAAAAGAGAGAGTTAGACGTTGATCTGTGGAGAAAATATTTAGACACACCTGTTCAACTCTGGTTTCTGGTTAAATCTTTTGTGGCAAGACGGTAAAAGTGTCAATATAGGTTTATCAAAATTGTATCAATTTAGGATAACAATCTGGTTTTATGGCTTTGCTAGGTTTTTTATTACTGCAATTTTCGTTCTGAGTTTGAACTTTTGATTGTGTAGTTTTTAAGAAATTTCCAAGTGTTTTTTTATTTATTTTGTTGTAAGCTATAATTTTAGACCAAAGTCCATATACGTTTGATTAAAAACAACGCCCCTATTTATAAAAAAAATATATACACTTTAAAATTGTAATAAAATGAGTATTCTCTATTTGTCCTGAAATGGAATGGTCATTTCAAACTATGTGAAATTAGCACCAACCGCTTTATAGCTATATAGTTTATTATTTTTATAAATACGGCAAAAGTATACAAGAAGCCACAAGAGTCGCAATAAAAATAAACAAACCGTTTCGACATTCGACATACACCAAGTTTCTATAACCAAATAATTATTGAAAATATAATTATAAGTACCTAAGTATATACGAGTGGATAGAACTAAGTCGACACTAAAATTTTGCTACGTATATAATTTTCAAACTTTCGCGAACTGAATACATGTTAATTAGAATTTGAACATCGAGGTAATGTCAAAATTATATAATTTGACATTAGTTTGTGCGCGAATTAGACCCGTTTAAATTCTAGTTTGCTACGTATGCTTGCCTGAAAAATGTATACTTCCTGAATTAATTTAATGGTGGCTGCAAATTCTATGAGTGGCACGCACACACATTAAGCTGCGCATAGCTTCATGTGTGTGCGTGCCAGTGTCTAATGCCTGTCACTAGCTATCGAAGGATTGTAGGTAGAACTATATAGGTACATATTATATGTTTTTTAATTTATTTATTTTGGAATAGGCAGTGATAGTACCAGTTTTCAGTACCTACCTAACTGACCTTTCATTCATAAGATAGCATTATGGCGAAGCTAGACGTACTACTGTACTAATAACGGTTACTAGTCTCTAATTTTGTAATATTGTATGTACAGATTTTCAACTAAATTGTACATAATATAAGCTCGTGTGAAATGATTCGATGGTGTAAAAATATTAGTTAAGTTAGTAGTTAGGTATAATTCCATCATTAAATTAATGTATCTATTTTCATTATTGACGTTTGATTATAAGTACTCTTTATATTACCTATAGTGACCATTGACATTGAAACCAGATGGTGACTGATCCTATACCTACTTAGCTAATTATAACTAAACTGGTAGGGAACGACTACAAGAACATTGTAGTTGACACCCGCTACCAATTAGGCTACCGGTAGTCATGACGTCTACAACAGTGCCAAAATATGGGATAAATAGGAATAATATAAAGAACAAAATATACAAATATACGTTTATTTCAAAAAACAAAATTAGATCAAAACAAAGTTACATTTCAAATAATAAGGCACATTGTTATAAGTGCATAAATCTCACTGTATCTAAGGCATAATCAACGATATTGCTCTTATTATATAGGTAGCTAAGTTTTACATAGAATAATTAAATAACTATCGAAATGATGAAAACTACCTTAACAATATAATATAGTTATTTCAAGATTAAGAATGATTAAGATACGTAATTGCAAACAATATCACATAAAATATAAACGAGGTAGGTAACATAAGGAATTGAACAGCTTACAATAAAAATATTTCTTAGCTGATCGGAACGGTATATTAAATTGCAAAAAATGCCCACTTATTACTATTCTTATGTAATTGTAGGATTACGATACTAATAATGATTGCCATATACATACAATACAATTTAACAATGGCCACAGATTTGTATGAGAATGACACAATATAATGACTATTACATTTTCATAATGTAATGACACGATGGCCACACAGTAACATATTATGAGAAAAACATTACATAATTATTACACTTAATTCTGATAGTAACACAATTAAGTACCTATACAGTTACAAGATGGTTCAGGTAGATTGTGCTTTCTGAAAATATATTTGGGTTATCTCTACTCTATGGGGTGGTATTGACTATCTCGAATTTGATCCCGTTCTCGTTGAGGTTCTTGATAAGGTTCGTGTCCTTGAACGCAGCCCCTGTGGTCAGCACTCCGCCCCTACAAACACAATTACCATTCTCAACATGGCATCAGTCATAATATTATATGGACCAATTTTCAAAATGCAATTTTACCATGTTAATTTTGACCGGCTATATTGACAGATAGATAACTCTTTATTGACACCAAACTGTATAGAACATAGAAACTACAAACTTAATAATAGATACAACGGGCGGTGTTATCGCTAAAACCATCTCAACCTGGCAACATTTAGACGGACAAGCTAGACAGCAGGAATAAGGTTGCTGTGTGGTGGCTTTATTATGAAGGTAGGTATACTAGTACCCAACTTATAAGGCGCGTCGTGAATCTTCGTTCGCGCAGAAAAGAAAGTATGGTCCGAAGATTAACGAAAGAATGCTTAAAACTTACAATCAACCTAAGCTCACTATTATAAGGTTCATAATACACTGCAGCTGTTAGTTCCATCTCACTCTAAGCTCGCTAAGATGGCGGTGGCTGCCGACCAATAATAGCGGTCAATAGCATTTCCCGCGCTTTGAAAATTCATCTTCTGCGCTGGTACATCGGTAAGCCATATCAGTTGGGTACTACTTTTTTTTTTTTGTACTCACTTGCCCGGCATCTTGTCGCTCTCCTCCAGCACTGTCAGTGCAGAGTAAAGCAGCGCGATCACCGTGGCGCCGTACCCAGGGTTCATGCCGGACACCTGCCGATCGTTTTTACAGCTCTCAATTGTGTTTGTTGTATCATGATGCGCTAGCTGTGTGCGTGTGTGTTGTGTTGTTGTCAGGCCGTCCAAGCGTCTCTGACGTGGCTTAACGACTGCTATCAATAGATGTGTGTGTGTGTGTGAGGGAGGGTGGGTGTGTGCGAGTGAGGGTGGGTGCGTGGGAGGGTGTGTGCGTGTGAGGGTGTGTGCGTGTGAGGGTGTGTGCGTGTGAGGGTGTGTGCGTGTGAGGGTGTGTGCGTGTGAGGGTGTGTGCGTGTGAGGGTGTGTGTGTGGGAGGGTGTGTGCGTGTGAGGATGTGTGCGTGCGAGGGAGGGTGCGTGTTAGGGTGTGTGCGTGTTAGGGTGTGTGCGTGTGAGGGTGTGTGCGTGGGAGGGTGTGTGCGTGTGAGGGTGTGTGTGTGGGAGGGTGTGTGCGTGGGAGGGTGTGTGCGTGGGAGGTTTGTGCGTGGGAGGGTGTGTGCGCGTGAGGGTGTGTGCGTGCGAGGGAGGGTGCGTGTGAGGGAGGGTGCGCGTGAGGGTGTGTGCGTGTGAGGGAGGGTGCGTGTGAGGGTGTGTGCGTGTGAGGGAGGGCGCGTGTGACGGTGTGTGCGTGCAAGGGAGGGTGCGTGTGAGGGAGGGTGCGCGTGAGGGTGTGTGCGTGTGAGGGTGTGTGCGTGGGAGGTGTGCGTGGGAGGGTGTGTGCGTAGGAGGGTGTGTGCGCGTGAGGGTGTGTGCGTGTGAGGGCGGGTGCGTGTGAGGGTGTGTGCGTGCGAGGGAGGGTGCGTGTGAGGGAGGGTGCGTGTGAGGGTGTGTGCGTGGGAGGTGTGCGTGGGAGGGTGTGTGCGTAGGAGGGTGTGTGCGTAGGAGGGTGTGTGCGCGTGAGGGTGTGTGCGTGTGAGGGCGGGTGCGTGTGAGGGTGTGTGTGTGCGTGGGAGGTGTGCGTGGGAGGGTGTGTGCGTAGGAGGGTGTGTGCGCGTGAGGGTGTGTGCGTGTGAGGGAGGGCGCGTGTGAGGGAGGGTGCGCGTGACGGTGTGTGCGTGTGAGGCGCGCGTGCGGCGCTGCTAGCGGATTATTGACTCACTCTAGCCACCATCGTCTTATCCACGGGCTTGCTGAGGTCGGTCCCGGCGCGCCAGCCCTCCGCGTACAGCTGCACGCGGAACCCGACGCGCTCCGTGGCGGCGGCGGCCGGCGCGTCCGACACCATGCCGCCGGAGAACAGCCGCGGGTGCGCCAGGAGCAGCGCGCGGGTGCACGACCATCTGGAGGAGGGGCGGGCGGTTAACAGTGAAGCCGCCGTCGCAGACGACGCTAATGTCGCTAGCGACACCGACGACGCTAATGACGCTAGCGACACCGACGACGCTAATGACGCTAGCGAAGCCAACGACGCTAATGACGTAAACGACGCTAGCGAAGCCAACGACGCTAATGACGTAAACGACGCCAGCGACGCCGCTAATGACGCTAACGACGCCAAAGACGCTGACGACGCCGAAGACGCTGACGACGCTAATGACGCTAGCGACGCCAACGACGCTGACGACGCTAATGACGCTAATGGCGCTAGCGACGCCGACGACGGTGACGATGCTAATGACGCTGACGATGCTAATGGCGCTAGCGACGCTAGCAACGCCAACGACGTTGACGACGCTAATGTTGCTAGCTATACCGACGACGCTAACGACGCTTGCGACGCCGGAGATGCTGACGTCGCTAACGACGCAAGCGACGCCAGCGACGCTGCCGACGCTCATGACGCTAGCGACGCCAACGACGCTAACGACGGTACCGACGCTAACGCTGGCGACGCCAACGCTGGCGCCGCCGACGCTGACGTCGCTGAAGACGCTGACGCTGGCAACGTCGACGCTGACAACAGTGAAGACGCTGACGCCGCCGACACCGACGATGATAAATAAGGCAATGACACCACAGCTATTAAAGAGAAGGCCAGTTTACTTGGACATGAGGGTGAGGACGAGCGCGGCCCACATGAGCCCCAGCGCTTGCAGCAAGCTCTCCAGCTGCACATACGCGCGGAACTGCGCGGGGCGCGCGCCCCCGGCCTGCAGGCGGCGCTGCGTGCGGTACACCACGGAGCCGTCGGCGCCGGGGAACGGGACGCACCAGTGGGATTCGCGCTGGTGTAACAACCGTCTGCAAGGGACGGGTGATAAGGTTCATTAAACAGGTCAACAGAGTGACTCCCTTTAGGTGCAGGCCCTGGCTGTGAAGAACGGATAATGTGCATCATTAAACAGACTTTTGAGGGGTAACCGAAGATGAGACGTTGAATGTTTTTGTCTCTGAAACTTGTGTTCGCTCCGTGTTAAGAGATATTGGTAAATGTGGGAGAAAAATTGTCCTGCTCAATAAAGGTGTCATTTCGTGGCAGTTTCATTTAATAATTATCACTTTGACTCTACTATGGACTGATTGGAGCTAACCATTTGAATGTTTTGAACATTCGACTGGCATATTCGTTGACAAACTGCTATAACCGGGACAAGTGTTTACCAGCAATGATAAACCTGCTCACATTGATACTCCAGAGAATAAAGGCATGTACACATACCGCGGCATCAGCCTCGGCTTCAGGGGCGGCAGGGGGGTGGGGTACAGCTGCTGGCGGATCCCGCGTAACTCCCCCCAGTGGGCCAAGCTAGGAACAGTAGAGCATATATAAATACTAGCGACTCTTATATTTTTATTTTTTTTTTTTTTTTTTTTAAACGTAGCCCCACACTAGGATTGCTCCTGTATCGTGGGTACTGCTTACAGACATATAATTTCACATACACAACACACCCAAACCAGAAACGAATATTTGTGGATCGCACAAATATTTGTTCCAGGCGGGAATCGAACCCGCGACCCCTAGCGCAGCAGTCCGATTGCTCGGCCACTACGCCAAACGAGCCGTCAATATAGTTAACAGCTATTATAAATATATAATAATGTGTGAACTTCGTATGCTATGATGATATATATAAACTTTACTGACTGTTCTCTGACTCGCTGACTCATAAACAGGACAAACAGTTCGCAATTACACTAATAATAATATAGATTCGCATATATACAAAAGTCTGAGTGCTACGATAGTGCTCAGTAACAATATAAGGCTGTAACCCACCTCAGCACCAGCGTCTCCCACGTGCCGCGGTGGACGCCGCCGCCCGCGCCGCCCTCCTCCGGCAGCGAGGCGCTGATATAAGACTCCACGCTGTTCACCGTGCCTGCGGGGCGATAGTAGTATAACATCATCATCATCGTCATCATCTCGGCTCCCTACAGTGATGAGGACCATGGGGGACCAGTCCGCATTGGTGAATTGCATGCGTCCGAAATCATTCTCAGGCATTTGGGTTTTCTCATAGTGTTTCCCTTCACTGAAAAGCGAGTGATAATAATTATGTAGTAGTTTCTTGTAAATAAAATATATTGGTGTGTGCCCTCACTAAGATTTTAACTTCAATATCAAATGAAACATCGACTCGAAAGTCTTTTTACTTTATTTTACCTGCAAGCAGACAATACTCTCGATGGTAACGGCTGCCTACCACCTCACATACCTCCGAAGTTCTGCTGCACGAATATGACCCCCATGTCGTTAGGAATACTGTCGAATCCGCACGCACTGATAATGTACACGCCCGCCTCACGCGCCGCTTCATCGTACTTCAGCTGCATTGTTTCTATGAACTATAACAAACAATAAATAATATTATATTAACAAAACCCCGGCTGCAAACGAAAGATGAAGACGACTATATCTCATATATTTATCAAAATCCATCAAACTGCTTACGCTGTAGGAAAATCGCCAAAGAATCATACAGATATACATACGACCAGAAAACATAACCCTCCTTCTGGCAATCGGGTAAAGTATGCCACCCCCGCACACTAGCGACCTCGTTTGCGGTAGTATTTTTGTTTAAGATAGTTCGTATTTTTATTCACCACTGCAGTGACGCATAATATTGCATAAGTTATGGTGGATGACATTGATTATGCTGGTGACCTTAGAAGATGTGTTAATCTTCTAAGGTGGTGATGTTACCTGCGGCTCGCCGGTGATGTCGACGTGGTGCGCGCGGCTCGCCACGGCGGCCGCGACGACCGGCTCGCCGTACAGCCGGTAGGGGCCGCAGCAGTTGGCCACGACCCGCGCTTGGCTGCACATCCGGTTGAGGGACTCCGCATCGTTCACGTCGGCTACGATTATCTTTACATCGCTTTGGTCTTCGCCTGAGAAAAATTAAGTCTATTTTAT
Organism: Hylaea fasciaria; assembly: GCA_905147375.1. NCBI lineage: Eukaryota > Metazoa > Arthropoda > Insecta > Lepidoptera > Geometridae > Hylaea > Hylaea fasciaria. The sequence continues at coordinate 821,669 of LR990200.1, forward strand.
TGCTGACCTCGAATAAGGTGCCGCCTAAGGGCTTCAAACTAAGCTAGTAGCTCGCCCACGACGGTCAGCAAGAGAGACTGTGTCCGACGAGTCACTTGTGTCCTTTACAATGCAACTACAGTGGTTCGATCATTTATCATTAACTTTTCCTAAGTTTTATGCGGATTTCCATTCACTCTGTACTTTGAATGGCATTTTAAGTCATTTGTCTTGGTTGTTATCGAATGATAGCAGTAGATAAGCCACATCAGTGGCTTTTGAGCGGCCTGACAAATTTCCAACACTAGAATAAGCTAACCACTACCCATTCTACACACAAATAACTCACCAGTTTTCTCTGCAACTGTACGCATGAGGTCCTCGAGCTTGGACTGCGAGCGCCCCGCGACGCCCCACGTGAGCCCCGGGCGCTTCCGCACCAGGCGTGCCATCTCCAGCACCGCATGCTTCCCCGTGAACCCTGTCGCGCCGAATATCACTATGCTGAGTCGTGACATCTGTGAACCAACATATTATTCAAAAATACACAAAAATCTAATTATTAACTTATGTGGTAGGTGGTAGTGGTCACTTTCATTTAACCTTTGTTTTATTTATACAATATGTTTAGTTGCTAACCTAATATTATGGATATATGAATTTAATTAGTACAATGGTTTGTACCTACATAATGTGACCTTATTTTGAGCTATTATTCACTTATGTTTTATTATCACAGCTGTCTTATTTTTTATGTAGCACCACACTAGGATTGCTGCTGTGTCTTGGGTAGGTACGCTGGTACAAATATGTGGATCAGACAAATATTTGTTCCGGGCGAAAATCGAACCCACGACACCTAGCACAGCAGTCCGATTGCTCAGCCACTACACCAAACGGGTCATCAAATTGATCACAGGTGTCGTTTTATATCACAAACACTCAGAGCAAGAGCTACGATTAACGCAATGCAGTTACCGTTTCATTGTGCCTATTCTACATACATTTTAACAAACATGTTATCAAAAATTTCGGATCATTCCCAGTTGTCACCCGCCTCCATGTCCCCAGTGGTGACAACTGGGCATGATTTTTAAAATGTGTCCCTATTGTCACCACTGGTGACATCCCACTGCTGACAAATGGGAATTGTTTTAAAGTGCGTGCCATTTGTCACCACTGGTGACGTCCCCACTGGTGACAAATGGCACTTGTTTCTAAAGCGGGTCCCATATGTCACCCTACAATTTAATACTCTATCTACCTACTTAAAATGTTTCAATATTGTTTTCTAAATGTTCAATCATACCATTTTATACAATAACAAGCTGGCCCGGTAGACGTTATCCTATCAACTTCAAGCCATTTCCAAAATGTACGAGAAAATTTATGATCCATATTTATCTCTTTTCCGTAATTTTCTCTCATGTTTTAATAGTTATCTGTTATTCGGAACACAGACAAATCCAATTAAAGCAAGTCATTAAAATCGGTCCAGCCGGTCATGAGTTATAAATGGTGTACCTACATATAACTAATACGATTTTGTTTTGTACCTAAATATGAATAAACATAATAATTGACTTTATAAAATTAAATCTAATGCGTTCATGCTCCCTAATTTCTAATATTAATTTCACAGTTTAATCGGTATATTACTCTCAATAATAAAATAGACTTGAAATAAATGTAAATGTTCTTATCATATTATTATCAACGTTTCATCACAACGTTAATCAAAATTCCTAGAAAGTAGTTGTGCAGGGGAGAGAGAGAGTTGCGCCAAAATCTACCTGTCCTTTACATAAACCGGTTTCGTCTAGTGCGAAAATAATAGGAATTGCCCTTTGTGACGACCGCTTTTTACATGTCACTTCTTTTATTATTGAGCTTGTCACAATAAAAGAAGTGACATGTAAAAATAAACCATATCACAATAATTAAAAGCTGTTTTAAACGCGACTAAAATATTATGCCTTCCTCCGAGCCGGTCTGAGTGAACGGACCCTAAGCGGTCGTCACAAAGGGCAATTCCTATTATTTTTGCACTAGACGAAACCGGTTTATGTAAAGGACAGGTAGATTTTGGCGCAACTCTCTCTCTCCCCTGCACAACTACTTTCTAGGAATTTTGATTAACGTTGTGATGAAACGTTGATAATAATATGATAAGAACATTTACATTTATTTCAAGTCTATTTTATTATTGAGAGTAATATACCGATTAAACTGTGAAATTAATATTAGAAATTAGGGAGCATGACCGCATTAGATTTAATTTTATAAAGTCAATTATTATGTTTATTCATATTTAGGTACAAAACAAAATCGTATTAGTTATATGTAGGTACACCATTTATAACTCATGACCGGCTGGACCGATTTTCATGACTTGCTTTAATTGGATTTGTCTGTGTTCCGAATAACAGATAACTATTAAAACATGAGAGAAAATTACGGAAAAGAGATAAATATGGATCATAAATTTTCTCGTACATTTTGGAAATGGCTTGAAGTTGATAGGATAACGTCTACCGGGCCAGCTTGTTATTGTATAAAATGGTATGATTGAACATTTAGAAAACAATATTGAAACATTTTAAGTAGGTAGATAGAGTATTAAATTGTAGGGTGACATATGGGACCCGCTTTAGAAACAAGTGCCATTTGTCACCAGTGGGGACGTCACCAGTGGTGACAAATGGCACGCACTTTAAAACAATTCCCATTTGTCAGCAGTGGGACGTCACCAGTGGTGACAATAGGGACACATTTTAAAAATCATGCCCAGTTGTCACCACTGGGGACATGGAGGCGGGTGACAACTGGGAATGACCCAAAATTTCCTACTATCTACCTCTATTTATAATCCACCTTATCACTCACACTGCTACACCCCAATAATGAAATAATGATAATGTAGAAGTATAGGTCTACCTACCTACATGATATAATTTCATTCTTTTTTAGAGGTAATAAAATGTAAGTTTGATGCAGGCCATGTTTTATCCCAGATAACTACAGAGTGCCTCTGGGATCACAGAAACACCGCAGGTGAAGCCACAGCAACTATATAAAGTGGTAGGTACCTTTTTTGGACATTGACCTTTTGCTTAACTGCAATGTGCACTGTGCGTGCAGGTAGGTAGTAGTCCAAGTCCTAGTCCATAAAATACTTTTGGGCTAACGATGCTAAACTGCATTCAAAGCATTAACCGGCGGACGAACTGGTCAAGGCCAATACAGTACACTATAAATTGCTTACCATGGAATATGGAGTATGGAAGAACGATGAGAAGATTGTAATAGTTTCAATGAAATACAAGCAATGGCAAACCGTAAAATTGATTGACAAACTCGCTCAGGCCTTCAGCCAAAGAGAATACAAACGCTTGCCTTCAGCTGCCGGCCGGCAAACAAACAATGACAATGACAGTATATAATATTGATTGATTGCATTGACATGACATTTGACATTAAGCTTCAAAAGAGTTGCAGTTGAATTTGTTTAGGCTTCGCATCGTTTGTGAACTTAGGCAGTGTCGAGCAGGCACGGAATACCGATAATCATTGTGAGGTTTTGATATTCAAAAACCAATACGAATAGATACGAATCGGTATCGTCATGTATTGGTAAGGTCCTCGTAAGGTATCGTCAATTAGATCTGTGTCGATCGCTTATTTCACACGACCCGGGAGTTTCGCGTCCCCTTACTCCAACGATCGAACTAAAAGACCCTATCTTATGACCCATAGGTCTTCCCGCGATTACATAAGTAGGTATGAACTTTATAATGATAGAAATACAGTTACTTTAACTCTGGCACCGTCGAGTCAATCGTTTTTCGGGTCGTTTGGTGTTTATGTGCTTAAATAAGTTTGAACCTTATCGTGATAGAAATAAAGTCACTTCAACTCTGGCCGCGTCGAGTTAATCGTTATTTCGGGTATCGAGTGTTGACGCACTTAGATAAGTTTGAACCTTATGACCATGAATATACAGTCACTTAACTCAGGCAGCGGCGAGTCGATCAAACGATAGACACTTGCTGCGAAACGCGATCGTATCTTTCCTGGTGGGGTCGCAATCGAATAGAAACACCTCTATCGTTCGCGATCAACACACGACTATCGTCAATAGATATTTAATAAATTTGTGTGTAAGTGTTTTAAATAATAAACAATGATAAGTAATTAGATTAAAATATCTGAACACTTCATGCCTCCCTGATCTCTCTACGCTCCCCAAGGGGGGCAGGCCCCACCGATTAGGAAATCCTGCGTTAAAATATTGGTAAAAGTAGGCTAATAATATCGGTATCGCTAATAATATCGGTAAATGACAAACCGATTAAAATTCTATCGCTATTTCACTCTTATCAACTTTAATACAATTATTATTATTGGTATTTACATACACAATATTTTGAAAATGTCGATAATATCTATCTGTGTTCAGTAGGTACTTCAGTAAGCTGTGGTTGATATCGTTAGAAAAAAAAAGAAATTCTCATTCATTGTGTGAATTCTGATTGATGCTGATGGCAGGTGACATAATCATGGACAGAACGAAAAGTCGTGCGTTCGCGTTGACTTGACGTGACGTTGACAGCTGTTTATCTTTCTCGCCACTTTCTGTTTAGCTCGTTCGTTTCGTGGTTCATAACCTTTAGTTTCGGAAATAAATATCAAAATGGAATTAAACGAAAGGATTTTGCACTATCTAAATGAAAGTGACAAAGTGGACACGTTGAACCTGGCAAGTGAGTTTGGGGAGGATCACCAGAAGATAGTGGGCGCTGTAAAGAGTTTGGAAGCCGTGGACATGGTTGTGTCTGAAGCTGTGAAGCATTCTCGATGGGAGCTGACTGAAGAAGGCAAGCTGGTGGCAGAGAAGGGGAGCCATGAAGCGGTTTTATACAGGAGTATACCTGCAGGGGGGATAGCGCAAGCAGAAGTTATGAAGGTTCGTTGAAGTGGCAGATAAGACTCGTTGATAACCCCCTGGGCCTCAAGTTATTGCAATTAATTGAACATACGCGTGACGTGATACTTACCAGTGTGTGAAGAGCCTGCTCAATATGAAAATAGTAACAGTTTGTATATTGAAGATTACTTAACAATAATTGTAAAAAGGTACTGAACAAGACTAAAAGTTTCACGTTAGCTGCTTAAATTTGGGTATATACGTATCCAAATCTGACTACAACAAACTCAAAGTATTTGATTAAAACTGCACCTAGTTTGAACGGTCAGCGTGCTAGCGTAATTGGATATTCTGGGCTTGAGTGTTGACTCTGACAAAGACATACTTACTCTTTTCTTATATCAATACTAAAATAGCACACCAAATAAAAATGAGTGCAACATTTTATAAAAAACGATAACCTTTGTTTCAGACTGTACCAAATGCCAAAGTAGGATTCAGCAAAGCGATGTCTGCAGGATGGATACAAATAGACAAATCTGGAGGAGCCTCTCTCGTCAAAAGAAAAGTAGACGCCATCACAGACACAGTTCAAGAACACTTAAATGAAATAAAGAAAGGCATAGACAACCTCCCCGATAACATCCGAAACGATTACAAGAAACGGAAATTGTTGGAACAGGTCACTGTAAAGAGTTTCTCTTTATCAAAAGGTCCACAATTTGCAACAACTATAAAGAAATTAGAAACTGATTTAACTAGTGAAATGTTGTTGTCTGGCTCGTGGAAAACTTTGCAGTTCAAGCCTTATAATTTCGACGCATTGGGTAAGATACACTGCGGTGAATTAGCTTTAATTTATGTTATGAAACTACAAGATTTATGAAGGCATAATAGCCTTTGAGCTCCACCATTATCAAAACTCAACTAGATTGAAATGTTTAGGTAATACAAATGCATAATACAAGTCCATGAGGCTTAATAATGATCTAGAGAAAATTAGTTCCACCAGGCTTTTTAAAAATATTCAAGGGTGGATGAATAGATCTCAAAAGGTATTGTTTTAAAAAAAAACAAAAACAAAAAATCTGATATATACAATATATGATTTAAAACGATGTAGAAAAAATTTGTTCCTCTAGTATTATAAGAGGTTGTTACACCACCTCGTCACACAGATGGACAAGCCCAGTTTTGTACTTCAATTTGCCATTTAACCCCTGCAGGTCATCCTCCAGAATGCGGCCACCTCCACCCACTTCTCAAAGTGCGCTCGGAGTTCCGTGAAATCTTCCTGGAGATGGGTTTCACAGAGATGCCAACCAACCTCTATGTGGAAAGCTCCTTCTGGAACTTCGACGCGCTGTTCCAACCACAACAGCATCCTGCCAGGGACGCTCATGACACATTCTTCATCTCGTCTCCGGCTACGTCCACAGAGTTCCCGCAGGAGTATTTGGAGAGAGTGAAGAAAGTGCACAGCGAAGGTGGTTATGGTTCACAGGTAAGTACAGGATTATATTAAAACCATTGATACTTTTTTCCACCTATATTGGAACCCACAACTCATTGAAAGATAAAGATCAAATAATTGTAAGAATCACAGGTATTTCCTCTCATTGTCTCTTATGTTGTCTCATAGTTTCCGATTGCCCGTATACAGGGAGTTAGGGGTCAGAATCTAAAATATTTCAAAACATGAAGTAAAAATAATGCATTTATAATTCCACCGAAATTGTCTTTCTGCAAAGTAACTGATTATATTATAACAATCTATATAGATACTTATGTGATAAAAAATAAATATGTCCGTCCCGTTCAAGGGTTACAGGTATGAGTGGAAGGTGGAAGAGGCGCAGAAGAACCTCCTCCGCACTCACACCACGGCCGTAAGCGCCAGGATGCTATACAAGCTGGCGCAGCAGAAGCCTTTCACTACTCAGAAATACTTCAGCATTGACAAGGTACTTCTTTATTAGCTCATAATCCTCACTCCATCCATACTAATTATAAATGCGAAAGTAACTCTTTTTAGGGTTCCGTACCCAAAGGGTAAAACGGGATCCTATTACTAAGGCTCCATCTGTCCGTCTGTCACCAGGCTGTATCTCTTGAACCGTGATAGTTCGACAGTTGAAATATTCACAGAATGATGTATTTATGTTGCTGCTATAACAACAAATACTAAAAAAGAATAATTAAGGGCTCCCATAAAACAAACGTGATTCTTTGCTGTTGTTATAGATAATGTTACGGAAGTTTACGGAACCCTTCGTGTGCGAGTTCGACTTGAACTTAGCGGGTTTTTTTTCTCGCGTTTTGACTACTACGGCTGAACCGATTTTTATGAAATTTGGTATACATTGATTGTATCTTAATTGGACAGCGATAAAATGTAGTTTAACAATGTGTTAAAACTAGAGGTGTAAAAGTAACGAAACAAAGCGTACCCGTATGTATTCGTTACTATCGTATCGGTACTCGTTACTTCCGTATAATACCTCATAACATGCTATGATGCTTAGAGAGTCGTATCGAATCGAGTCACATTTCGTAGGTACGCGTGCGGTATAATGTCGCGGCGTCACAACATTCGTGATTTGTAGAAAACTGGGTAAAAATGGGTAAAAAACGTGGATGACGAATTTCCAAATTATTACTTTAGGTAGGTACCTACATAATAAACAAACATCGTTATTTGTATCGCATGCGTACAACAAACTATCAGCACACGTGTACGGTGTATCCATACGACGCATACGAAACATGCGAGTAACGAGATGGATTCGTGAGTAACGTTTCAGTACTAGTTACTAGATGGCGTACCCGTTACTCAGTACCGAATACATGCGGTTTGCTACAGGTTAAAACAAGTTTTGAAAATATCCATCTTATCTTTACCAAACCCTCTGCTAGGGTATTAATAGGTATTCTGTGCCTCTGTATAATAATAATAATTATGATCTCACTCGTACTTGGCAGGTTTATTATTTCCACTGTACAAGACGTGTATACACGTCAAGGCGTATCGTACATAAAATTGATGTCGACTCGTTACATATTGAGATAAACTTTTTCTCCATCCCAGGTTTTCCGCAACGAGACCCTCGACGCGACCCACCTGGCCGAGTTCCACCAGGTGGAGGGCGTGGTGGTGGGCGAAGGCCTAGGGCTCGCGGACCTCATCGGCGTGCTGGACGCCTTCTTCAAGCGGCTCGGCTTCGATCGGCTGCAGTTCAAGCCGGCGTACAACCCCTACACTGAACCCAGTATGGAGATCTTCGCTTTTCATACCGGTGAGTCGGTTTTTAATGAACTAATAATAGAAAAATAACTGTCTTTTTTTAACACTCTTTTATTAGCTTCATCTGTGTGTGATTATAATGGTATATTTCAATTAAATGTTGACTCCATTATATGGAAGCCCTTTCTCCTCACTATATAATTTCAAACAGTGGGCAGTATCTATATTACTTACCTACACTTCATTGTGTGCCGGAAGAGGAGTATTGGATAAAACTCCCAGAAACGCCCGTTACAGGGAAAAGTCATAGGGGATTTCTAGAATAAGCCATACATAGGCAAACCATGATATTTTTAAAAGCAGGCACAGGGTGGACAATCCATACAAAGACTTTTATGAACCAAATACAAGCGAAACTGTATGGGAAGGAATAGCGTCGTCCGCGTTGATTGGTACTCAATAGGTCACCCAACGCTCATAAAAAATCGTGCCATCTCGCTTTAATTTAAGGAGAGTGTCCCTCTACCCAGTTCTTTTGAGTGTACCTTCTACCCTAGAATCTATAGGTATTGTATGATACAGGGCTCGACAAATGGATAGAGATCGGCAACTCGGGCGTGTTCCGGCCGGAGATGCTGCTGCCCATGGGGCTCCCGGAGGGGGCGCGCGCCATCGCCTGGGGGCTGTCGCTGGAGCGCCCCACCATGATCAAGTACGGGATCAACAACATCCGGGACCTGGTGGGGCCCAAGGTGGACCTGCAGATGGTGCAGAATAACCCCATATGTAGGCTGGATAAGTGAATGGGGTTGTGTTGAATTAAATTGTTCGGAAGATTCGTTGGTTTTGTTTATGAGCTATGGGTATGGATTTAATTTTCTCCTTTCCGAAGTGAAAATACATTTAAGTAATAAAATCTACTCTAAATTACGATATACCTATTCCCAATGGGCTCCTTAGCTGTGATATTTTGAAAACATGTCTTACTCAGTATGCGGCTATACCGACTTCAAAAATCATATTTAGCTGATAATATATACCTAAACGACTTCGTTTGGAGTTATGAGCCAAAGAAAACCATTATACATCTTATACTAAATTTTTATTTACAGGCTAAGAACTGTTACAATAAAAAAAAATATATTACATAATATATTTTATAATCTGTGGGGGGGAGCTATTGCTCTGTGACTATACTCCGGGGGAAAACGCTCCATGAAATGCGAGCCACAAACATCGAATAGGTCATTTATATACTTATACATTTATCTCTCTAAACCCATTTCTAAACTGACTTGAGCAAAATTTGAATCCAATCAACCAGCGATTTCATCGACATGTAGCTTGAACGATGTTGCCATAAAATAAAATTATAACGCTTCAAGTCCCAACCCTACGTCCGGGCGCGTTCCCGATTCTGCTTAAACCACGTCACGGTGTCTCTAATGGCTACATCGAAGGGGGTGAACTCGAAATCTTTATATAAAGAGCGCAGTTTCCTATTGGAAGCGGTCTTCTTGTACTGTCCGTCCGCTTTGGTGGTGTCGTACACTATCCGCCCGCCGTAGCCGTGCGCTAGCTTGATCTGCTCGGCCACATAGCTTATCGGAACCTCGTCCTTTTCGTCCACTGAAAGAAAACGGTAAATGTTAGGGTATCGGCCGGCTAACGAAAATAACTTCAGAGTCCATTGATTGACTTTTCTATTGTACTAGCTGCTCCGACAGTTGTTGTTTTGTTAAAATTATCGATTTGGAATTTTTATTTTCTTCTATTCGACTATTCATTTGTACAAGCTAATATGGACGTATACAATAAAAAAACCTCAATTAGGTCAAGCAATTTTAGAGGTTTTGCACAATATATCTATACTAGACAATACATTATCTACGCTAATATCAGACTTTTTGGTAGCAAGTAAGTACTAGACAAAAACGGGTCTGCGACAGTATCGTAATCACGAAATCAGTGATAACGCGGGCCTCATAGCATTGCGCCCTCACCTGACAGTATGATCGGCTCGACGCTATCGTAGCTGCGCAGCGCCCACAGGAACAGCTTGGCCAGGTCCAGCGAGTAGATGAACTGTCGCAGCGGCTTCCCGCTACCCATCACCGTGAACGTGGACTCTCCTGTCGCAAGGGTAACTTTGTGGGTGAATCCACCCATGTGAACAATGTTGAATAACTTTGTACACCCAGGCAAACAAAATTGAATAACTTTGTAGACCCAGATGAACAAACTGGAATAACTTTGTACACCCAGGTGAACAAACTGGAATAACTTTGTACACCCAGGTGAACAAACTGGAATAACTTTGAACACCCAAAACCGACCTTTCACCATGGCGTCGTCCATCCTGCGCACAAGCGCGGGCACCACGTGGCTGGCGCGCGGCTCGTAGTTGTCGTGTGGCCCGAACACGTTGCACGGAACCACCGACGTGAACAAGCAGCCGTGGCTCTCGTTGTACCCTCTGCGGAACCACACACGCATTTTATTCACCCAGGTAAATTCACCTACGTGAACAAAGTGGAATAATCCATGTACCTATAGTGCGGTGCTAGCCTAGTGGGCGAACATCCAAACAGAGGGATCGCGTTCAAATCTCAATGCGTATGTACCGATATATGTTTGTTATTAATTATCACTCTTTCGCTCGACAGTAAACCCGCCTGAGAATTAGTTCAGTCACAGTTGACTTTGAGTTATTACAAAGGTATAGTATGCCCAAGCCGAACCGGGCTATCGTGGCGTAATGGCGTAATCCTGCCGACGGAAGTGAGAGGAGATCCGTGCTCAACCGTGGGCGGATATAGGTTGATGATGGTGATGATGATGAAATGCATACCTGTTCAGTACATCGATCATTCTCTTCGCGTAACTGTATCCAAAGTTAGACGAATGTGGAGGGCCGTTGTGTACCTAAAACATAGTAAAAACCGATGGAATTTTCAAATAGAATAAAATGTATTTTCTGTTACAAACCTAAACATACTTCATCTATTTTAAAATGCATTTAGCTGTTTTGACCGAATCAAGTAACAAACATATTTTTATTAAGTAGGTATAATTATATTAGGATAACTTCGAACTTCGTAAAAACATGGTACCCAAGAGCATTTAAGTTAAACGACTCCTCCACTGGATTCTAAATACTACATCATTTGAGAAGAACTGGCGAGAAACTCGATAGCAATCTGGGGGCACGGCAGTGCCCCCGCCAAGTCGAGCAAAACAAAAGGCACGGCCGTACTATCCTTTTCTCGAAGCGATTCGGGCCATTTTCGACCCCCTGTAACTTCGTTATGGACAAAACTAGAAGCCTAAATTTTTAGTGACCAAGAGGTCATCACGTCTACAGATAATAATCCAAGTTACATCAAATTTGAACCAGTAGTTTAAGAATTATTGCAAGTCAAAGTTCCTTAATTTTGCTGCCCACTGACTGACTGACTGACTGACTGACTGACTCACCGATCATCAAAATTCTAAGGTACTTCTAGCCATCCCACAAGTTTCAAATTTTGAATATAGCTATTGTTTAGCCTATAAACCATGGAAAAATTCTGACATTCCATAATTTTCATCCCGTTTTCTAGATATATGATCTGCATAAATAACTTTGTATTCCCATATAAATCCTATTAAATTGTATGTGATTACAAAGTTACTTTTACAGTTCATAATTAGACTTCATTGAAATTGAATGAAATGGGTAACAGGGGTAAAAATGAGAAATAGTTTTGAGAAATTCGACAGTTGAGCGCTTTTTAAAAACTTCCACGATAGATAGAGAGATACTAATCCCTATACTATACCTACCTACCTACACTTTTATAGGTCGAACAAACATTAAAATAGTTACCTAGGTACCTTATACCTAATACGCATCTGTGGAGACGCAAAGACACTCGTTCATGATAATCTATGAGCATGACCTATGTCGCAAGGGGCCCCGGCCGCGCAGGCGCGGGGCGCGCGTTGATGCGTGTTTTGCAAAAAACGAAATAAATAAAGAAAAGCTACAAAAAGAAATGAGATCCCATCAAAAACATTACATGTACAAAAATGCACAAGTCTCGCAACGCAGTTTATCTGCCGTAAAAAGTTGTGAGATCGAATGTAAACCAAGTCGGTTAATTTTAATACCTACCTGTACCTATCTATGGGAGCAGTTATATCTTTATTTCTTTAGTAAATAGAGTGCCTTGGCGATTGTACACGGCAGCATAATCTACTAGACAATCTAAATATAGTCTTCCGTATAGGTGTACTTCCAAACAAATATAAGCACAAAGCGCTTAACATAGATTTATGTTGCCGTGTGCAATTGCCAAGTCACTCTATTTATTAAAGAAATAAAGATATAACTGCTCCCATAGATAGGTACAGGTAGGTATTAAAATTAACCGACTTGTAAACCAAGTCGATTCACAACTTCGATCTCACAACTTTTTACGGCAGATAAACTGCGTTGCGAGACTTGTGCATTTTTGTACATGTAATGTTTTTGATGGGTATATTTTAACAAAATAGTTTTTTTTCTTTTCTTATATACATTATAGTAGTACCCTACTGTACTAAGCCCATATCTTACCATGGTTTCGTCGATGGGATACGTAGTGTTATCAGGGAAGATGCACGTCGACAGACACGACACCACCTTCTTTACTTTGTACTTGTAGCAAGCGTGTAGGACATTGTCGTTTATCGCCATGTTTTCTCTCTACAATAAAAAATCTTGTTAGGTTCTTTTTGGAAATACAACCAGGGTGAAAGGCGTCCAAAAATAAGCTAATTACCTAGTTACTTTTGGCCAAAACAGTCACCTTATCTATTCAAACATTGTCTTTAAAGTGATCACTATCATTAGTGATAAAACTGCACATTATACCTACTGCCATAATAAAGTAATCTTTTTTTTTATACTCTCTAATAGATGTGTACTCTCAATACAACTATAAGCACATCCTGACAAAAATAGTTGAGTCCATTATGTTGAAACATCGAAATGGACATAAGAGTGAAGCTAAGGTTTAGGGCCCAGTGTTGAATCATAAAGCACACATACTATCACTTGCCCACCAACTTACACTATTGGTTATTCTGTCTGTCTCTAAAAATATACTGCCATAATTAATACAATCCTTATCAATTCTGATATGGAAATTGTTACTTATACTTAAATATTCAGCACCTATGATTCTAGACAATACTATAAAACCATTAATTATTTTACTCATGATACTGATGCCTGAGGCAATCTGCGGAAGTCTACTATAGACTAAGGATTGTCCATAAAGTGTAGTAAGAATTGTAACATCGTGTGTCAAGGGATGGTACATTTCATGAAATCACATTTCTAAACCTAAGTGCCTAGTCAAACACACACAAACTTGTGTATTTATAATATTAGTAGAATAAAAGGTTTGCATGAACAAGGGACAGACATTAAAAGTAAGTGAATATACTTACAAAGAAATCCAAGTTATGTGCCATGTTGTGGAACAGCCCTCCCACCATAGCTGCCAAATGTATAACATGTGTGGGCTGGTGTGTCTCAAACAAGGCCTCTGTTTGCGCTTTGTCTCTAAAATGATTGTTATTAAAGACACTAAACTTTTTATATTAAAAAACTACACATTTGTAAGTATGATCACATCAGTGCTGTTCATATTGGTGCGCCAGTATTCAGTGCCTGTTCAAATTAGTACCATTCAGATTTAATAGCTAAGTCTATTATAGGATTTTGTATAGGCATCTATACTTCCCCATATTTTCAAAAGTACTCAATGGATCTTGTAACAACTAATAATATTATTATAATGAATTGTATATTATGTAATGTGTATGATTATAATCATTTACAAATGATTATCTATTTGTACCTTGACAATATTCATCTACCATGTCAAGGACCTGTCCTCTATATATCACTGTAAATTCAATTACCAAGTGAGAACCTCTGTACATGTGCTTATAACTTAAATCCTATGTTAGGCATTTATATCTACATAAACTGGGTTGGTAATAACTGCACTTCAAGTATACTTATCTACATTTATGATATTACGAGCATCCTGCTGTTTCATGGGCTAATTGTCTATATTAATAGTGATAATTCAGCCTGTAACTGTCCCACAGCTGGGCAAAGGCCTCCCCTCACTTTCGTGAGGAGGAGGGGTGGAGAGAGGGAAGGATCTTACTATACCACATTTTTATTTTATCTATGAAATAAAATAAGAAAGGTTTGTTCATTGGGTAAACAACCACACTCAAACGGAGTAACGGATTTTAGTAAATTTGGATACAAAAACTAACTGTTCATTGTAATAATTATGGTGTAGTAGGTAAGTACATAAATTAAAATGTTTTAATATTATCCTTGTAATTTCTACCTCAGGTCACCGTCTTTGGATCCACAGAATATCCAATTCTCCTGTAAAGCCTCCTGTTCCTTTTCTAATTCCACAACAGTCTTGATAGCTTGTCCGACGAGGCCTGAGCCTCCGGTAACTAGAATAACATTTTTCCCAGCACTCATCTGAAACATTTTTATTTCCAGTCGTGCTATGTAATGCATAGAGGAAATAAATACCACGTATATGATAAGCCAAAGCAGATTGGTAGGTTGGTAGTTTCAAGTTTGGTAGGTACTTACTACAATATAATTATATACGACGCTCTGTCGTAGGTACTTATTATAATTTACGAACCTTTTACAGTTTTCTTCAATTATTTTAATTTACATTACATATATTATTTATGTAGGTGCTTAGGTACAATATAAACACTAATTTAAACTTATATATTTTGCTTTGATAAACTTTGATTCATTTGTCTTTCACCTCGAATCCAGTGTCTCCAGATTGAGTATGTGAAATTTCCCCAGATCTCAGATCAGGTATAAATTTTCCCCAAAATGATACCTTTTTCTAAAGTTTTCCCCAAAATAATTTGTCCTTGTATTTTATTATTGTAGTTAGCTGCGTCCTGCGGTTTCACCCGCGTAAATTAGTTTTTCAGTGTTATCCCAATGTTTCCGTGGGAATATCGGAATAAAAGTATCATATTATACGCCCAGTGGTCTCAGCTATCTATTAATTAAAGTCCCATAAAATCGGTCCAGCCGTTTCGGAGATTACCTACCTAGATAGAACTACAAGACAGATAGACAAAAATTTAAAAAAAAATTCTACTATGGGTATCAGATATACTCTCATACATTTCAAAACCTAAGTATTGCAGGTTGATAATGACTGACATTTCTAGACATGTTTCAACAAAAAGTATACAATTTAAATTTATGTTTTTCAACTTCGCTCCTTGAACATACAATGGGCGGTGTTTAAATTTGGTTTAAATAGGTAGCAATCTAAGATTAAAATCGATCTTGGATTGCTGCCTATCGTTCAATTGATCTCCAACCTGCATGCCGTTAGAAACCAATCCACGGATCGGTTATTGGCACGTTTGACCCGAAAATGGATTGTGATATCAATCTTCGATAGCAACATTTGGATTAGGATTGATAATAATTTAATTTCGGCCGTAAGAAACTAATTTGAATATTTTAGTTTTGCATGGAATAGTTATTTTACTAAACATATTTGAAAAATTATCATGCTGACGTCATCATTAGCAGAATACCATACAGCACCGTTGCCACTGCGTGAGATTAAAATCCTAAAGATTTTTAATCTTTGAGATTTACTTTGTGTTGTTTGTTTATTTTTTTTGATAATTGGTTATCTGTAGACACAGACACCGATTTTTTTTTGGGATGAGTATGGTCTATTCCTGGACATGGATTTTTAATCACTAACTTAAAAAAAAAATAGAAATGCCCATTAGGTAGGTACACTCATAATCAATAATAAGCTTCAGTCGGAATTAAGTTAGTAAAGATTTCATTCCATGGCTAAAATAATAGTAAAGAAATGACATATTGTTTGACTTGCCATCGGCAGCGGTGCGACGCGCGGTTACGGGCATGTTATTGAAAGAATAATGTTAGCAGCATTGTATTGTTTTATGCGTGCAATTTCAATTACGACACAGAACAAATATTAGCTAAAATATTATTAGGTACATAACTGAATTAAAAATATGTTCACATTTCTCCCCAAACTTTCGCCAAAATAAAATGCGTTCCCCAAAATTTTCCCCACAGTTTTCGTTTCCCCAAAAATTTCGCAAAAATTTTATTTTTCCCCAAGATGGGGAAAAAAACCCCCAATCTGGAGACACTGCTCGAATCTCACTCGCTATCGCTAACAAAGAGAATACAAACGCTACGCTTTCGCTACAGTGTGACCATTCGTGGCAGATTTCTGCCATTTTGGCAGATTTGGATCCAAAATTTTAGCTGTGGCATGTTATGCTGACGATTTACAAATGTGGCAGATTTTGGCAGATTTCAAAGGTTAAAATGAAAATCATGCTAATTTTAAATTACATTACATCATATTATACTTAGTCAGGTCATAAGTATTGTCACACAGTAAAAACTTTTCTTTTAGAATGCTGGCCACAAAAAAGTTTATTGAATTCGAATTTCGAATTGTTCATGAAAATAAAAATGTATAAGTATGTACTTTTTAGAATTTTACTCATTTTTAAATATGGAGTGGACGCTTAAAGAAGACCGTGTTGCAGTTATTGCGTTGCATCGTTGCGGTTACGTGCAATGCATCGTGCGAAAGGATATTTTCTCAAGTTAATTTAAATCAGCGGTACTCTAAGTGTGTTCCGCGGATCCCTAGGGTTCCACGCTACCCCTGTAGGGGTTCCGCAAGAATTTAGAAAAAAAATCAAACCTGATATCAACCAATTAAGTTAGTAACCATTAGTTAAGATTTTTTCATTTTTAATATCTTCTATTATTGTACTAAGTACTTGCCATGTGGTAAAGTAAGTAATAATTAGTAACTGTTACATTGTACTTTTATAATGCTTATACTTATAATAAAGAATACACTTTTCAAAACTATTGTTTTATTGTAGGGTTCTGTCAAGTATTTTGCTTGTCGAAAGGGTTCCGTGACCAAAAAAGTTTGAGAACCGCTGATTTAAATAAAACAAAAATAAGGAACAGGTTTTTGAATAAACATGTCTCAGCAATCATTACTACAAAAGAGGGAATAAAGGAACACGGAGACTGCGTCTCCTTTAAACCAAGCAAGGAAATGTTAAAAAATATGTCGACAAAATCTATGTACAAAGAAAAGGAAGGCGAAAATTTTGAAGCCAATGTTGATTAGGTGTATTTTTTTTGTATGTTTAACGTAGTTATAAAGTTGATTAAAAAACTATATATGAAAATACGTTTTTTTCTTATTTTCATGTTGGCATATTTTTGGCATCTTTTAACGTCGAGTGTGGCAGAATTTGGCAGATTTTTGGGTCCGTGTGTGGCAGATTCGCCATTTTTGAGATGGTCACACTGTCTCGCTAACTGACTGACTAGACAGACTAGTCTCAACTAGTCTGACTACTAGTCGTGTGCCCGGTGTGTCGATCGCGAGCGTCGCGAGCGATAGAGGTGTTTCGATTCGATTGCGACCCCGCCAGCGGGCCTAGACAAGTTGCAAACGCTTCGAAGCTATTCTATTCGTAAAAACGTTAACGCTTTAGCGTTAGCGAAAATAGTTTGGTAGACAAAGTGTTATGACTCTGGCGAACGCTCATTCTAATCAATCGTACGCTAATAATTATTTGTTCATTCAATTTGTTCATTCATTTTTGTCATCTTGTCCATGGATTAGCTTACAAATTTCAGTGTCACAGTCACTTTAGGTGTAATTTTCTTTTTATAGTTTGGCTTCGCATGGTTTGCGAATTCGGATAGTGTCAAGTATACAAATATGCGTAGTAGTAGTAGGTACTACCTAGGTAGTTAACCTAATCTAACCTAACATTTTTAAATTTTGTTACTTCTTTTTAGCAATGGAACCAAGATTGCGAGGTCCACAATAATCCTAATGCGTGCATTATCTCGTTATCTCGCGAAAACAATAAAAATCTACGAACAAAATCATAACACAATGCTACCGTTTGCAACAGCTGCTAGAAATCCGCCATTTTGTTTCGTTTTCTACAGGGTCCTAGCGAACGCTTGGCTGTCGTTCAAACGCAACGCTAACGCTTGTCAAAAGTGGCACTTGTCTACGCATATGTATGGATTCTGACGAACGACAGGGAGCGTTCATTGGATTCGATTAGAATTGAATGAACTTGTCTACGAATATTTCGTTCGCTTCGTGACGTTTCGTGTGCTTATGTCATCCCATACATTTTCATTCTATTCGTTTCGATTTCGTTAGAAACGTTTGCCACTTGTCTAGGCCCGCTGGAAAGATACGATCGCGTTTCGCAGCAAGTGTCTATCGTTTGATTGACTCGCTGCTGCCAGAGTTAAAGTGACTGTATATTCATGATCATAAGATTCAAACTCATCTAAGTGCGTCAACACCCGACGACCCGAAAAAACGATTGACTCTACGCTGCCAGAGTTAAAGTGACTGTATTTCTATCATGATAAGGTTCAAACTTATTTAAGCACATAAACACCCTACGACCCGAAAAAACTATTGACTCGACGCTGCCAGAGTTAAAGTAACTGTATTTCTATCATGATAAAGTTCAAACTTATTTAATCGCGGGAAGACCTATGGGTCATAAGATAGGGTCTTTTAATTCGATCGTTGGAGTACGGGGACGCGAAACACCCGGGTCGTGTGAAATGAGCGATCGACACAGGTCTAAGACTACATCCTTTTTTTGTAATGGCTTCGCACGGTTTTTGCATATAGCCAGTGTCAAGTATTTTATTATAATAAGTATTTCTTAATTTCACATTAAGAAAGTCACCGCAATATAGCAATCGTGGTCAAGTAGTCAAGTCAATTATTTACATCGTCAAAGTCACGATTCGGTAAAGTAGTGCATGATTTACTGAAACTTCCTGGGAATTTTGGAAAAAATGCGAAATGACACGTTTATTGAGTTTATATCATTCGCCCACACTCGTGCACGTTAACGAACACTTAATGATTAATATTCCACCAATATTACACATTAACACTCGAAGAAACACAAGTTTGAGAAAATAATACAAAACCAACAACGTCTCACTATCGGATTCCCGCCAAAACTCCAAGGAAATAGTTGCATAATCTAATTTTGTAGTTCGCACCACACGATCGTTACATTGCCACGGATGGAAAGAGCGCACGCTCGCTGCCGGCCTCTGCATTTAAAATTAAATATGACGCGAGCGATGAAATCGCTTCCCACTTCACCGAAATTACTTGCATAAATGAATTCGTGGAGTGCCGATTAGGAATTCGTGGTGAACAATTCACATGAATGCGAATTAATCCTACTAATGCCTACTACTATTGGGGTATTGTCCATGACCATACACTAAAAATAAATAAATTTTGTTTTTGCTTTGAAACTCGTATGGAGCGTGTGGAGCACGATCTTACACAATTCGTTAATCATGGAAGGATGAGGTCTTCTTTTAAAGGTCGAACAACACTACAGGTAGAATACATTCGTTTGAGCACCAAATATTGTCTATGGAAATACCGAAAATTTATGGTTTCGATACTTATATAAATACCGGTATTGATTCTTATTGGACTTCTATAGATAGGTTTTATTATCTTTTATCGTTACTCATATTGTGATACTTTTACCGCTACTTTGACTTAACAAGTCGATATTTTTTAGACGGTGATGCGAAGTTGCGAGACTGCACAGTTTAAGAAGAGTAGAATAAAATATGAATAAATTTATTGTTAAAACTAGCTAGTAGCTAGGTAGGTACGTTGTCACTGTACGATACGGCATTAGCGCAGTAGGCTTAGGTGGGTAGTATTAGGGTAATTTAGCAGTGTTTCATTTAGGGAATGACGCAGAAGGCAGTCAACTCTATTTAGTTCAATGCCGTAACTTACACTACTATATAAGCCAACTCAATTATTCTACCAAATAAGGTACAGAACATCGGGTATTGGTGTCAAAAAACTATATAGTAGCTGATATTGGTAATATGTGAATTGTATAAAGTATCGGTATTTTTATATTGAAACCTAATATGTATGGGTATTTCATTTCTATTTGCCTGTTTCTATGTTTTCTCATGGTAGGGGAGTTCGAAATTCAAATTCATCGATGACTCATTTCTACCACCGCATTTAAAAATAAAAATAGTCTAGTCTATGGGCGAATCCTTGCAAACGATTGGCCAATCCGCCGGCAGTATATTCGTTTCTCGCTACGAAAACGCCAAATACGCTTTCAAACCAAAATGGAGGATTTGTCGGTCGAGGTGTACGGTGAAAATGGTGCTTATTATAAGGTTTGTAAATTGTGAAGTACACTGAAATATTGTTCAAATGAAGTTAATATTATTAGTGCAAAGGACGATCAATGAATTCCAGCCCTCAGTGTCGGATTATAGCTCATACTTGCAAAAATATTTTTCCGGGAAGATCACCACGGCTGGAATGGACGCCATGTCCGTCTGACAGGGCGTGATTTTTCCATGTGTTGTAATAATTGTGCGCTTTCTATATTTTTAGCAACGATCACGATGTAAAGAAATTGGGGCGACACGCGCCGCTGGCATATAATTGCGCATTAGGATGTATATGACCTATTTATCTTATTTCTAGCGTATCCCTAAATCGCCGAGTATTGGGAATGTTCTAAAAATCTCTTTATTTTTAGGCCATTGTCACCGACGTGCTCGACAACGAGGTTCTGGTAACCTTTGAAAATGAGTAAGTTTCACTTTTGCACTGGCACGGTTAGTATGGGACCCTGTTGGAGATATTTATTTACATAGCGCGTAATGTGTGTTTTAGCTGGCAGCCCGAATCTAAGTTTCCGTTCTCGCAAGTGTTCCTACCACCCAAAGACACCGGCAAACACACGGAGTTCGTGGAGAACCAAGAAGTGGAGGTTTTCGCCAGATCCAATGACAAGGAAGCATGTGGGTGGTGGACTGCAAACATAAAGGTAGGTGGATTACAGAAACGTTCTTTTATTGTCATCACAAAATGTATGCAGTTTATTTTTATCAAATGACACTACCCTCCTCCATTGATTTTATTAATGATTGTTTCATTGTTTGCATGTGAAACCTTGCCAGAAATTAGGTAAATAAAGGTTTTGAACTTTAACACCTCTGATCACATTTGTTTTCAATCCTTTGTTAGGCTGTTCTTATCAGATTATGTTGGTGACAAAATCTTGATATTTCACACGAGCACTATTCCATAGCAGCCTGTTATCTAGGCACCAGTTAATGTATTTAGATTGTCTAAATATAAATTAGTGTTATTCCTTTTTTACTTGCAGCTTATTGTCACAGTTTTTGGTAAATTTTAAATCAGCTTCAAAAGAGCATCAGTATAAATATGATTGATACAAGGTTTTAGCCTTCATGATTTGCTTATAGGTTCTGTGTATCTAAATATTTGTTCAAGAATTTATGTTAGATATTCCTTTTTTGTATTCCCTTGCAGCAACCCACTCATTCAGTGTCAGTAATGGTTGAGAAAGTAATTCCTTAACAATTTGATCACACAATTACCTTTCTTATTTCTATCTGCATAGCTTTGATTTTTCATTCAATTAAAAAACAAGATTTTCTGATTGGCCCAACAAAAAGGGCTTAGGTAATGCCACTAAGCTCATAATCAAGTAAAAATATATAGTATAGTTATACAATAAAATACTGCATCAAAACATCTGCATTGAGAATATGGGGCATTGACCTGTGCATTTATATCACCTCAGCGAATAAATATTGCAATTTGAGTCTTATTTTCCCACAGTTCTCATGTTACATTATGTTATGTCATGACTATAATTATAGCTATAAATATAGCACTACACTGCACTACTGCAAAGCTGGTGATACTATGCAAGCCCATATTACACAAGTTTTCCTTGCATATTGATTGTTCAATATTGTGGAAAACACATTGCACAAAAAAAAATTGAAATAGATTTACAAAAAAACTACCATAAACATTTTCATGATATTTAAATGGAACAACCTCTGGAGGCCTACCTTCTCAAATAAAATAGTTTAGTATTCATTTAAATTGGTTCAGGAATCTTGGACATAGGCTCTTTTAAACGAATAGAGGTAACTGTCTAATATTTTTAATTTATTTTGCTGATTAAAATAAAATCTCGCCTTTAGGTACCCTTTTACTTTGATCAACCTTCTAAAAACCATATTTGTCTTATTTTAGAACAATCCATTTCAACAATGTGCCTACTTATAATATGTAAAAATAAATCATTCATGGCACCATGTAATTTAATAAGAGTCCTCGAACCTCTAGAGAATATTATAGCCTATTCTGATATTATAGCCTATTCTGGGAACAAGGTGCACCATCCAACACCTAGTGTTTGATCTTAAAAGTAACTGTAATGGTGCTTGACCTAGTCTTGGCTATTGATAAATAAGAACCTCTGGCTTGTCATGTGCCACCTCCTACCAGTCGCCTACTTGTATTTCAATTTTAGTTGTAACTTTTATAAAACAAGTCTTCTAGTTGGTGATAACTGGACATAAACTTATGAACAATCTTTGCAGATGATGAGGGGTGACTTCCTCGTGATAGAATATCTGGAATGGGACAACTGCTACACGGAGATTGTGCCAAAGGACAGGCTGCGCGTGAAGACACCCAAGACCCCCATCGATAAGAACACCTTCCACAAGTTTGAAATAACAGTACCCGATGATCTCAAGGACTAGTGAGTGTTCAAGCATTTTGTTTTTGTCTTCCTTGTTTTAAGCAAACTATCTCCATAATTGAGGAATTTATAAAATGTCACAATATTGCAAAAATTGTGCCTGAACCAAAACAAAGACTTTGTGTTTAGTATATACAGTGAACATAACATGAATGTCTAAATTCGAGGAATAGTATTATTTATGTCAATGGTGCTTGGACAACATTTGACTGTTTTCACAGAGATTGTGACACTTTATTTATATAATTCCTCAATCGTCTCCGTTTGTCGTTATTTGGAGCTGTTGTCCTGTGAAAATTTTTAGAAATTCACACATTGGTATGTCCTGTTTAATTGCATCTCTAGGTTAGGAGTAAGGGAGGGGGATCGGGAGAGGTGGGTTCTTGGAGAATTCTTCACTGAGCCATCTCAAAGGTCTATTCAATTCAATGAATTTATGTGTTTCAGTAATTGGTTTTTCAGGCACAGTACTTTTCTAAGCAGCAATAGTTCTTATAGTGTTGCTTTGATTATATTCAATACTGTATATTGGGGCTTCTTTCATATAGATGCCATTTTGGTTTAAACTTTAAACATTGGTGACTTGATTACTTACCTAGACTGTTATGACGTAGTTTTAGGGTGCAGTGGATACTTTAAAATCAGGGATTGGTCTATTAAAAAGCTATTAGCGGAGGCACCCCATAAGACTACATTATCCATCACTTTAGGGTCATTGGAATTTAGAGAATGTATAAAGTCCTTCGACATTGAATGGAGTTATTGAACTTAACTGGTTTACCAGCTTTGTTTTCTGCTCTTTGTATTCATGAAGGCTATCATACAGCATGGCCGATTTTTACTCTAGGGAGACTGAAGTCAATTATAATAAGATTTTATGGCACATTGTGCCTTGTGTAGATGATTTTCTGTATTTTCGAGTTGTATTGTTTTATTTACACAACTGTACTGCACTGAACATTGTATTATGTTTCATATCTTCAGATATCGATAAAAACATCTGGTAACATATTTTTTTAAGCCCTGTGTTCACTTATTTAACCTATGAGTCAGCACTTTTCTCAAAGTGTTTAGGTTGGTTAGGTGCAAGCTACTGATGGTGTAAGAGTTTAGAGAAACAATCAGTAGTGTAATAGCACATTAAAAACAGATAGTAAAGCAAAAAAAAAAATATAAGCAAAAAATCACAAATAACATTGTAGAAGGAACACTGTATTTTTAAATTAAAGCAAGATTGTAGATCGTGACTTTGACCGTTGGAGCGTGTTTGGTCACCTGCTGAGTATCAACGCAGAAGAGGCAATTGCTTCGGGTACTGCTACACTTGTCTTTTGTCCGATTCCGCCGTTTGTATGTAGTGTCCAGTGTCCAATGGCCACCCTGTGCTAGAAGTTAAACCTGCGGTGACGTTGCAGCCTCCACGACATACACAGCGCGAAGGTGGAGAACGCCCACAAGGAGTTCCAGAAGGCCATCGGCGCCGCGCTCGTGTGGTACGTGCCGGAGAAGGCGGCGCTGGCCGTCATCTCGCGCTGCGAGACCAGCCACAAGCGGGCGCAGATGCTGCAGGAGATGCACTTTAGGTACCCACCTTACACTTTACTTTTTCTCTACTGAATCATAATATCTGCGGATTTCCATCGCTGCAGAATGATGCTTCCACGGCGATGGCTGGTGGCAGAGTGAGAAGGCGCACTGGATCTCAGGCCCACTTAGCATGCAAGCTGACAAGAGATTAAAAGCGCGATAAAATTAATAGGAAACTATGAAAATAGAACATCACGGCTATGGCAGCCAGTAGTCTTATGCCCGTTTTCTTAACCTTTATCAACCGAAAAGAGTATATGCTGTCTTTGTCATTTGCTTAGTGTCAAATAGAGACAATAATAGACTTATCGGTTGCTCATAGATGTAACTAGGAGCTCGGAAACTAAGCAAGGCATGCAGCCAGTTGTGGTTGAATTTGACTACTAGTTAAGTGTGCAAAGACCCATATTTAGCTCTGAATAAAAGACCCATATTTAGCTCTGAATAATCTTGTTATCTCTCTGAATAAGCTTACTCTTGAGCACTGAATAATCATGTTTCACACCAATATTTCCATTTACACTTCATCAGCACTTACCCGAGACCTCTTTTGTAAAGCCACAACTGAGGTCCGGTATGTACTGCCGGCAGACTCACCGGCATACAGAATACGTGCTAACAGTATCAGGGAGCTACAGGGCTGGCAGTAATAAGGCTCTTGCTGCAAAGTAGTATTAAGCTTCTGACATTCATTTAATTAAGTAAGAATAGAAAAGATTATTTTTTGTATATCAGGTCGGTAGTAATAAAACTCGGTCTTTCTTTTTATCACCATGATATGAAGATGAAATCACGAGTTCTAAAGTGATTGCTAGACAATTACTTACAATAAATTGATAAATAGTTCTCCAAATTTAATGTGGTTTTCAGAACATACAAACGGGAAACAACTTTATTTTTCTTATGAAGTTTCTAAGAATTCCGGACTTGCATAATTCAAGTTTATCATAAATAATTAATATAATCAATAGATGATAAGCGTCCTTCTAATCTAAATTGCGAGCGTAGAAATGTTTCAAAAATATCTTTGAAAATAGTCAAAACAAAAGCGTTAGTTGTAATTAGGCAATAATGTAGCAAATTTTTGCCTCATGAACAATGAGTAGAATATAAATAAATAATTATGATAAACTAAATTAATAGGTAACTGATAATGGCAATAGTTTTAAAAAGGAAGTTTCTCATTCATGTGCTGGCTGATTCATGGCTGAATATCGTACAGGAAAAGGAAATTCCACTAACTCGGCCAGTGCCTATGTAGATTTTTTGCAGTATCAACTGTTCACATAATATAATCATCGAGTTACAAAACTATGTAGGTACGGTCAGCAACAAAAGTCGCTGAACATGTCTCGACACCAATTGTTCTGAACGTATTATTATGCGTAACAGAGAAAGTTATTTAACATAGAATACAAATTCAGCAGCTTTTGTTGCTGACTGTACCAACGGCTCGTTTTTTTACTTTTTTAAGAACATTGTGAATGTTCTCGTTTCAGGAACCTAACTCAAAAGCTCCAGTTGCTGAAGAAGACAGAAGAGGCTGCTAGACAGTTGGAGTCCACTAAAATACACAATCAGGGGGGGTCAGTAATACAACAATGTTCAATTTACACCATTATTTTCATAACTGTGGGTGTTTCTTATACATTCTTTGGTGATATAATTTTATAATATAATTCTAAATGCATATACATACTTGCTCTATGTGTATGGGTATGTGCGTATGCCCACAATCTTAAAATACCATTCAGCTCAAACCAATTTGTACCCTACGTGGGTTGGAGAGCGGCGTTATAACAGTGGACCGTCGGCGGTTTAACAGTGCTAGGCCTACCCTAGGGTCAAAGTCAAATCATTTATTGTAAATAACCGATTTTATGGTATAAAGCGATACATTTCAGATAACCATGCAATAGATAAATCTTTTCAAGGCTTGTATTTATTTATCTTTATACTGGATGCGCCACGCGGTTTCACCCGCGTTCGCTCAACACAGAAACCGTTAACATCCTTTTTTCAAAATCAAACCATAATCAATTACTGTTTAATTTAATGTATCATACTTTATGTTTTTATGATTCTCTTTGTTAACGAAAATTAGCTGTTTGACTTGTAAAAGTGCGATTTAATTGCCTATTTACAATAAATGCTTTGACTTTGACTTTGACGTTACTATATACGGGATAAAAAGTACCCTATAGTCTATTCCAGGATTCTATTTGTATACCAAACATCAAAGTCCGTTCAGCTCAAAAACTTTCACATTTATAATATTAGTAAGGGTTTTTTTGGGGGTTTATGAAAGTGATGTCCCCAGATACACGGACGAGTTCACGGTGCGCGAGGACCTGATGGGGCTGGCCATCGGCACCCACGGCGCCAACATCCAGCAAGCGCGCCGCGTCTCCGGCGTCACCAACATAGAGCTGGAGGAGGTGTCCTGCACCTTCAAGATATGCGGAGAGGTAACTCAACAACTAACTACTCAATGACTGTAGTGTACGAATACTAATAACTGGTTGCATCCTTAATTGTTACGAAATTACTTAAGTAATGGTGTTTTCCTTTGGCAGTTTTAAAATTACTCGGGAGTAAACAGTATTCCATATCAACCGATATATAGAATTTCGTCTGTATCAATTCAGCCATTTTAGGAGTGATAGTGAGTAGTATAGTAGCACTTCACAAATGTATTTTTGTTTTCTACCTAACTATTTTTCTTTGTAATACATTTTTAGTTAACTTGATATAATTGAAAAATTAAGCAGAGGGCCTTAACAGGGCGATACTAAAACAAAGTATTTTTTCTCCTCAATCCGACGCGGCCTCACAAAAGTTCAGTGAGACCCGCAATCTTATCGTATATCTCTAATGAAAATGAACTTCATTCGACATCTTGACCATACTGATAATGTCAAATGAAGTTCAGTACAATGCTATACGTAGAGCTATACACAGAGGGAGACACATATCGACATAATCTCGTGGAGTTAGTAGTTCAGTTAGTGTTGGGTAGAGTTGAGCAGTGTGGTGGGTGTTCCAGTCCACGTCGGCCGTCCGCGCGGCGCGGTCGCTGCTGGAGTACGCGGAGGAGAGCATCCGCGTGCCGCGGGACCTGGTCGGGAAGGTCATCGGCAAGAACGGGAAGGTCATCCAGTGGATCGTGGACAAGAGCGGCGTCGTGCGCGTGAGTGCCCGCCGGACCCGCCGGACCCGCCGGACCCGCCGGACCCGCCGGACCCGCCGGGGACTAGCATACATGAGAGAATGAGATCGGCGACGAGACGGAGGCTGGATGATATAATGACACTTGAAAAGAAGTGTTTTGGATTTCATTTGCTCGTAGTCAAACTAAACCATAGCTTTGTCAATCAGGTCTATATCATATAGATAGAAAAACTGCTGTTGTCACTTTTTGACTTCGCAGTGTTACATTTAGCTAGGGTAAAGTATCTAAATCAAGTGCCAGTTGATTAGATAATAAAGTTTTTCATCTTGAATAACAGAAAAGTTATGGGTCCCAAAATAGTATTGATTGTATGACACTCGCCACCCCCAGCGGGCGGAGGGGGGGGGCTGGCGCCGGATGTGCGTAGCGCGTGGCAGTGGGCACGGCTGAGGGCAGATGTGCGTGTCGCAGGTGAAGGTGGAGGGAGACAACGAGCCGCAGCCCTCGGCGCCGCGCGAGGAGGGCATGGTGCCCTTCGTGTTCGTGGGCACCCGGGAGAACATCGCCAACGCCAAGGTGCTGGTGGAGTACCACGTGGCGCATCTCAAGGTATACTATTGAATCTCTCGCGCAAACTATTCAGTTAAGAATACAATTATAATATTAGAACCCTCAATATTATTTTTGAAGACCTATCCGTAGATAACCCACACGTATGTATGGGTTTGATAGTATAGTTTCGGAAAAAAGTGGCTGTGACATACGGACGGACAGACTGACATGACCCATCCATAAGGGTTCCGTTTTTGGCCTTTGGCTACGGAACCCTACAAAGGTCAATTGTTGCGAAGCGAAATTTTTTTCGTTTCGAACATTTCTGTTCCTATTTGATAGTTATTTACCAAAATGTAAATTCGATTCGTTCCGATTGTATTTCCAGGAAGTGGAGCAGCTGCGCGCGGAGAAGTCGGAGATCGACCAGCAGCTGCGCGTGGTGATGGGCGGAGCCCCCGCCTACCCGCCGCCGCGCGGGGCGCCGCCGGCCCGCGCGCGCCGCGCCCGCCCCGCGCCCGCGCGGTACCCCGCCGCCGCGCGCCGCCCCACGCCGGAGCGGGGCGAGGCCGCGCGCGGGCGGGGCCGGCCGCGCCCGCAGCGCTCGGCGGAGCGCCCGGAGCGCCCGGAGCGCCCGCGCCTGCCGCTAGAGAACGGCAGCGCCCGGGGAGCGCCCGCGCAGAGACATCCGCGCGCCAACGATGCGCGCACCATGGTATGTACTGCTATCCTTTGAATGCGCCCGCCCTCTGCGCCTCGATGGCGAATTGTTCGTCGATAGAAACAAAAATTAAATTTACTACTCGATTTGTCTGAAACGGTGCGTCGCTCCATATTGCTCTATAATTATGTGCATGTTGACAAAGCGGGAGCGGCGTCTCTGAACTTTCATTCTCCATCGTATTTACTACATTATCTTTGGCCGAGCGGTCTTCATGAAATAGAGTACTATATCGATCCTAAGAAGCAAAGTAAGTGGGTAACACGATCCCTCGCCGGCTTGCAGAGCGGGCGGCGGCGCGACGACCGGCGGCGGCAGACGGACGACGAGGGCTCCGTGCTCGACAGCCAGGAGGTGTCCAGCGCAGACAGGGGTGAGTCCCCCCCCCCCCCACACCCCCCACCCCCACCCTCGTGTGTTACCCCCATGGCAGCGGGGCACAAGCTCCTTGTTTCTGAACCTCACAGTTGTACCGCTGATATGAATATAAATGGATTGGCGATAGATGGTTTTTCGTCACTGGTTGAACCTCTCCTAGCTTGCATTTATATATAGGCTACAGTAGGAGCGGAACAAATTTTGATATAAAACTAATATTGAGAAGGATAACATAACAATTCCTTGTGTTGTTGACTCGCGTAATGTGTATTTGTTACCAAATAACTCGATAGATGGCGCTCCAACTTGAGTCCGAAGTGAATTTGTCTGGAGGTACCGCTAGTCCATTTTACTTTATATCAGTGGTCAGTGCCCATTGGAAACAAACACTACTCAACAAAACTAAAATAAGTTAGACAAGCTCTATCAAAATGATTAACTTGTGTCAAAAGAAGTAGTAAGTATAGTAGGGGAGCCCACGATGCTAAATGGGGATTTACTCGAGCGTCGTAGAGACCTATTGGGATGCAAAGCTTAGATGATAAGAAGAAAAAAATGTTATATAATATATACCTTTACATCGGTGGGGGAAGCGGCTATAGATTTTTAAATATGTAAAAAAAAACTGTTGCATGGGCATCCTCGAGCGCGTCAGATATTGATAGCATCAATGCCCTACGTATTTTTAATAATGTACGTATGTTATACTGATCGTTTGCATGATGCGGGTGGTTGTATTTAAGGATTGAAAATGAAAAAAAAAAAAAATTATCGAGCGCGTCAGATTTTCTTAGGGAGTGTTAAGTGCACCAAAAAAAAGCTATTATTCACTAATCTGACGATTTCGATGGGACGCAAACTCGCGGCCATTTTCATAATGTGCAAAAAAAATTCGCCATTTTGAAATACTCAAGCGCGTCAGATTAAGATATATATGGTTCATCTTTATGTTCTAAACGTACTGTCTCATAATCTGACGATTATCTAGAGGGATTCGCCTGATCTGACAAAAAAAAATTAGAAAAACGGTTCACCTTAAAGGCCATCCCTGCAACTTCCCGCTAATTCCATTCCTGGGCGCTTAAAATTGTACTTATGACATTTTTGAGCCCAAAATATAATTTATGTGATATTTTGAGCGCTCCCAGCTCGAAAGTCTGATAGAAGTTTCATAGAACACTATTTTTGGAATTTTCAAACCGCAATAACTTTTGAA
Organism: Hylaea fasciaria; assembly: GCA_905147375.1. Lineage (NCBI taxonomy): Eukaryota > Metazoa > Arthropoda > Insecta > Lepidoptera > Geometridae > Hylaea > Hylaea fasciaria. Next base: position 852,241 of record LR990200.1, read on the forward strand.
TGGATCAACCAATTTTCACGCGGTTGACGGCATTTGACGCAGTTTTATCATCCTCATAAGTAATTTTGCAATTTTAATTGATCGAACCACAAATTTCGGAGTAATCCCGAAAAAACACTTTTTCGGGTTTCTTTCGTTCACGATATCTCTCGAACGAATCAACCGCTTTTGACCAGCTTGGTGGCGATCGACGTGGTTTTTAAGCTCAAAGACGGATTAGTTTTTGAAGTTGATCGATAAAGCCGGTTAAAAGTTATTCCAAAAAAAAACACTTTAAAAAAAAAAATCTGTTTTTTTTGAGATTTTTCAAAATTTCTCAAAATTCGTCCGAATCGGTTCAAATTCACAGGAAATCAGAAACGCGGAGAAGGAAATGTAGGCATCACGCAGCTGCACGCATTTAACTTTATCGACGAATTTTTGTTATTTCGGCTTGCGGAAATCGTCAGATTATATATTTTTCATTATTCTTGAATTAATTCCTTCAAAATAAAAAAAAATTTAGCTACGCTCGAGAATGTCGAGATGATGTTTTTTTTTTACAACTTTGTTGCCCTCCCATTTTTTTACGTCTCTCTCAAATTGTCAGATTAGTGGAATATACACTTTTTAGGATGTAATTAACTCGTACTACCTTAATCTGACGCGCTCGAGAATTTCTGATGGTCAATTTTTTTTTACTAATCTGATCCTGTATCCTTCACGGGCGGCCTTATATATGGGCCTCATGTTTTGTGGAGGTACTTAACCGGGTACAAGGTATCCCCCTGTATATTAATCTGCCGCGCTTTAGTAAATCCCGAAATCCCCGCTTGGGCTCCCCTACCAGTATTAAATGTTCAGGTAAATGGTGAGATAACGTGCAAGTATCTGATACTACTTTTCTATAGTATTTCCTGATGAATTTTTAGATTCTGCACAATCCTCACAAGTGTTTTTTGGACTATTTTCCCTCTTCTGCTGAAATGAGCTGTGCAAAAATATCAGTATCAGTCAGGTGGTAAAAGATATTAGAAAAGTTGACTGTCCCTTGTTTCCAATATAATAAATAAACACTCAGATACAATACAGAGTTCTGTATTGTATCTGAGTGACATAGAAAGGAGTTACAATTGGTGAACTGGTGTTTCTACTGTGTTTATGAATTAGACTCCTTCCTTCATTCTTTATTAATTGCTACCAATTGCTACCTAGTACAATGTGATTTGATGCATCCATAGTTTGTTTAACATCACTCCGTTATTGCTCCGGCATCAGCTCCAGTTTAAATTAATTTCAAAAGTACATGTACATTGTCTTTGTAGTGATAACGAGTAGATGTTGCATTGTTTGATGCTAAGTTAAGTACAGATGTAATGGTGCAACTATACGGTATTAAATTGATTTGAATTATCTGCCGAAGCATTAAATGAGTGATGTCAGTTCTGTCTGTTGAAGTTTCTATGTATGTTGTTGGATAGGAAACAGACGAAATACAGCCTTTATGTATTCAGTCTAACTCGGAAGTAACAAGTTTTAATTATTCTAAAGATTGATTTTATAAATATTCGAAAAGGAGCATTATTTCGTTCCTTTGCATTCCAAACTTGCTTCCTGAACTGAGTTTTATAATACATATACAAATACATACTTATATGTTCAGTTTTAATTGCCCGAATTATTTGCTCGTTATGTTTAGATGAAATCTGAAAATATTACTGAATGTGCTAGTTAAAATGTAGTTAGTAGTGTTCTGTTCTATTTATATTATTATCTATGCATTTATATTGTTATCTGTTTGTCGTGCACCCGTTTTTATTACATTTTAATTAGTACATAATGTAGAAGGACGAATGGTATATAATTTGTTTGTTTTGAATGAATTTGTATGATTTAGAAGCGCGGGGGAATAGTCGTTTGCTATCGGGCGGTTGAAGCGTATCCAGTCATCGCTTGCCTTCTGTAACTATTGTTATACTTCATTGGCGTTCGATTCTTTTGGTGGTGGTTTTAACTGTAACCAATTTTATTTTGTGACATAAATTATATTTTGTTTCTGAGATCATAAGCTCACGCGTAGTATCTCACAGAGAAGAGTCTAGAAGACAAGCGACGCGATTATCGGAAACTGTTCTATAGTGTCTCGCATTTATTTGTAATCTATGAAATCTCGAATATTTCGAAGTAAGTGGCTCCGCAATCGAACTAAAATCCTTTTGACTCGAGCGAACCAACACAATCGGGAAGTCGGCGCGAACGACCGCTCTACACCCTCGGTCTCAACCTTCGCGAGAGGCATCCGCGTAGTAACGTAACGTGCGTTGTACCTAACGCGGCGCCCTCTAGCGGCTCAGCTCGTATAGCAAACGAGCGTTCCCCCGCCGGCCGCGGGGCGGGGCGGGGCGGGGCGGGGCGGGGCCGCCCGGCGCGGGGCGGGGCGGGGCGGGGCGGGCGGCGGCGGCTTGTAGGCAGTGCGCATGTGTGTGTAGAGTCGGCGTCGTCGGAGGAGGCGCGGGACGCCGCCGCGGGCGCCGCGCCGCGCCGCCGCCGCAGGAGGAGGCAAGGTACACTCGCCGCCCGCATCTACACCACAGCCGTTAACTTCTACTCATAAACTTCATCTAATATTCGTTATTCCAAACTTATAAATCCGACTGTAAACCTGATTCCTGGAGCGGCTACATTTATAATTTAAATTCGATTGAACACTACTACTACATACTCTAACACTACATACTCGGTTTTGTGTTATCGTTGACTTCGACCATTTCATGTTTCTCCATCGCCGGTACATACGCTAGGATTCGATACACTAACTCCACGCCCGTTCGAGACGTTCAAATATGCACTTTATACCGCACCTTATTCAGGCATGCCCACACAAGTAGCGTTACGAGCTTTATAAATTGTGTTTTATTAGTGCCTTGCATGATTTATTTATCCTTTTTGACGAACTTCGTAAGATTATATGCTTTCAATACTAACAATATTTTACGCCAAATAACCGTATCAAATCGAGGCGTACGCATCTGATTTTATGAACTCGACACTCGTGTAACTACTTAGCGTCCGTCTCGCTCGCTCAGACGGTATCCTGCCACACGACGTAAGATTTTCAGATTTGCCCCTAATATAATATCTCGAGTCGTGTCGGTTCCGATGAGTCCGAGGCTGAGCCGTCCGCTCCGGTTGCAGGCGGCGGCGGCGGCGGCGGGTGGAAGAACGGCGTGAGCGCGGCGGCCCCCGCGGCGGCGGCGCCGGCGGTGGGGGCGGCGGTGGCGGTGGGGGCGGCGGCGACGGCGGCGGGGGCGGCGGCGGCGCCGGGCGGCGGCGGAGAGAGCGCGAGCGCTCCGAGGCCGGCGCGGGACAAGCGGCGCTCGCCGGCCGCGCTGGGCAAGGCGAAGGCCGAGCCGCTGGTGAACGGTGCCGCGTAGGCGCCCGGCCCCGCCCGCGCGCCGCCCCCGGCGCCTGACTCGACGCAGGACCGATATTATACCCTAACGTAACGTAACATGTATCGTGTACCGACCCGGCGCCCGGCGCCCGAGCGGCCCGGGCCCCGGCGTCCCTAGACTTACTCGTATTATGCTTTTGTAAGAGATTCGTGATTTGTATTCCCGATTATTCGATTGTGAAAAATTCAAGATGTGTACTTTGCTCCCGGACGAGACGAGCCGAGGCCCCTCGGCACTCCGCGGGGGCCCAGCGCGGCCCGCGCGTGTCTAGCCTGCGCTCTGTGGTTATGTGATTTCCTATAAAATAAACATTTCTGTACATATTTTCAATCGTATTTTTATTTGTACAAATATTCGTTTCGTAATCTATGTACACTGATTCGGTAATAGTACGTTTATGTAATACATTTTTTTTATGTAGTCACGTTACAAAAATATTACTCACTAGTGGAATGATAAATAGTTACGAATAGTAATACTAGATTGGAAGACGCCTCGAGGAGGCCACATCGGGTTGGGGTACATTTATTTGTGTGTCGCTAAATAGATATTCTACAGTGTTGAAATGACACGAATCTATCGTATTAATTATTTACATAATGTAGCTACACTCTATATAATATATATCAGTCATTACTAAAGGTACCGTGATATGCATCATTGCCGGGATATCACTAGGAACTTATATATACAAGAGATATGATTTTTAGCTACGTTATTACTTGCGTGAACAACAAATGGAAAGTGAATAAATTTACTAACATTCAGATTGAATACATTAAATAATTTGTCATTCACGCAGCGGTTTGTTTTTCACGCATAACATTCGCTTTACATTTGATATGTAACCATAATATTCGACACAGTAATCACTGCACGATTATTCTGTACTTTTTCGATAATGCATGTCAATATAAAAGGACTTTCCATGGAAGATAATTGAGAAGATCGCGGTCACACGCTGACCGGATTTATACAAAATATGAGTATTTGGCTACTAGACGAAAGTCTACGTTAGGCCTATTGGACTTACGATCTTGCCTTTTAAATTGATGTCAAGAATCTCATTCTCTCTGCCAACAACATCGAATATTGTATTTATAGTTACTGTTTATACTAGCGTATTAAATCTAAATTATACTGCGTTTTTTCAGTTACCTGATAGTTTTCTTTTCCAATGCATGTCACCACGCATTCCGATGTAAATGTTAGCATACGGTGAATCGTTACGGTTCTATCGTGAGAAATGAATGGTACAGGATACAAACAGACAATTGTTCTTACCCAAAATGGTTGATAAAAGTCATCAGTGCAACAAGTGACCGACAAGGTGCTATTGATACATTTTACTAGTTCTTTTTGTATTTGTAATGAAGCAACTTGAATTCCTAAGTTTGAGTAACGAAGGATACATATCATGTGAACTGATGATTTTTATAAGCCACCTCAAGAGAGTTGTCTGTTTTGGTAGTAGGAATTCCAACGAAATTGTTCAGAATCTAAATTTGCATTTATCGAGGTCACATTTATTTATAAAATGAAATGTTCTAATTTTTCTTTAAACGTCTTCCAACCTGCTAAGTTATCCTGCAAAGATATTCCTGAATATTATTTCTCTTTAACAAAACAGAGTCACCTTAATGATTTATTGGTTATTGGATTATTGTATTGTTTTATGAAATATTGTAACCATGTTGCAGTAATATTATGGAATTGCTTGTTTGTGACCTTTGATTCTAGATTTAATTCGTTGGTTTCCATCTGTTTTCTATTCATAATATAGAATCTACTGCACATACAGTAATATTTTACGAAAAGGTGACAATTTGTAACTAGATTCAGTATATTTCCAAAGAGAAAGAGATAAGGCTACACTTTTCTTCGTATTCTATTGAGAGCAGCTCTGACATTATACAGAATATGACTAAACGAATTGACTTCTATGTATTTGATTCTTCCAGCGTTGATTATAATATTAAGAACTTTGTAACAGAAACTTAAATGCAAATAAAGGCCATGAGAGCAACTGTGGCATTATCTTTTCCTTAATTTTAAATAAATCTAGCTTTAGGTAAGATATGAGACCATAATTTGTCAAATCGACCTAGAAATCCCAAAAGCTATAAATAATCTAATAACATTACAGCCGTTTTCGTTTAGTAAAGGCGTTCTCACCAAATGTATTGTTGACTACAGAATGCGAGCAGACTGACTCTGTTCATTAGGTATATTATATTCTGTAGACACAACGAGCAATAATGCTCGCCCACATTGACTGATTGACAATACATTTCGGGAGAACACTCCTTATAACATTGTATACAATAGATTCAAAGGTCTTTTTAGTATGGTGGTGGCTTTTTCATAGTTTGTAGGAGGCCGAGAACAGTATTAGGTCAGTTTTTGTACAATAAATGTGTAGGTACGAGTATATTACTATCAACACTTTTCCGAAATCCGATGGCTTAATCTTACAATACAATCAAGAGAGCGAGCAAGATCATACAGTGAAAAAGTTCATTTGGCCGCATTGTTTACGATGTCACGGAACAAGTATTAGTATTTAGGGCTGGCCCGATTCGGCCAGCGTGGAGTAATGGGCCCTCTTTGGGAATGTAATGGCTCATGTCGATTTTCAAGATAGCAATATTTTTATCTATGCTTCGTAAGCAGTGGCGAGTAGTAGTAACCACATATTTATGATTTTTTCTGAATATGCTCTCTCAATCCGCACAGACACGTAAGTTATTGCTTTTTTCCTGGGTAGCGTTTCCTTCCCCAGCAGTGGAGATAAAGTAAACAAGTGATCACCACAGCAGCTAGTGGTTCTCGCCTCATCAGAACTCAGAATGACATCAAATACCTACTTGAAATTGAAACCTTACCGTATAAACGGTACCGTCACGGTCGGTATTCTATTATGAACCTTTGCACGACAACAGCAGCTGTGCTCTGTACATTTGGAAACCGTGCGTTATTGGGCCTTACACTCGCATAATCCCAAAATACTGATACTCGTTCCTGCCATTTACAAAGTTGACGGCTAAACTAACACCGACTTCGTACAATAAAAGGAAACATCCATGTGATACCCCACCGGCCGCACTTAGACGAAGGTGCCCAAGTGGTCGGGCTTCCCGGCAACGATGAGGTGCGTGCATTAGAGCAGGCGGTGGCGGTCCTCGTGGCAGTCGCTGGAGTCGGAGTCGGAGGAGCGGCTGCAGCACGAGGAGTCGCTCCAGTGCTGGAACTCCTCCTTGTGGTGCTCCAGCGCCATCAGCGACGGGAACAGGCTGTCGCACGCGCTGCATCTGGTGGCGCAGACAATATTATTGGCACAGATCATAATTATTGTTTTTGCAAGTAGTAGGCTGGAATGGATCATAGAATACTTCGTATAGGACTGAACAGAACTATCGTACTGTAACTGAGTGTTGTTCTCGTAAATGATTTCCCACTTGTAGTATGACAATAAGTGCTTACCCAAAGTGGCGTTTCTTCTGCTGGTGGTCGCCGAGCTGACGGCGAGTCGAGAACGAGCGGTCGCACACGTTGCAAGTCATGGCCTCGTCTGGAAACATGGGGATGACTATGAGGTACTTGTGGACCAAATGGTGATGACAATAAGCTCTATGGAGTGCACGATAGCAATTTCAGTCAGTAGGTAGTTCTAGTACAGAACACTTCACACAACAAGTTTTGTCCTAAGTAGGTCAGTTCAAGGAAATTATAAAGTTGTAAATTCTATATACTAAAACAAGTACGAAATAGGTATGGGCACCTCTACACCGTAAGGTTAGGTTATCTGATCGTTCTCGAAGCAGTAGCTCCCCGCGTATGAGAACCAAGGGGGTTTGCTGGCTACCAAGAGTAGTGACTGAACAATATAATCACCATCTAAATCTAACATACCAATGCTGGTCGCTGGAGATTATGTTACAATTTGATTGTCTTGTGAGTATTTTCTCTATAACATTGTTTGTCGATGGCTCAGAATAAAAACCAATAAGCTATTGGAACCACCCACAAGTATATACTAAATACTGTGCACGTTATTTTCTGTCGCTTCTACACGGAACTAATTTAGCATTAAAAGAGCGATATCAAATTTAATAATTTATTTAGAGGTAATTAAAAATAGGTAGGTAAGCGGTAAGGTACATAGTAATCATTACAGAAAAGTAGGTAGAAGGTACTCCCAAAGTACACATACAGTACAGAAAAAGTAAATAAGCAGTAGGTAAAGGTTATTATTGATATGTTTAAAAACTAAATATTAAGTTTAAATACCACCTTATTTTTGTAGAGAAGCATTAAAATGCATTCAACATAGGCAAGAATATTAGGTACATTCATTAATATTACTTAATAGATTTTGAGATAGTTTGCATTTAACAAAATAACAATTTTAAAACATAATATATTATTTAGATAAGCACTTTGGGTTGTTATGGAGTTTTGATTGCAGATACATATATTTATTAATATATTCTGCATACAAACAATTTGTGAATAATTTTTATCTGTATCAGGTAAGTGGGTACCTAACTACAATTTGATAATTTCAGCTGTAGAATATGTCATTATGATAAGTACCTATGTAGGTACATTTTCTTTAATTTAGGTACCTATCTCATAATGAACAACTATAATTCAGCCTGTACTGTCCCACTGCTGGGCAAAGGCCACCCCTCAAATTCGTGAGGAGGATTAGGCCACAATCCACCACGGGGACACCGGTCCGCCGGACCTATCACATTATTATAACATACATATTTTGGCGTCAGAATGTATGCAAAGAGCATTATATAAACTTTTTGATGGCTAAAAAAAGCTTATACCAACTTTGGTATATGTACATGGTTGCTTAATATCTGAAACTTTAAATCCGGTAGGTATAGTGTAGTCAGGTCAATATGGATCTCCATAACATCCCTAGTAACCACCTATGGAAAAGAAAACTTACTTTCATATACAATTCACCACACCACTAATGGTGAAAGTCTGTAGAGTTTATGGGATAGGCGTTACAGTTTAGTTTCATATATTAAAGTTACTGATGATTGATTATTAAACAAATGCAACATGGTGTCATACATATGTGCGCTTACTATATTACACAATTTAATATTACAACTTACACTGCCTTATTCATAATAATATATTATTCAAATGTAGTGTTGTGCAGAGATTTCAAATCACCAAGATTAAGAAAAAAATCTACTACCTATAGAATGTTTGAATATGTTATGATGAATAAGGCGTAAAGTATAGTTTGCACACTGCATGCCCTGATCTGTAAAACAAATTATTTATATAATTCATAAAAATCTCTACATTCTAACATTGACATGAGCAGAAGTTCGATGGTTTATTTCATGTTTCTATTTATAAAATCTATTACCAATATAGAAGATAAATCTTTAGCACCCAATTTCATTTAACAATCCCATTAATTTGAATGTTATAATCGTCCGTAAACTTACAATACAATTTAGATGACTTTACAAAATAATTAATTTTATATTCAACTATTGGAATATACAAATCCTTGTTAAAAAACACCAATCGTCTCTAGCCTAATGTTGCTACCTTCACCAAAGGAGCAAATGCATTAAATAAAGTAACTTACGAAAATGCATATTGATTACATTTTGCATAAACAATGTAATAATATTTATATTAATAACTCAATTATTAAGTTATAGTTCTCATAGTATTATTTATTATATTGATTTACTACAAATGTTTTGTGTTAACGGATTGGCTATTATATTGTTTATAGATTTGTCATAATTATATCGTCCTGTCATAATTATGTCTGACTACAAATCAGCTTATTATAAGTTGTCATAGAAGATGCAACCCTCCAGAATAATATAGGTAGAATTTCTACCTGAGAGTAGACTGTAGAGTTCCTCATAAAAATCCATATAATCAATGATAATAATGATGAGGTTCAAACTGATTGTTATATAAAGACACCTTGCCTCAAGGATCAGGGTAAGAATCTATAGATGAACAAATCATCATGTTAAGTCCCGGACATGCCATATCACAATTGAGTGTTTATGCAAAACATATTCGACATCCACACACCTAAAAAAAATAAGTCTTAAACCATCACTGAGCATGGGATCAGCCATGTGTTATATAGGCAGAGTATTCGATACGGACGACTTGAACATGCTGCCGAACCAACGGGCCCCAGTGGATCCTCCCGGGATGGAGCCCATCATCATCCAGAAGAGGGCCATGACTTGCATTACAGCACAGACGATAGTCCAGGGTGTGCTCTGTAGGTGCAATGCGCAGTACAGGGTTGCTGTTAGAGTCACCAGGTATATGGTGGTCGTGAGCGCTCTCTCTTTTGAGAACATCGACTTGACATGCGACCAGGGTCCGTACAGGAAACTGAAACTGTAATTAAGCGAGTGTTGATTTACTGTTAGTGTAATCATTATCAGGATAGATTATGTGCGAGTAGTTTACAAATGTGTCTTAGTATAGTAAATAAAATAACTTGAATGTGATGAGAAAACCAATTAATATTAATTAGACAAATGTTATTGCTACTTTAGATTTTGCAAGCCTGCAAAATGCTTTAGGTGATGTATTATCGACAATCATGCCTCAGATCATAATAATTGTGTTTGTTGACTCATGAAATCTTACCTTAGCAGGAAAAAGAGACTCCCCAAAGTGAATAGCAGAGCAAACTTCCTAGCTTGCAGAAGCAACAGCGGTATGTACAGGAATGATAAAATGAAGCACAGGATGCCAAAGAACAAACATATTCCAAATCCAAGAAACCGCTGTGTTCGACTCTGTAAATCAATAAAGGTAAAACTGTTTAATTTAATATTGATGCCATGTTCTGATTAGCAGTAGCTACTAGTACTCAATACTTACCCACTATTCTACATCGAGTGATTGTGTAAATTAGAAGTTTGCCAACTGGGTCAATTTGTTATGTTTCATTGTGAGTCATTTACATGCAAATTGTAACCATTTATTTCATGCATATTATAAACTTACCAAAGTGAAATATTCCTTTTGGACGTCTTCAAACCACGTTGCAGTGCTACTAGTGCTTGTAGGAGTCTCTTCAGAGCTCCGGGAGAAAAAACTTGGAGTAGAGAATTGAGGTAGACTAAATTTGCTTCGACGACTCTCGCTTTGAAGCAAATATTGATCCAAATCAGACTTGAGGTTCGCCATTTTCTTGTTCACTTCACTTTGTGCGGTTTGGCAATATAAAACGATCTTTCCTTGTAATCTAAAACTTCATTTTACGGATTTTCCACCCACAAAAACAAATATTTCTGTTCTGTGTAGCAGAGTTCAGCCGACTGACGTGACGACACAAAGAATGACATGACTTGACAATGACAGTTCGTTGATAGCATCTCATAGACAATTATTGTACTTTTTCATAGTAACGTGGAACAGGAAAGTTATACGTAACAGCCACAGAGCACGAATAACGGACACTAGTGCTGGATGCGCATGTCAACTCAGAATCGATTTTCTTAACTCTGGCGGCCGGACTACGGTAAGTACAAAATGTTATATGAGCGAATTTGTAAAACTTACCATAGTCGGTGTCATCGCTGAAATCATCATGCGTATGTCGGCGAATGTTGTTGTTGTACCGGTCGTGGGCACAAGGGGGGCATACGCCCCGCGTGTCGCGCTCGTCCAAATCAGTGCTGCTTGCATCCGAATCCGGTTCCGCTTCTTCGATGTGAACATCTTCAGTTTGTCGATTATCGAGCTTTTCGTTCGATGAAAGTTGATTATAGTTTTTTCTTGGAGGTCTTGTATCTGGAAATAAACGAAATTATTTTATTAGTGCCTGATTAATTTATATTAATTTATATGTGACACCAAAAATTCGCTAAACCAAAAATTGCTTTTTTATTTCTATGGCTTATGTTATTTTTTGTTACTTCATACATACGTACGGCAATCTCCATAGATTAAGGGGGGGGGGGGGGGGGGGGGAGTAAGTGGGCCGGCCTGCAGCAGTCTGTACAATAAATCATCGCTACATAACGAAAGTTAAATCCGTAACAATTACCCATGCTTGCAGTAGGTAACGACACGTTCGTAAAATGCAAGTCTGTCTGTACACTCGAGTGATCGATGAAAATGGTGCGTTTATGGGTATGGGCTGTTTCATGGTAATGGGCTGTTTCATCTTCTGTACGTTAGGACTTAGCGACCGATATCGGTAGCTAACTACCTACTACTGCATGCCGGCCCTGATCATGATATTTTTTTCAGTAATCTTAAGCTACCTTACTTACAGGAAGCTTAGCTACCTACAGTTAATAATATGGTACCTACTATATTATGTTGTAGTGTGTTATATTGTACAGATTATGTTGTAAACGAGCACCGAATCTGTTGAATGAACCTATCTCGCTACTCTGATTTGCGTAAGGCACGACATCGACACAGCTTGCTTCTAGCCACGCGATCAGTGCTCATCTCTATTGTTTACAATACATCACCACTATAATAATACCTCACATTCCATAATTTCATTCATAATAAACATTTATAGGTCATGTGTTCGGACATACTTGACGGAACATCGGCTCTTTTGAATTTTATTTGTCTGACGTGCTCTGCCTGACGCTAGGAGAAAGGCAGGACGATTGTAAGTACAGATCGTTCACCATACGTTGCCTCCTGGTACTTTGCAAGTTAGCTTCACGGCATGGCAGGGGGCATCTTACGGTGAACGCAGTGTAGTAGTGACTACAGAAGGTACCTACCTCTTTAGAGTCTAAATAGGTACCTTCTGTTATTAAAAGTCTAAATCTTGCGTACTAAGTATTTTATTTCAATAATAAATTAAATATTAAAGATTATTTCAATAATAAATAAAATACTTACTTAAACTTTACTAAATACTTACTTACTTTAAATTGTTGTTTTTTTATCAGAAAACAGGCTTATCACTAAATAACTACAGACTCATTTATTTTCATCAGTTCGTTTATTTGTCTATATTTATATCACTGACCTCTACATATACCAACACTAGAGGTTAGTGATTTATTAGGTCACTCACGCTTATAACGTTAACGTTATCTTTTCTTGTTAATTATAAGTAGATAATTATACGATATAAAATTAGCATAGGTAGGCACTGTTATTATTTACAATCTTGTTAAGTTATACCTACATAAAGATAATTATGTAACTAAGTACTCGAAGCTAAAATAGTAGGTACCTATTTAAAAAGATGGCTTTCTTAAAGCAGTACCTACCTAACTATGAATGATTGCTTTCTTTTGTTTCAGAATAAAACATTATGGAAAAGAAATGCCCGAACATAGCGATCCTGGGAGCAGGTGTGGTCGGGCTCTCGACGGCTAAAATACTGCAGGAAAGGCTACCGGACGCGGCAATTACCGTAATTGCGGATAAATTCGAGCAGGACACCACCAGCTGCGTCGCTGCGGGTATATTTAGACCCGGCCTCAGTTTCAAGGGGCCCACCGAAGTAATCACCAAGAAGTGGATCGTCGATTCCTGGAATTATTGGCAGGAAATACTCAAGACACCAGACGCGCTCGAAGCTGGAGTCGTGCCCTTAGGCACTTACATATTCTCAAAAGACAACTATCACGTTACCAGAAACCATCTCATCGAAGACGTAGTGCCCCTTTACAGACCCGTCGACGACAAAGAATTGAAAATTTGCGGCGAGGGCTGGCGGTACGGATCGTATTTCTCGACTATCAAAATCGGCTGCGAAAAACACTTGCCGTGGATCAAAAAGATATTCACGCAAAGAGGCGGCAAAATAATCGTGCGGAGAGTAGAAAGTTTCGCATCACTATCGGACTACGATTTAGTTTTCAACTGCACGGGATTGGGCGCAAAAACTCTGTGCGGCGACCACGACTTGGTGCCTATGCGGGGGCAGGTGATAAAAGTGAAGGCGCCATGGCTGAAGACGGCGTTTTACGGGGACTACGACACGTACATAGTCCCCGGGTTGGACGGGGTGGCGACTCTGGGCGGGGTGAGGCAGTACGATAGCTACAACACTAGTGTCTGCAAGTACGATGCGGCGGCGATACATGAGAGGTGCTGCGAGCTGGTGCCGGGGCTGCGGTCGGCGGAGGTCGTGGAGCACCGGGTGGGGCTGCGGCCGCACCGCGCGCCGGTGCGCGTGCAGGCGGGGGCGGAGGCCGGCGTGCGCGTGGTGCACTGCTACGGGCACGGCGGGTACGGGGTCATGTGCGCCCCCGGCACCGCCATGCACGCCGTCGACATTGGGTTAGAGCTGTTGAGGACCTCCAAAAGCAAATTGTAAATGCTATTGCTTCATTTGGTACGCGCACAAAACGTTATACCTAGATGTTAGAGACAAGTCTCTTCTCGCAGGTTCTTTACATAACTCTGTCATTTATATTACTCATTATATTTTTTGTTTATGCTTAATTTTGTAGGTAAATAGTTGAATGCTATAAATAAAAAGACGGCTGTTATATTTTATTTAACATTCGTACCCAAGAAGGCAGGCTATCTAACGTAGAAAATAATTAAATTCTTGTAGGTTCGTCTTATCACCGTACTAGAATATCTACGTGAATTCAAACAAAGGGATCGATTCTAATCGATTCGATAACCCTAATTCAATTATCGTGTCTACTACTAAAAACATTGCTAACCAATAAAGCTAGGCTATGTTAACTTAAAATCCTATTTCCAAGGATAAGCCTTACAGTGTCTTCTCGTTAAAGATGGTTGCTCTTTGAATTTTATAATAACGTCTCAATTATCTACCTACAATACATACCGTACCCATACTTAACATACTTACTATTATGAATGTATGTGCCTATAATCTACTGTAGACATTAAAATATTATTGTCTAACAATCCGTAGCCATAGAAAGACCACGCCACAATACTTATCTATAGAAGAAACAGGCGTAGGCTCTACGCCGCCATAATGTTTTATGTCTTCGCTGCTCTACGCCGCGTAGCGCTAAGTACTACGAGTATAGGTTACTTGAAAATCAGATTTTTAGCTGCCTGTGACCAAATTGCACTAACGAATCTGATTTGTGGCTCTTCACTGTACTAAAATGCCGCAACTCATCAGTTCCACGTTACGAGGACCTTTGCCCCGCAGTATCTCTTTAGCTCTTTGTTTCGGAGTCATAACTCGTTAGTATTAATTACAACCACATTGTAGTTAAAATTGCATGACAGTCACTGAGTGTGTGTGATCACAAAGTGTGTCTTCGATAGATTATTGCTTATCAAAGTATAGGTAAATAAACATTACAATTTATATAATAACCTTATCGCTACAAATATAATTTCTAAATAACATTTGCATCGAGAAAATAGATTAGGTATTTCATTACGATAAAGCTTCAATAAATCAGTACCTACCCACCTGAACAAATTATATTCTATTGAACAAATGTATTGTTAAAGTACCTACTAACTTCTATTACGAGATTGATTGCTTCCCGAACATCGGATTAGGGAGGGGATACAATTAAATGTTGTTGGTGAAGGTTTAGCGGGAAACAGTGGATGAATGGCGGAATCATCCGTCTTCGCCGGTTGTCACCGACAGGGCCTTGACACATGCCGAGACGTTGGAATAGATCGTTCTAAACCATGGCTTGGGATGTAGGTACATCACTAGTCCAAGGACTATTATGATGTTTCTTTTCTAGTAATAATGATCGATTTATACAATCGATGCCTCTTGAGAAATGGGTACGTGTAATTTACCATTCTGGTAGGTTTTACATAAACCAAAAAGTGGCAAGAGTAAAAGAAAATACGACGGGTTCAATCAAAGAACAGCAACAAACAAAAACTTTAATATAGGTACAGTATAATATATACACTAATATTATTGTTAGGGTATTTTACTGTTTTCTTTATTTTACTTCGATAGGAGTGGACTGTATATACGACAAGATGAAAAAAGGGGAAGGTTATTCGTGACGATTGATAATACTGTGCGACTCACCAGCTGATCCTCGGCGATGGATTGCAAGCCGATGGGTACCTAATCACCTCACCTTGGTTTGCGCGCTTACCTCAGTTTAGCTTTTGGCTACCTTGATGGCGAATATGAAGAACCGGTCACGAGCAGGCACAGTGACGCTCACTTATTATTCAGACACGTAGAATACGGCAAATAGGGCTTCGCCCCCGACAGTTTGTGCCGAAAGCACCGAGAAAATGGACGAAAAACGACAATTGTTCCACACAGGAGCGGGAACCGACAAATTCGATCTTACGATCTTTTCGACAACTTGAAAGGCAACGTATGAATTTTTATAATGGCCGGCTTCCGGGAGGAAGCTACCATAAACTCGATAGAGTTCGACATAGTAAATGTAGAATGGATAATCGATAAAGTTACGAGAATTACAGCTGAGAGATACCAAAAGGGAACATTCCGCCCACCTAAATGGTACATTTAAGCCACAATATTCGAAAATTGTCAAGTATAATATTATATAACGAAAAGTATTGAGGTCCAAGTATTGAGAAAACGAAAATGTGGTAGCGAAAGGTTAGATCAACGATAGAATTTGAAAGAGCGACAAAATTAGAAATTTAAGTATTTGGAAATGAAAATTTAATTTAGATTGGCAATGGACAAAGTTTAACAATTGGTCTTTTGAATTGACTTGTAGCTGTCTTCACCGTTGCGACACGACAAATACCGTCCGCTCCTCGATGCAAGGCAACTATACGACCCATACTCCACGTCATCGGGCTGCATTGTTCGTTTACAATCAAGACGAGAGTGCCGATGGTAACGTTCTCGGCCGGAATTTTGTTCCAACGCATTCGACACTGGAGAGTATGGATGTATTCCTGATGCCATCTGCGCCAAAAATCCTGATGCATTTTCTGAAGTAGCTTCCAGCGTTGTAGAGCACTAATATTTAAATCGACAAGCTTTCCTTCCGGAAGGATCGACAACGGTTCTAGCGTCAGAAAATGTCCAGGTGTGAGGGCCGAAAAATCATTTGCATCAGAGCTGAGGGGCGTCAGTGGTCGAGAGTTTAACAAAGCTTCTATTTGTGAGAGCACGGTATAAAATTCCTCGAAAGTAAGTCTTTGAGTTCCTATGACTCTAGATACATGAGTTTTGACCGATTTTATTCCGGCTTCAGCCAAACCATTGAAATGTGGACTGCCCGGAGGACTAAAGGTGAACAGAATTTCTTGAGATTCCGCAGCGGTTTTCATTAAATTTCCTAGGTAATTGCTCGCGCCTACAAAGTTTCGGCCTTGATCTGAAATGATTCTACTACAGCGACCGCGGCGCGCAATGAATCTCTTCAATGCAGCAAGAAATGCCTCCGTTGACAATTCTGAGGCCAATTCCAAATGAATTGCCTTGGTACTAGTGCAAACGAAAACGCAAATATAGCTTTTAAATGTTTTAACACCTCGTCCCCGACCGAGAGCAATGTCGAAAGGACCACCGTAATCGATACATACGGTCGAAAAGGGTTTGATTTGACTAATGCGACACGGAGGTAAATTTCCCATAAGCGGAGCTGGCGCAGGTTTAGGGTCAACACGAAAGCATCTCATACATTTTGAAACGACTGCTCGAATAGCTCGCTTAGGCGATAAAATCCAAAAGGTTTGAGCGAGGAGATTTTGCAACGTTTGTGCACCAGGGTGCATGAAGTTCCGATGGTAGTCTTCAATAATTAACGCGGTAAGACGACTGTCACGAGGTAAAAGCAAGACGTGTTTTGTTTCGAACTTTAAGTTTGAGCGGGCTAACCGACCGCCCACCCTCAAAAGACCCGCTGTATCTACGAAAGGTGAGAGCTTCCTCAAACCCTTAGGCAAAGAATTTGGCAAACCAACCTTAAGCTTCTCGATCTCACTCGAAAATGCACTCTGTTGAACATGTTTTACTAAACATATGAACGACCTTTGATTTTCAAAGAGTGACAAAGAACCGACATTTTTAAGATTGAGGTTACAGGGTCTAGAGTTGTGCAGAAATCGGAACATGTACGCTAACACGCGCTTGATCTTCGAAAGCGACGAATACTTGTTCAAAAGTTGATCAAATATATTATCGACAACAGTTGAAGTTACGAGGGTCAAAATCCTTTGCTCCTGCTCTGCAATATGTGAATCTGCACTTGATAACGAAAGCGACACGGGCCACTCCGCTTCAGGTTTGGAGAGCCAGGTTGGGCCATTCCACCAAACTGTCTGCTCCACCAAATCCGAAGGTAGAGTTCCGCGAGATCCACAATCCGCTGGATTGTCCGAGGTTCTCACATGCCTCCAAAATTCGGGTGCGATTCGCTCTTGAATGTGGCTGACTCTATTTGCTACATGAGTTTTCCATTTCGATGGACAAGACTTGATCCACGCCAATGTGGCTGTAGAGTCAGACCATGCGAAACGATGTTTGACTGTGTGGAAGGGACTGAGCGCTTCAACAACAGCCGTCATCAGATCCGATAACAAAACCGCAGCCTGGAGTTCCAGTCTGGGTATCGAAAGTTTACGAAGCGGTGCAAGTCTACAACGTGCGGCACAAAAGGTTACAGAACAGTAGCCTTCTGCATCGACAACGCGTACGTAAATTACGCCACAAAAACCGCGTTCACTGGCGTCACAAAATCCATGTACTTGCAACCCAATAAACGATGCTACCATCCGACGAGGGATGGAGATCGACGACAACAACGAAAGCTGCGCTTTAAAGCGCGTCCATTCCGAAACGATCGGTTCAGGGGCGTCATCATCCCACGCCACACCTGAAACCCATAGAAGTTGCACCAGGTACTTCAAATAGAACGTAGCTGGTCCGAGAAAACCGAGTGGATCGTAGATACGAGAGAGCTCCGACAAAATTGTCCGCTTCGTACACCTACGATTCTCAATAACAACTTTAAAACGAAAACAATCCGAACGAGAAAGCCACAATAATCCTAAAATTTTACATGACACATCAGACGTGTCTTCAAACTGTTTGAACTCTTCAGAATACAAGTCTTTAGGGGAGAGATCTACGAAAAAGTCTTTATGATTGGATGTCCATTTCCTGAGTTCAAAACCACCCGATGACATAATATTGGTAAGTTGTGACCTCAATTCTAGAGCCTGACTGACAGACTCTGCTCCACTGACAACGTCGTCAACGAAGATGTCTCTACTTAGTACCGCAGAGCCTAAAGGATATTCAGCTTGAGCTTCTCTAGCGAGTTGAGCGATTGATCGTAGAGCTTGGTACGGTGCGGATTTCACACCATATGTTACAGTACGGAGCCTATAGTCCCGAAGGGGTTCGTCAGTTGACGACCTCCATACGACACGCTGGTAATCAGCATCACCTTCCGGCACAAAAATCTGTCGATACATTTGTTTGACATCCCCTGTGAACACAATTGCATGCCAACGAAAGCGGACCAACAAATCAAAAATATTTGTTTGGAGTTTTGGCCCAGGCAGCAAGGTGTCATTCAGAGAGCGAGATCTAGAATCTTTACTTCCGGCGTCAAAAACCACGCGCAGAGGAGTACTAATAGACTCAGGACGCAATATCCCGTGATGCGGAATGTAATAAAATGGACCATTATCAACAACAGGGGCCTCTACCCTTTCCATATGATGGCAGGCTTCATAGTCCTTCATAAAGGAAGTGTATGCTTCCTTGTATTCTTGGTTTAATTGAAATTTCCTCTCAATTGACGAAAATCTCTTCACGGCTATGGCACGAGAATTTAAAAAATTAGGTTTATCCGAAGGATCGACAAATGGTAAAGGAGCAACAAATCTTCCTTCACCCGTACGACAGTGATTTTGAGTAAAATACTCCTCACAAAGTTGTTCCTCTTTCGACATTATTTTAGGTTGAGGTCCAACTTCCTCTATCTCCCAAAACCTCTTGAGAGAGTTATCCAACGACAAATTGGAAACGAAAAAGCAAAGATTATTTTGCGGGTTACGACAGCGAGAACTGGATGTGTGATAACTGGCATCACAACCTCCCATCAATACCCAACCAAAGTTGGTGTTCAAAGCATTGGGCTGTCCTGGTCTACCCCGCTTCAACCCAGGAAGCAATGACGACGAAAATACATCTGCGTTCAGAAGCATATCAACAGGACCTGGAAAATTAAATTCAGGATCCGCAAGTGTCAATCCGATAAGGTGAGACCACGATGATGGCTCTACCTGTTGCACAGGTAGTTGAGGACAAATTGATGGCAACACTAAAGCTTCTAAGTCTAAACTGAAATTTCTACATATTGATTTAACATGGCATGACAACGTCCCCAATGTGCTTGCAACCATATTTCCAATTCCATTCACTGAGTTTTGACTTGGTCCTATTTGCAAACCCAGATATTTAGCACAAGATTCCGACATGAAATTGCTAGCACTTGCACAATCAAGTAGTACTCTAACTGGCTTAAAATTGCCCCCACAATCTTTTACTAGGACTTTTGCAGTTGCAAACAACACATTGTCAACACTATTAGTCGACGTCAACACTGTTGTTTCACTCGTGGAATCATTAACGGGCTTCCTTTCGAAATGCAATAATTTGTGATGTGAGTATTGACACTTGTCACACTTAATGTTCGAACGACAGTCTTTTACTAAGTGCGAATTTGAAAAGCACACCAAACAAAGTTTCTTTTCCTTTATGACATCAAAGCGTGATTGAGTTGACAACCTCAAAAACTTCTCACACAAATGAAGTTTATGTTGTCCCGAACAATAAACACAATGGGCTAATGCCACTACAAAAGATGATGACTTCACCTTCCTATTATTGACAGCTGCACTCGCTGACTTTACATTCGACATATCTAATGCATGATAATATTTTTCCAGGAAACCTTGCAACTCCTCGAACTTTGGAATTTCATCTGAATTGAACTCCAACTGGAATGCTTCGCGTGTCTGCCTATCCACCTTCGACCATAACAGATGGAATAACATGAAGTTCCTATCAGGCAGCTGGTAGTTTTCGAGAATTGTTAGGTTTTCTGCAAATGTTCTATACACGCGCTCCAATTCAGAACTAGATTTGGACTTGATTGGTTCACAGTTCAAAATTCTCTCATAATAAGTGAAAGCAATCTGCCTCTTCCTATTATAATACTTGCTCAATGTATTATAAGCCGCTAAATAACTATCATCTGTCAAGGGAAAGTTTTTAATTAAATCATATGCTTTACCTTGCAAGCTCGACAACAAATAGTGAAGCTTTTCGACATTCGAAATGTCTCTCTTGTGAACAAGGGAGTCAAATAACTGTATGAACGATATCCAATTGGTTTCGTTCCCATCAAACACTTTAATTGCAATCCTTGGCAAATTAATTGAACTAGATGTTTCCTGTTTCGGTACAACAGGCACTAGCTGCTCACGAAAACACTTTTTAATCTCTCGAAATTTGCGTTCGAATGTTGTTGTAACGGGTAACTCATGTTCCTTTTCATGGCGAGTGCTGAGCGACAAAAGTTTACGCTGCGCGGAATGGAATCCCGACTCAATCTCATTTAAATCTGACTCCGTGTAACCACGCAAATCGTTTGTTTCAATTAATTCAATCCGCATGAGAGCATAATCACGCGCGACGCGAATAGTATCGACAGTTTCTTTTTCCGACATTTTTACACAGTACTACGCAGCTACTAGGTA
Source organism: Hylaea fasciaria (assembly GCA_905147375.1). Classification (NCBI taxonomy): domain Eukaryota; kingdom Metazoa; phylum Arthropoda; class Insecta; order Lepidoptera; family Geometridae; genus Hylaea; species Hylaea fasciaria. Next base: position 873,384 of record LR990200.1, read on the forward strand.
TCTTACACCGTGCTTCGACAAAGGCAACAAAATACGATGAATACTTCACGAAAATACGCTTGTTTTGAATATTATTTCAACAAAACAACAAATTACAAACAAACACCGGTACATATACAAACTTGTTTTGACAAATAAATGACAAGTATGACAACTAGAATAATTCGACTTTCGACAACTTCACACTTGTTGACTTTGACACTTGCCAACCAAACGAATCAAACTACATAAAGAACTTTCAAATATCTTTGGTCGGATCGCTCCGCTACTACCAACCTCTCAAATCCTCAATACTTTTACTTGGACACTGATAAAAGTTTACGAAAATATCTACCCTCGGATTTTGAGATTAGACAATGATGCAATAAAATTCGACAAAATCGATTTGAAAACACTAAAATATACAAAATATAAGGTCACTACTACAAGAATCCGGCTCGTAGGGCCAAAATGTTAGGGTATTTTACTGTTTTCTTTATTTTACTTCGATAGGAGTGGACTGTATATACGACAAGATGAAAAAGGGGGGAGGTTATTCGTGACGATTGATAGTACTGGGCGACTCACCAGCTGATCCTCGGCGATGGATTGAAAGCCGATGGGTACCTTGTCACCTCACCTTGGTTTGCGCGCTTACCTCAGTTTAGCTTTTGGCTACCTTGATGGCGAATATGAAGAACCGGTCACGAGCAGGCACAGTGACGCTCACTTATTATTCAGACACGTAGAATACGGCAAATAGGGCTTCGCTCCCGACAGTTTGTGCCGAAAGCACCGAAAAAATGGACGAAAAACGACAATTGTTCCACACAGGAGCGGGAACCGACAAATTCGATCTTACGATCTTTTCGACAACTTGAAAGGCAACGTATGAATTTTTATAATGGCCGGCTTCCGGGAGGAAGCTACCATAAACTCGATAGAGTTCGACATAGTAAATGTAGAATGGATAATCGATAAAGTTACGAGAATTACAGCTGAGAGATACCAAAAGGGAACAATTATAAAGAGGAAAACTTTGTTTGTTTGGTTGTAATGAATAGGCTCCGAGACTACAGAACCGATTTGAAAAATTATTTCACTGTTGGGAAGCTATGCTATCCCCGGTACACATAGGCTACCTTTTATCCCGTAAAAATTAATGGTTCCCGCGGGATAGTAGTTAAAGCGGGTGAAACCGCGAGGTGCTTCTAGTATACTATATACATAGTAAAAACAGAAAGATAAAAAAAGTATTTGGTAAAAGTCTACCTTACATTTCTAATCACTTTGCATATATCTATATCCAGCAGGTAAATGCCGGATGAGCAACATAAATTAACATAGAGATACCTGGTAAAGCGTTCTCCTTATTCTTGTCTGATTCGTTTCAGATTTCAATTATTAAATTCATCACCTATTTTAATCATTCTCTTTGAAATACTTTGGATGAGAAAATATGAATATACATAATTATAATTATTATACGCAGTCTCGCAGTGTCCGTAATAATTTTATAAATGAGTCTACAATCTTACTTTATACCAGCTTTATAAGAAAGGTTATTAGTCTTTTCATCGTCTTAACTATAAAACCTAAGCATCAAAAGTAAGTAGGTGGGTATCTTATTAAAATTACGATAGAGGTTGATTGGATATCGACGGTGAACTACCAAGACCTCCTAAGTGAAAAAACGCTACTTTACAGGAGGCGAAAAAAACGTCTCATTTATTTAGGTTATAACTTTTTCATAGTTTTCTTATTGTTTAGGTATAGTTAATAGATACCAAATATAGTGCTGCATCCCATTTTTGTCTAATATTTTTAGTTTCTGAAATAAATGTAGATAGAATACATTGCTTCTGATATGACACAAAACCTGTCATATTTATGAAGAAAGAAGGTATTATAAAGGAAGATAGAAGGAAAAACTATAGCATTGAATCAGGTTCAGACCAAATAAAGACCCAAAGTGTTGATTAGTTGAGCTTTTAAGAAGTTATTTGATATAAACATGTACCTAACGTTTATCAAAATAGAAATATTTTGATGCCTAGCTTTTTACACCACTATCAACGATGCAGCGTTAATAGCCACAAAATACCACAATAGTAATCATGACAAAAATTACTCATCGTTTGTTAAAGTTACTAAACGTCATATTATAACAAAAAATATATAGGTAACCTAGGAACATAATCAAGTAAAACATAAACTTTTCAGTCATAGTCGCAGGTCACATGTTTCCTTTCAAACAACCAACATGGTCTGAAGTCTGAACTGAAAGCCTTTTACTCACATTTAATAACATTACAAAACTGTTATATTTTTGTGTGTAAGTAATTTGTGTTAACTAGATATAGCTTACGTTTCGTTGGTTACGGAAACAAGTTTCATCATCATCATCATCATCATCATCACTCTGTAGACTAGGTAGTCCACTAGGTACTATACGTAGGCGGAGACCCTTAGACCGCTGCACCTAACGACTATTTGCCACTTGTACCCCCCGGTTGCTTGCGACTCTTTTGATTTCGTCAGGCTATCTAGTGAGAGGCCTACCTATGCTGCATCTTTCAGTTCGTGGTCACAGCTGTAGATCCTTTATCTCCATCGGTAATCAGTTCCATGAGCAAAATGGCCCGCCCATTGCTACTTCAGTTTGAAAACCCTGTAACCTATGTCGTAAACTAGTTCTTTGGCAAATATCCTCATTCCAAACAAGTTTCATGAATATTGGAAAAAGTAGCTTATTGAAAAAGTTTATGAGGAAAATTTTTAGACTAAAATTATTGTCATAATGCGTTGAAATTCTAGCTAAATCAAAGAATTGCTGATATAGTGGTGGTGATAGAATGGTGGTAGAATGAAACAAGCCATTTAACCAATAATCACGTGTCATACTTACTTTTTATCCAACATTTTGCTTAGCAAACTTTGAAACCTTTTAAAATAATATACCTACATCGGAGACTGATGTGATGATCTTTCGGATTTATATTATTTCAATCTACAACATACCCATAGTGCAGTTTATGCAGTGTTCCTAACAAAATTATTTGTTTTGCCTAGACTATAAAGCAGTCCGCTCCGGGGGAAACGTTAGACCGGAAACGTGTTTGAGCGCAGATAGCAGATTTTAGCAGCATAATTTTCGTAATATAACTAAGGAGGTATTGAAATTGCAGTTTTACTCCGAAATTTGAAAGAAACCAGTGACGGGAGTCTGCGCCAGCCTGTGCGTTGTATTTTTCTACGCCCAAAAATGAAATAAAAAAAATTTCGTGAAATTGCAGTTAGGAGGTCTTGGTAGTTCACCGTCGATATGTGGAACCAAATTGTTCACGGATTAAAATTAAATTAAATTGAATAGAAAATACAGTTTGAGTGGTACCCTCTATCATATTAATCCAAAGTCAATACAACACGCAAAAGCTCCCACTAATACTCTAATACCGCAATGTAGAGAATAACAAATTAGTTAAGCTGTGCTAATGCTATCTGAGGTATGTAGATAGGTACCTACTACGAGTAGGTATATACATAACTGTGCTAACTAGTAACATATCTAGTTAGCACTGTTATGTTTGCCTCTTCCTGAAACCAAGCCCCGTAAATCACAGCAGTCACGGCCCATGACATGACAAACACCGCGTGTATACGCATTACGCCGAGCGCAGCCGAACAATTAAACTAGTATATCAGACGCAGCCTGCGGCTGAACGGGCTAGTTGGCGATTTGGCACTGGTATGGCAGTCAGGGAGATTAATTATTGCAGTTACGAGCTTCAGTTACATGGATTTGCCGTAGAAGCTGAAACGGTGAAGGAAAACATGAGCAGGGAACCATATCAGTTTGCTGAATATGTTCAAGGCGACTTAGATATATTCCGTTGTTCTCTCGTTCTTGATTTGTTTACTGTAAGCTCAAGTTTAGAGTTATCTACGTAAAATGTGATAAACGGATTGCTGATGCAAGGAGGTGCAGCCAGTTTTGATCATAAGTACAAAGAGTTATAAAACCAGCCACGATCCATCCAAAGCTTTCATCGTCCCCGTCCGCCTAGCTGTTCGTTATTCACTTTGTCGTAAAAGCCAAAACGGGTCGTGTCCCGATTTCAGCACAGTTTGGACAGGATTGCATTTTTAAAGAAATCCACTCAGGTTCCGATGTCATCCGTAGATGCGATTGCATGGATGCATAAGTTGCGTTTGACTTTGAACTGTTTGTTGCCAGAATATTATACACAAAGCGCGCTATCATAAATGAAGACCTTTGACGATAAATAATGTAAATTATAACGTTGCTACATTCGATATATAAATATACATTTTCAATAGGTTTATTTGAGCAATTTTCATTGAGATTACAAAACATGCCCTCAATTATTATTGTATAATGAAAAAGTAATATTTCGTGCTCGTGAATTTAATATAACAAGAACAATGTACCTATTATTGCTTCGGGGAAATCGACAATATCTTCAAAGTGGGTCTTTCACGAACTCCTTAAAATATGACAAGCAAAGTCGTTCCAAGTCGTTGAAAGCTCGCGGGAAACAAGCTTCCTTTGTGGAATTTTCAAAGTTACAATCAATTCTAAATAACTATTTTAAACCATAAATAAGCTTTTAATTTATGACGGACATAGGTACTCGCACTGGGTCCAGTGTTGTGATGTATAATGGATTAATAAACAGGTTACAAACGAACCAAAGTGGTTTTAAATAAAACATCAATTAAAAAGAAATATCGCCATTTCAACTTGTAAGTAAGCAATCTTTCACAGGTCCTCAGGACAGCATAGATGATAATTAAGTTAAGTGCGAAACCTTGTCGGGGAAGTGAGATTTAGGGAATTAATTACTCTTGTTGCGGTGTCTTATGTCGGTGTCATGTCTTGATTTTAACACAGCCAAGGACTTGCTTTTTAGTGCCTATGTACTCCTACATATCAAATTAATTATTATTGAAGTTACCGTGTCCGTTTAAAGAAGGCGGTGGTGGAAGTTCTTGTACAACTTTCGTGTTGTTTTTTTATTCCGTTCTCTCTAAATCTAACATTTTTTCTTGATGCACAGTTGACTTTTCTCATCTATCGTTAATCTGAAAAGAGACTCGTGTCTTGGACTTGGCGGAGTGCCAACAAAAAGACAGGCCAATCAGTCAAGCTCTTTCAAAAGTGTCTTTAGTAAATTCCGAGGGTAAATTGTTACGCAGTAAAACCACGATTTCTTAAGAAGTTTTCATGATGATCAAAATTGATGCTATGAATAATAGTGGTACCTAACGACAATTACGAAAGTCCGAAAGGGAAATCACGTTTTGCGAGATAGTACAGATAGTACCCTTTTTGATGTAAATTATATCGGCGTTCAAATGTTATTGTGTTCATGTTTGTAGGACTCTCTATACCACTGTGCAAATACGGGATGATTTATTAGGTTTTCCTCTCTATCCAGCGAAATTGCTGTTATCCAAATTTGTGATATCCAAATTAATTTGTGATAATCCAAAGTTGTGATAAAAAAACAATTGCGCATTTATGACGTAGGTAAGTCAATCTATCAATACTATTGTTCAAAACCAAACGAACAACCTACTGGTCACGTAACTTAGTTGAATGAAAACAAAATCTCGCAAGCTCATAAACTGGAATTATTTTGCGACATTTCCAGCCCATCAACGTTGTATAATGTAATTCAAAAAGCAATTTTCCATTTTTCGCTTTCCGGCTGAATTCTATCGTGTTATCCACGCAGGCAGGCTGCATGCAGCCAGTTTATGCTAATGACATTACGGGCCGACAGGTATAAATATTTGACGGCATGAAAATTTGTAATTCTGACTAGGAGTATCCGGGACAGGGGAACCGGGATGCTGGAATCCGGGACATTTGCATGTTCCGTCCCGCGAATCTAATACATTTTAATTGGACGTGAGTGAGTCTTATTGCAGCCGGAATTTTAATCGCTTCTTCTAATTAAGTGCGGAGATTCTTTGATGTAGCTTTAATGCTGTGTTGAGGAAGCTTCTTGTAACTTTTTAATCGACTCATCATTTACAGCCTTATTTTTTTTTTTTATAAAAAAAAAAAAAAAAAATAAGGCTGTAAAATCGACTCAGTGGAGAAAATTTTGTGTGTATTTTTGGGTACGGATGCCTGTTACCTAAATATATATATTTAATTATTATAAATATAATATATTTTCATTTATTATTTAACTTCATTTATTTTAATACAGTATTTAGATCCATTTGGAGACATGTTTCGATTGATAAATTCAATTTCGGAACAGATTTCAATATTTGTCGTAGGCCTTTAATTCAGGAGAATAATTGGTAGGTACATGCTTGTTATTCATGAAAATGCTACATTTCGCCGGAAAACTGAAGTTGTAGAGCGAAAACTTAGTTTATTATACAAGGAAGCTTTTAGAGAAACGATGCGGCACTTCCTTCCTCTTAATAAGTAATTTTCCGGTCAAGTACTTACCTGCCGACGCTCTTGTACAGGGAAACTTTAACTTGGTAGAGGTACTAAGTAAGTTTTTTACTACCCTAGTAGTAACGTAAGTTAATTTTACTAGGCAATAAACATATTTTTCTAGAAAAGTTTATTAAAACACGTACAGACCTACCATGTATTTGGTACTGTAAGCGAATCAAAATTAGCCCAAGCACCATAAATCTACTGTTAGTGAATGAGTAAGTACCTACCCAATTCCGTAAGGTTATCTACTTTTCGCCTCAGCAATCAGTTCTCCGTGATACTAATAATAACATTGTCCATTGTCATCGGTACCTGACTGGCATGCGAAATTAAACTAATTAAACAATGGGAATCCGGGACACAAATTTGTCTCAAGCAAAGTTAAGTGTCTTGAATTCAGCGGAGAGAACGCTACAATTTCGCCAGGGTCGTAGGAAGATAGGCTGCAGAACTAAGTAGATTGCATAGATTGTCCGATGAGAAGAAATGCGTCCGGCAATAAATTCAATATTCCAGATAAAGAACGTTCGTGAAGATCGAAATTAGCTCGTAAAAACAATGCCTTTTGTACGAAATCATTGTTTCAAATGTGAGGTCACATGCTTGCCATCTGTCGGATTTGTTTCTGAACGTTTTCAGGGCTTCAGGCATTATCTCTTGAAATATATCCGACCTTCGTGCCATGCGGTGCAGCCCCACCAGGTTACTAGTTCCGTGTAAAATGAAAAGTTCATTGTTAGCTAGTTCTATCTGTTATTGATGACTATATATACCGACTTGTTCCATTGTATTTCGATTACAATACGGTATGTTTTTGTGATTGGAAAGGCTAGATGCTTAGGTTGTTTTCTGGTCGTCGTACCTATCTCTAATTTGTTTTACACACGATATACGGACCCTGAAAACTTGCCATTTTAAATTCTCTTACACTACCAATCCTCCATCCAATAGCCAATGATAAAAGTTGCTTATAAGATAAGTCATCATACTTAAGTCTATCTACCAATTCGCTGTATCAACTCTTTTACGACTCAAGTTCTCGAACACTGTAGGTAATATGAAGTATCCGTCTACAGCCTATGGAAATAAGGGCGTAATACAAGCGGTTGGCGTGTTTTAGACGCCACAACGCGCCATAATCGGGTTTTTACCGCGCCATAACCGCCGATCGTCTGGCGAGTGTCACGCCGGCGATAACGGGGAATCACCGCTATTTGCCTTTATTGGTGTAATATTTGAGATGACACGCGTATTGTGTGACGCAAAATTATAACTGTCTTAGGCTGAACTTGAATTGCTTGTAATAGGTACTTAGTAGATACCTTGCGTCTGGTTCTTATCAGTTGTTCCCACATTTGATTAGTGATTGTAGCAATGAGGGCGTAGCGGTAACATGTGCACATTACAAATAGTTGAAGGAACTTGGTTCGATCGAACCTCAGCCCTAGGCTGCCAATGCTGCCATAGTATTCCATAGTTATGTACAGATTTCGATGCAGACGCTCAGAGACCTACCATAATTCAAGGATAGGACGACATAAAATATATATAACATCCATCAACCCACAATTGGTCAACGTGGTGGATCATGACCCATCGACTGTCCCAGATAATGCATGGGTCGCTACATTGGAAAGGTTTGGGTTGATGGATGATTGATGACTAAGTCTGTGAATACCAAAAAAAAAATTGCATTAAACAACCCAATCAATCCAACACTTGGAACTTGAAAACTAAATCGGCAGGTACTTGGAAACACGGAGCAAATATGGATCGACCTAAAGCTTGACCTTCACAGTTTGGGTCTGAAGATCTCGGCCGCATCGGAGCCTCTGGAGGCCGATACGAAAAAAACTTTCCTCCCCCATTCATTACACGAAGACGATGACAGCGACAGGTTTTTCGACTCATTTAGGTTATAAGTACTTAAACTATCATACTACCAAAGCTTTTGCAAAGCTATTGCTGATAAAGGTTTTAAATCTTCGAACCCGAAATCAAAAACTGCGTCACGTGATATAACTAAGATTCAACGAAGAACTAAGGAATTGGAGAAGATTCAACAACTCAGTATACCCGAAAACAGTATTCCTTTTACAAAGAAAGATAACTACTATAACGCTTTCAATGTTTTGGTTTTATCTGGCCATGAAATCGTAATGGCCAAACAAACCAAAACATTTATTAGAAAAGTATATACTTTTATGGACATTAATTTAATTTAGTTAGTCATACATAATTTAATGTAAATTGCTTACTGACAGAAATCACTGTGGATAAAGAGCAAAATAAAATCTAACCGTCTTACCACATAAATTTAAGCCAGAGTTCAACAGATTTTTATTAAATTTCATTTTACAAAATCGACGTCTATCACTCGGGTTTTCTTATTCAATCCTGGCTTTCCTAATTATTTTACTTGTGAATTTGACTAAGAACTTTTACTTAGAAAAAGCGAGGGTTAGACATCGATTTGTGAAGAAAATATTTAGACACATCAGTTCAATTCATGGTTAAATTTGTTGTGATGAGACTGTAAAAGCTTGAAATTAAACTACAACCGTACGTGTATTATAATTGAGATGTTACTGTCATTTTAAATGCCATTTGCTCTCATGATACTCTGTAGAGATTCGTATGTCGTCATAAAAGTCATGGCCAAATTTCCCCTGGGAGATCCCTCCTCTTGCGAGTCCCGGATATGAACATAACTATCGAAATCTCTATAGCGAAATTCATTTGCATACTCGCTACAATGTATTGATACAAGTTGACAAATTCAAATATATAAACTTTAGCGGTCAGTATCTGTGTTATGTGATCGTGATGTGTTGCGATTATTATGTATTATGGTATCGACCTATATAGGCAATGGTAGGTATTATTTCATACCCAATATCGTTCGACGATCAATCGATCTCTAAAGATATATTTTCATTTTTTGGTATAGGTTGTCAGGCCCGCGCCCGTCGACTCAACGTGACCTCCAAAGAAAAACAAAGAAATAAACAGAAGACACAACAATTTGTACCGAGTGTTTCATCTAACCAGCAACAACGCATAATATCGCGTTTACCATCGGCCACTACGAGTATGGAATTACAGTCTGATGACAGACGGACGGACAGCGGATTCTTTGTAATAGGGCCCCGTTTTAAACTGTGGGTACGGAATCCTAATAGCGTTTATATCAACTATTTACCCAATAATTCGGCATTTTGAACGTATCACATGATTTCATATTTAAGTATAATCACCCACACAACTTCGACGTTAATCGAGCACGTCGCCTCCAGCAAATGAGGCAAATTAAAATTCAATCAACGCATGTACGAGGTAAAACCGAGTCCCGCGGCTGTTTGCAAAAGCTACGTAAGTTTATAATTGCATTATTTAACACATTAGGTACCTACATACATTGTTTCTATTCAGTTTTTCTCGAATGAATATAGAGGCCTTATATTTCGAATCCAGTAGTAGAGTCGACTTTCATTAGAATAGTGCTAGTTTGTATTCACTTGGGAATATACATAATATTAGGTAGGTATATATAAATTATGAATTTTGTTTGTCCGCTAACTTTGGTAACGTACCTAAATAGTGTTTTAGTTAAATATCAACCTAAAGATGATTTATAGCATAAGTTTTATATAAAGTTAGTTAGAAGCCATAGTGGAAGTAAATCTCAAGGTAAGTACCTACCCACCTAAATTAAATATAATTTTAAATCTCGAAAAGGTTCTTGACTTTTTCTATCAAGGTAACATCGAATCAAACCAAAGAAAAACCGGAAGGAATCAAAGAAAAACAGCGGAAATTACTTAGACCAATAAATTTTGTAAATTTCCCTTTTTTTATTGCGCTTCTAAGAATTAAACCACCGAGCTGAAACTTCGAAGACATTTTTCCAGTCCGATGTAACGAGGGAAATTATCATTTATAACAATAATCAAAAGGGACGAAATTCGTTATCACGATTAGCTGGAGACGACTTCATTACTTCTCTCGTTAAAGGAGCCAGTTTGGACAGGAACTTGTGTCGGGTATTCCTTCTCGTGTAGAAAGTTCAAGATAGAGTGGTCGTATTGTGAAGTAATCAAGGAAGAAATTAGTCTTGTTACGAGATTGTCTCATGGTGTTATTGTCACGGATATGGTATTTAAAGGTAATAGTTACGCCCCTAGGGTTTTAAGGTTTTAAAACGTAGCCCCACACTAGGATTGCTCCTATATCGTGAGTACCACTTACAGACACTACGCTAAACGAGCCATCATTATCATTGTAGATATATTATATTCATTAATGTTCTTTTTTTCTTTTTAAAAACGTAGCCCCCCACATTAGGATATTGTATAATTATTATTATTACACAAATATTTGTTCCGAGCGGGAAACGAACCCGCGACACTGAGCGCAGCGGTCCGATTGCTCAGCCACTGCGCTAAACGCGTCGTCAAATTCGTCGTCCGCATTTACATATTATGCTGTTAACTTTTTTGGGCCTTTGGTCCTTATACCTACTTACCTATATGTTTTGATTATGCGATCTACCATTATGTTAATTTACTTGACGCACATGTTGATATTTTCCTACGTTGGGTCCTATAAATGTTTTAATAAGGTAGGTAGAAAGGTAAAGCGAATTATTTCAAGTGTTTATGGGGATCGTTAGACCTCGGCCATCGCTGGCAGTTTGGAAAAAAAACAATTTGTAAATGTGCGGGAGTGCTCGTAAAGTGAGGGCATTTTATCCGAGTGTTTTTTGCTCAGGGTCCGCTAGTATATTGTTCTAAAAATGTTTTTTGTTGTCAGAACTATAGTACTACTCGTTTTATTCGTAAGAACAGCTCTTGCTATTGTATCTACCTATCTTTAAATAACAACTCAGGTTTTCACGGCAGTATCGGGGCGTCAAGTAGGTACAGGGAATCAAAGTTAGGGCATAATAATGCTTATGATACCTTATATTAGAGTTCAAAATACGCACAGAATTGCCACATCATATAAATTTGAAAATACAGTAAAGCATAAAATAAACGAAGCAGGCCCTACCTACGCGCCGAATGATCATTTGTACCAAGTGACGTCACTAAAGTATTCTCATCTCATTTTTCTCCCGTCGAAATTACCTGCCCAGGTAATGGGTCCCTCTGTCATAATATTATCATAAGCGCCAAATGCAGCGCAATATTCTCCTTTATGGCGCACCTTTCATTACGACAAAGTACCTCCACGCTATAAATCTGCCGACCAAATCTTAGGAACGTTTATGAACGTTATGTTTTTATTTAGGTGATTTTGGAGGAGCGATGAGGTTATTAGTGACCATCAATTTATTTATAGGAGAGTTTCGGTAAGATACTGCGTAAATGCGCCGTTTATACTCAGCAGCGGAGAGCTGCAGGGCAATGGTTTGTATTAAATTCCATAATGCAGAGAGTTTTACGCCTGGTATAATAGGCATAAATCTATGAAATGCTACACCCTACGTGGTATTCTAATGTAACATGATTATTACGTGTGTCTGTAAAACTCATACATTGAACTGTTACATTTTCATAATGTAACTTTATATCTGGTATAAAGTCATAAACCTGCTTGGAGGTTGAATAAATTAAAAAATATTAATTTTCCTTGTATTGTGCAATTCATACTAATATTATAAATTTGAAAGCTACTTTGTTTGTCTGTTTGTTACCTTTTCACGGCTATACGGCTGAACCAATTTCTATGAAACTTGGTATAGAGATAGTTTGGACTTATGAAACGGACATAGGTTATATTTTGTTTAAAAAAATATTCTCTAAGGGAATGATATAGAGGTTGAAAGTTTGTATGGGCAATCCATAATTCCTCAAGTTAGGGATCTGAAAATTTATGTTTAGGCTTTTGGTAAGAAATAAATAAATAGGTTTTTCAGCTTTTTCGGAAACAAGCAAGGAGTGGAAATCATAAGGTACTCTTTTGATTATACACCCCTATTTGCGGTAAGTATAGTCTATGAACCCCCACGACTAAACGGCTGAACGGATCGTATGAAAGGGAAGGACATAGATTAGTGAGAGTGAGTGATTGTGCGATTGAGCGTGTGAGTGTAAGTAAAAGATGGGGAGATGGGAGATGGGGACATGGGGAGATGGGAGATGGGAAATGGGGAGATTAGAGATAGAGATGATGTAGAGATAGGACAGAGACAATGATAACCAATTGGTTAACGTGTTATACTCTTACTAGTTGTTACTTATATAAATGCAGACGAAGTTGCGGGTAAAAGCTATTAATACATAATTTTAATTGTACCAGAGTTTCATATTGATACCAAGATAATGATTCTTCAAGTCCCATCGTGGACCAAAATATTTTCACAGTCAAACATCAATGAATCAGGTATATTCGTTCTACGAAATAAATATATAAGGGTTTACGCTCCAGTTCACCCTCACAATACCTATTGTACCGCACCTACTTCAATTTTAATTAAGGGATGAGACAATGAATTTCTTATTACGAGTACACTTTGATTCAAAGTATTTAAAAGGTTGGGTTTCAATTAATTCGTTTTGTGACAACTTGAAAGGAGCATGTTTTATTAATTAATCCAATTTACGGCCGTCCTTTCTTATTTCCCTTTCAGCTTTTTTCTTTTAAATATAAACATCGTTGATAAGTATTTTAGTCGTGATTATCAACGTTTGGCCACCTTATACGACATGACACATTTATCAAAAACATCATAGAAGGGAAAGTAGAAGGGAAGCGAGGAAGAGGCAGACCTAGAAGGACATTCACAGATCAGATAAAACAAAAGACAAAATGTCACGTCGTATAGGGAAGTCAAAGTTTTGGCTGAAGATAGAGAACGACAAGAGCTATGCTCTTAAATAAGAAGGAGAAGAAGATTATCAACGACTAAGCACCCTACATTTATCCATCCAACCATTGCTGACTCAATTCTGTTTGCCTCTTCTAATAGTGCGTGTCAATTGCTGTGATCTTTGGTTCTTCCCAATGCTTTTATTCTACAAATACGCCTTACACTTAAAAATTACATGATTAATGGAGATGACTGAAGAAATAAGGACGGACGAACAAAACGTAATTATTTTCTTCATACTCACAACCCACTTGTATATTTTACCTACATAATATACCTACTTAGCATTAACGCCTCCTTGAACATTTTGTATGATAAATAATAAATACCTACTCGTACCTACTACCTAAATAAATCCAGAACCCAGTCGGATTTGTAATAAACGTCACTCTATTCACAAGACTTCCCAGAAAAAATGGCAGATTTCGTATTTTTTTATCCGGATTACCTGAATCTGGCCGGGGACAGATACCGTGAAAGCGACTTCGTTTCACGCGTCTTCGAGTTAATCTTATTACTAGGGTCGTCGATCGAGAGGCTCTAGGTAAGGAATGACGAGACACACTCTTAACCGACTCCTAAAATAAATAAGTTCTCTATTGGCATCCCAAAAAAGATACATATATCTTTTTAGTATTTTTCCCACATTTATCATTACTAATTTGGTTTGCAGATTTTCAGGGTGGTCCCATTCTGTTACGAAAATTGGTAAGTTTTTTTTTGTTTTGTAACCCCATTTTATGCCAGGGTTTTAATTAAAAAATGAATGCTTTGGGTATCCTCGTAAAACTATTCTACGAAGATATGTAATTACGTACATAAATCAGTTTCTGTATAAGTATATGTAATTATTTGCCGGTGAAAGACTAAGTAGGTATACTACATCAATCTTGTTTAATATTATAACAGGGATACCCTACAATATATGCATAATGTACAGAGAATAGGTACACTTGATCAAAATGAAAAAACGCTGAAACTAATGACAAAAAACCAAAGGCACCGCAGTTTACTACTATCAAATAAAATTGGCTACATTTCTCAAATACAGATTGAAATCAATCTCATATTTTCTCGGCAAATTGCTCTTGAAAGACTTATTTCATTCAAGATCAGATGTTCGGATGAAAAACACGCACCGACCCCTAACGAGACGGGGGAGTTTCAATAGGTATCTTCATACTTGGTCGTTATACTTGGCAATTTTATCGGAAAATGCTCAATTCTCATTTAAATCGATATAAGAAGTATGAAACTCAAATCAGTAGCCATTCGTTTTATAGGCAATTATATCGCACTTTTGCAAGACAAACAAACGGAAGAATAGAAACATGAATAATTAATATGATAACAAGCTGATTATGGGTTAAGTTAAAAAAGAACGTTTTCCTTTCATGCGTTGATTCATGATTTACTCTCGATCAGGTAAAGTAAAGTGCTTCGGAGATACGTCCTTTAACTATATATAAACGAATATAAAGTATTCAACTTGGCACGATTAATAATAAAATATATATCGATTATCTCGAGGCGAGTAACTAAATGATCATCATCATCAGCCTGAAGACGTCCACTGCTGAACATAAGCCTCCCCCTTAGACCGCCACACCGATCGACAATTTTCCACTTGCATCCACCGGTGGCCTGCGACACTTTTGATGTCGTCGGCGCATAATTAAGTAAATACCTTAGCTTAATACCATATTATATACCTATCTGTACTACGTAATATCAGCTTATAAGTAAGTAAGTAGTGAAATACTTCAGATACTAGAACGCGACGAGAGTAACTAGAGCTACTGTGTTCATGACTCAAACATCTACAAGTGCTCTTCCGGCAAATAATTCGGCTCCATACCGATTCGGCTTACTTTGGAATCGAGTGGGACTCGGATATCTAAGTCACAAATGCCGCAAGTCGATCGTGATTCGAGCCCAAAATAACTGGAGTGAAATAAATATTTGATTCGCAGCTATTTAGGAGGATATTTTGATAGATCCATACTAATATTATAAATCTGAAAGTAACTCTGTTTATCTGTTTGTCTGTTTGTTTGTTACCTTTTCACGGCTAAACGGCTGAACCGATTTCGATTAAATTTGGTATAGGGGTAGATTGGACCTATGAGACGGACATAGGCTACCTTTTGTCTCAAAAAATAACTCGAAGGGGATGAAATAGGGGTTGAAAGTTTGTATGAGGAATCCATAATTCCTCAAGTTAGAATATTCTTATTTAGGCTTTTGGTAAGAAATAAATAAATACGTTTCGGCTTTTTTGCAAAATCACCCCTAAAGGGGGAAAAGCAAGGGGATTGAAATTATGAGGTATTCTTTAGATGCACCCCCTACGGACCACAATAAACGGCTGAACGGCTCATAATTTAATTTGGCAAGTAATTAAAGGGGGAGAGTGCGATGGGAGGAGAAGGGGGAATTGCGGGGGAGGGGAGGGGGAGAGTGGGGGGAGAAAAGGGTAGAGTGGGGAGAGAGGGGAGAATGGGGGAGAAAGACGGGATAGTGGGGGGAGAAAGAGAGGAAAGTGGGGTGAGAAAAAGGGGAGAAAAAGGGGAGAGTGGGGTGAGAAAGAGGGTAGAGTGGGGGGAAAAAAGAGTGGAGAGTGGGGGAGAAAGAGGGGAGAGTGGTGGTAGAAGGAGGGGAGAGTGGGGTTAGAAAGAGGGGAGAGGGGGGGATATGAAAGAGGGGGGAAGAGGGGAGAAGGGGGAGAAAGAGAAGTTGAGTGCGAAATATACAGAAATAGAGGGAGAGGGAGTGAGCGAAGGAGAGAGAGGGAGAGATATAGACGGAGAGGGTCGAGGGAAATAATGGATGAGATGGACAGGGAGAGAGAGAAAAAAGAGATTGAGAGTGGAGAGGGATATTAATGATAGAAAAATAGGGAAAGATACAGAGATATAAGTAGAGGGAAAGAGATAGAGGTTGAGGAAGAGAGATAGAAAGAGCGAAAGGGAGAATGATAGAGGAAAAGGGAGAGAGAAAGAGACAGATATATTCTTACCTAGCTGTTACTCGCGACATCAATTGATTTTCTAAACAGTTTACATTTTAAATAAAAATGCGAACGAAGTTGCGGGTATCAGCTAGTAATTATATAAATGGGGGAAAGTCTATTGTTCTATTGCTAAACTGTATCTCCTCAAAAGTTCAATGGTTTATTGAGATTTATCTTCTGACGTAATCGAATGTAAAGATAATTATATAACATTGCAAACTTGCGGAGAATCACTTTTCTTTTTTATCTGTGAGCTCGATTCGACGGATATCTGACAAGTTTCCAATGATACTATATTCGATATCTGTAGGCACGGAATCGAATATATCAGAGCTACGCTATCAAATATTGTCACTTTATTCTTGGTAAATGTTTGCATTTATTAGAAGTGCCCTGAAACAAATCG
Source organism: Hylaea fasciaria (assembly GCA_905147375.1). NCBI lineage: Eukaryota > Metazoa > Arthropoda > Insecta > Lepidoptera > Geometridae > Hylaea > Hylaea fasciaria. The sequence continues at coordinate 890,149 of LR990200.1, forward strand.
ATACGCTTTAGGGTATTAATTATTCGTAACGTTGTGATTGTAGGTATTGACCTTTTAAATACCTATTTAACTAACTGACAAGTAATCAAGAGCCGACTAGAGTTTAACGACCAAGTTAAATAATCGTTATTTTTCTTAATGTTCGCAGGTAAACAACCGTCGTTAACTAAAGTTTAATTAGTTCTGTGATTAGTCGCAACATAAACAAGTTATTCTGGGAGCGTGTATCTGACTGAAATTATTGACAGATGGAGAGGAATCGGCTGGCTACGATTACTTACCCGAGGAAATTGTATTACACGCAGTTGTCTATGTAATTATGTCTATTAATACGAGCTTTTAGAAAAAACCCCATTAAAATTACGCGTCTTTTCTTGTGAGATAATAAGGATTAGCGTATACTGACTGGCATAGTAATGTGTCGTTTCCATATTTTGTTTTCACCGCGAGCTACGATACGTAACTGTTGGAGCTCGTGACGTAGCTTGTAGCTCGAGAATTTGTGCCAGAGGCGAAACAATAGAGACACGTGTAAAACAGAAACACGAGTAAGTTGTTGTTGTTGCCATGGTTACGCCCGTGATATTTGGATAGTTATTAAACTAAAGTTTGATTCGCGTTAATTTCACACGACACAATCATGTACCCCCCCACCAGTCAACGTGTTAATTATTAATAGTTTAAATTAATGAAGTAGTTAATGTTGAATACAAGCAACGAAATTACTACCTACCTATTATTCTGTATTCAGATTACTGTTTTTTATTTTTGGAAATAAATATGCCCCATGATGATACAATTATGGCTTATTAAGAACCACGCATTTTTTGGGATTGATAACAGGCTCACCAAAATAAAATTTTATAAGATTTGTAAGTGCAACCAATAGAGTTATAGAGTTGTCTTTAATTCCCGTTAAGGGCACACAGACCGCGACACCATTAGATCAAGTTCCACTCCGGAATCTATTTACCTAGAGTTTCCACTGGGGTGTCTGGTTAAAAGAAAACAAAATAGATCGTGTTACCGTTTCCTCGCTTACAAGTTGTGTAAAGTTAAACTATGTTGACAGGTGGCATCCGTCGGAAAATCTGCAACTTTTTCAATTTGGCGCAGCGATCGTATTTTCCAAATTCACGGTGCACCGTTTAACAGAGGTGTCAGTGTTGACATCGACTACCTATTTGTGACGGTCGATACTTTAGAAAAACTGTGGTGTAGACTATACTATATTACTACTATATACGACACCACAGTTTTACCTACGTACTTCGGTATACAGATTTTTTATGGTTAACAATGACACGTGTATTTTTCACCGAATTACTTGATTGGATTGTCATCAACGGATCACAATTTTTGTTGTTATCCGATCAATGATTCGTTGTAACTAAAATAATTACAGTTTTCTTCCTATTAGATCATGTGTCCCGTTCCGATGAAACCTTTGTTATCATGTCCCTATTATTATATATTTTACCTAGTATGTGTCTATATAGAAAACTCTTTAATACCTACCTGTTCCACAACAGTAGCGGTGTTATAAGATTTAGCGAATAAATATTGTGAGTGTATTTTATCATTCTGGAAATCCACCATTTTCCAATGGAACGTTAGATCCGACCTTCCGTCCTATGTACACTTTATTTAGCGGTAAATTGGGGATAATATTATAACTGTTCGATTTGATATTAGTGTAAACACTGAACTTCGGGCTTAAACTAAATGATGTTTGCTGTTTGGGTTGAGGCTGAATACCTAATAGATACGTTATTATAACCTCTACAAATTAACTCTACAATGTGTGTATACTCGTAATCAATTATTCAATTATTGTTGTGAATACCTCTGTAAATTAGGCCAATTTAGGTTTCATGTACGAATACTTGAGTACCTACCCATCATTATGACGGTATGTAGTAGGTATATACTACGCGGCGTACAGTGTGCCTAGTGTGAGTTTTGACAATTTCTTAAACGTACTCGGTCCAGTTAGCGTATACTTGTATATTGTATATTGTACTTGTACTTGTATATAGCGTAAATTGTATGGAATAAGAGCAGCGCCATCTAGTGACTGACTGACTGACGCTAGGATGGCGCTGCTCTTATTCCATACAATTTCAAGTTTACGCTAACCGGACCGAGCGCGTAAATAAATTGTCAAAACTCACACTAGGCACACAGTTGGCGACGCGAGGTAAACACACAGCGTTGTAGATTGTAGTGTCATTCGAGAAATCGGTATAAAGATAGGTAGATACTTCATAAGAATTGCGCTACTTACGTGTCAAGCATCTATTCAGAAGACAGAGACGACTACTCAGGCAGGGCCATGCAAAAGAGGTCTCCAATTACTTAAAAATGGTTACATTTACAATATATTTCAGAAAAGATATTATGGAAGGCAATTAAACAGTAATTATATCTAACGCCAGATCACAAATTAAACGTCCAAATGGATATAGATATCAACAAAGTTACACTGATTACCTTTGAAATTTAACGTTCAAAGTTATATCTTATCTGTAGGGCGTAAAGTGCATTTTAGGTGAGTGGACTCCAATCTGGCTCGGGGGAATCGACACGTAACGGCAACAAAGTTACAGGGGCACCTTGAGGCCGCCGAGGCCAATAGAACGTCGGATGTGTGCTGAAAGCTTACATTTCAGAATGGAAATGTGGTCTAGTTTTAGACGTCTGTCCTAGGTGAGGATGCGGATGACATGTGTTCCCAAAGCTAGCCGAGCTACAAAATATAATTGTATAGCTCGACGGACCAATACATAGATTTTAAATCGAATATCTAAGCCGGCTTCAGTCAGCATCAAGATGTTTAGTAACATCAAACGGCGCTACCGTTTTGATCTGACTTTACACTTGCACTTGACTACTTACCCACGTGTGATAGCTCTATGAAATTATCCACAGCCGCTTCTTACATTCAGTCGGCATTATTTTTCAGCGATTGTCAGTGTTATTTTTTCATCTAGCGCTGTTTGCGCTGGTAAAAACCAAAGCTGTGTTTGATTTAATTTTGGATATAAACATAGCGGAGCCAGTGCTAAAATATTAGGGCAGTGAAAATGTGGAAATTCCGCTTTAAGCGGTTGCCCGACGGGATTCCGACTTGGCTGTATTCTGGGATGTTTGGAATATTTCGGAACATTTGGCTAACAACTCAATTGTTAACTGATAGAGCGGCGGTTATACCGAGCATTACAGAGGTTGATTAAGTTATCGGGCGAGGGCGTCGAAGGGAACTGCAGAACTTTAAAAGTATGTAAGCCAGTACGAACTTGGCTTATTGTTGAAATCCCCTGGCAGTATCCCCTGCGCAGGGGATTTCTGGACTTTTTGCGAACTAATGTATGCCCGTCAACGATGTTGTGCCTGTTCAGTGAATGAACTGTTATATATTTAAGCTATTACAATTCTATTATTATAAATTAAGGTGTCTGTAATTGGTCTCGGCCGTTTCATTTGAATTTGAAGTATTTAAATTGAAGTAAATAAATAAATAAATTATAAATTTATATGTTACTATTTCATTAATTTAATTATAAGAAGTGGTATTTTTATGGTATTCAGTTTAAATAATTGTTTTGCGCGCTAGTACCTAGGAGAAGTTCTCGAGTTTTGAGTTCGTTCAAAAATTACAAAAAAGTTACATAATCATTCTTCGGATCAGTTCCAGTGTTTATTGTTCGTTTACAACCAGCTGTCGGGTTCTGGCTAATTAAAACCCCGGGGTTTGAACGAAATTAGGTACTATTATACATTCTGCGGTTTGGGTGTAAACACTTTGTTATTCGGCGACGATTCTAGGAAGGCTCTGTTTTGATTCACGAAGCTTGTCAAAAACCCTTTCCTTTTGAAGATTTTAGATTTTCAGTTGATCCTTTTTTTTGTTTTTGTCATTCTACGTAGGTACCGTATTTAATTAGTTTAAAAATACATATTGCATACTGAACGGTTTAAACTTTATTTGAAAATCTGTTGCTGTCGCGAGTTCGATTCCCGCCAGGAACGAATATTTGTGCGATCCACAAATATTTGTTTCTGGTCTGGGTGTAATGTGTATGTGAAATTATATATCTGTAAGCGGTACCCACGATACATGAGCAATCTTAGTGTGAGGCTACGTTTTTAAAAGAAGAAGAAATATCTATCAGACAGGTGCCTGTTCTTTCTAGCCTTAAAGAGTCCCAAGCTCTCAGTTAGGTAGAGTAGGAGTTCCATTTCATTGCCATAAATTTTTCCTTTTCATTCCATTATTCATTATTTCCAATCGCTTCGCACCCATTCGCTTCGTGTGAATGGGCGGAAAACAACAGTGAATGAATGGCACATCGTACAAATCTGCTACTGATACACTCATGTTCCATTAAACACGAATTTAAACCAACCTCGTCCCATTAACCCTTAAATTGCGTACTGTCCTCAAATGATGCGTAAAAGCCTTTTAGTTCCCCGATCGACAACATTGCCACATTTCCGATTGTCACATCGCCTGCCGACAGCACATATCGAGAGTCGATTGTCAACAGTCGATCAATTGTCGACAGTCGACAGTCTGTCGACGGGCTAAACTACCTCTCTAATAATTAGGGATGCGATTACTGGCGGAATTGCGTCGGTTTACAGCGCCTGCCGAATGGAATGGCACGTTTGAAGTGCGGAATAATGTAGATCGTTAAGTATTGTTGACAGTTGATGATCTCATCATCTTATCGTGGATATAATGCAATTAGCCTCAACCAAACGATGGAATTCCAAAGCAAGTTATTACGGTTAATGCATGTACATATTATGTCATGAATTTGTCAATAATTGTAATGAATACATCCTAATGCACTGTGGTTCTTGGAAGCTTTAATTTTATGTTAGTTGACGTGCCATATCATTTGCCAGGCGCTATATTAATAATTGTTCCGCACTCAACTCCGAAGTGGAGTAATTACTGCTCCATGAAAGAGAAAGAATTTCTTTTAAATGACTTTTTCATTGCAAATGGCCAGCCATTTGCGTAGTAAAAAAAAAATTTTTAAAGAAGATGATTTATTAGAAATTTCTAAAGAAAGTTGTACCTTTTGATACTACCTATACATTGAAGATAAAAAATAATGCAATTTGTGGTTTAATAAGCTCAGCAAAATATTTTTTGTTGAAAAGATTATGAACACAGTTTTAATTCTCAGCCAGATTGAATGGCTTTCTAGGTTTCCAGTTTCTGGAATTAAAACTTCCATCCCTCTTAGTGCTTACTACACTAATACAGTCAGCGACAAAATTAGCTAACTACGAATTTTATCCTTACGCGCGAAAGGTACTTTAGATAAACCAACTTAGTACATAGTAATAAAAACAATAATTCACTAGCTTTAATCACCGACTACTCTCGTTTTTCAATACAACTTTTACTCCAACTCACTCCACACAAATTACTTTGGCAACCAAACAGTACGAGCCGAAATGACCAACGTAAAAGAATCATAACTTTCCCTATTTCCTCTTCAGTCGCAAAGAAAAGCTATTTAACTGCCCCAAACAAACTCAAGACGTTTGACTCAATGATTTAAAGTATTTGACTCCACGCCTGATCATCTCAAAGTTCTTAGAAACTTGACTTTACCTCAAAAGACTGTATAAAAATATACTAATAACAGCCTATTCTATTCTGTACCTACTGTAACGGTAGCTAATTTAGTTACAACAAGGGCCGTGTCGGCTGGAATTAAAACATTAGTTGTTTGCCGCCATTTTGCCAATCTTTTCCCGCCAATGTCACCACAGACACAGTGTAACGGTGAACCAGTGACCATACTTCCATCAACTGTGTTTTATTTAACCGAATGACGACCGATCACAATACATGAGTGTATGTATAGTGGTAATTTTTCTGCATAAAGCCATCTGCAGACAAACGCTTCAACAAATATTCAAACGTCAACCAGTAGTGTGCAAATATTACCTACGAGTACTACTGTATTTTGGTGTCAAGAGTGCGCTATAGCCAGTAAAATACTTAGGTACTTGGCATGAGACTTTAATACTGAAGCAAGTGCGGAGTTATGCAAGATATGGCAATTCAAAAGCTGCCTGTAAGCGATACCCACGACACAAGAGCAACCCTAGTATGGGGCTACGTTCTTTAAACAAAAAAAAGCCAGCTGGATAATAAACCAACCCAAGTAGCTAATCATCAGAACAGATATCGCGTGATATCATGCACTGTTCAGCGTCTTATACTGCGACACTATCACCAGTAATACCAGCTCAGACCGCATCGAGCAGAGCGGGCGGCGTTTAATTTTCTGCGCAACACAATTTTTGACCTTCCGATAAATAGCGCAAGATTATGTACTGTCCACCATCTTCCACTGCGACATCATCACCGTTGATACCGGCTCAGACCGGATCGAGCGAACTGGGCGTGGGGAGTTTAATTAAATTTTGCTTTATTGTGCAACACTCCATTTGGGGACTTTGGCAAATGTTTCATAAACCGTTTGCGCATCGTTAATGTGAGGGAGGAGGTATAATTGTAATACTTTAGGTACTGCTGGGTTTGGCGAAATTGGCCACGCTTTTGTTTGCATTAGCCAGGATCTTTGGCAACTTTACTTATTCTTTGCGAAGTCAGTGGTGATTCAAACAACTTAATACTTAATAACAAATCGAAATGGTCTCTTGGGTTACATTTACATTTTTCGAATAAAATAGCTAAGTTTTATTTTATGTAATTTCTCAGAATAGTAAGTCTAATGGAGCACTATTGAAAAAGTTGTTCGTACAAGTTTCTTTAAGTCTTTACTTGACGAGGGTGTCCCACTTTAGATCCCTTACTTAACAACTTTGCTCTGGGTCTGAAAGTCTGAATACTGTTTCAGTCTATTTTTAAAAACAAAGACCATTGTTTTTGATCCAGTTTCAATTACCAAAGAGCCTGTATGTCAGTTAGTCCCTGCTTCGTGCCAGAGGTTGTCAGGGCGCCTATTAGCCTAGTCTTACCAACCGATACAAACTACATAAACGATTGTTACGCCCTTCTTCAAAATACAATCTATAGCTTTACCAAATTCATCAAAATCTGTTCAGCCATTTATTCTTGAAAGGTAACACACCAACAAACAAAAATCAAACAAACAAAGTTAACTTCGTGTTTATAATATGAGTGTGGATACAGGACAGTATGCATGATGGTATATGATTTGGATAGCTTTTTAGGAGGCAAATTTAATACCCTAAATATTATGAACTCAATACATTTACACCAATAAAAATCCCTCCATACCCCGATACCCTCAACCCGAGAGCTTGTTATCAGGGCAGTGGTTCCCAACATTTTTGCCCTAACAACGTTCTCTTTGTGGCTTAGATAACATCTTGTTTGGCGTTGTTCGGATGTAGCTAACTTACCGATAGCAAGCTCTTAGGAAAATATATCTCTGAAATAAACGTCTCTTATGTTAGCAATCGAGGGTTTAGCTTTGCATTGACTGGAACTTAGAATAACAACGCAGAAAACGATAGTTCTATGCGCTGTTTCAGTCAAAAGTGAAGCCTCTTCTTCATCAATGTGTGCGTGAGTGCCATGTTATTATCTTCTTTAAAACGCACACAAGCACAATAAACATATACCTAGTATGCGTGTTGGTATTTAGTCCAAAAGCAGGGAAAATTAATAAAAATTTACCATATATGCTTAGATAAACATATAATTTCAGTAAAAATGGCTACACGGTGCTAGAGCGTACTAGGTTGCTATGTGTTATTTCTTCTAAGGCCTGGAAGATAATGCTTTAAGCGAAAATCTTTAGTGTTTTTGTATAACTGCGCGACGAGACCACAACTCGATACGCCCTAGGGTTGTTTATTATTCACGAACCATTTGTATTACACGGGGTGAGTTCAGCCTGCTCTGGATAAGGGTGATTATTGCTTGACTTTATTATCTTTTTACTTACTACGCGCTTTAACTGTCTGAAAGCCGTTTTTGCACTTTTGAGGTAGAATCTTGGATTAACTGCTTTTACAGTTGGCTGAATTAAGCTGCTTCTAACGAGGGGTTATTTGTTTGAAAACGTTTGCTCAAATATGAACTTAAAGCGTTATTTTATTAAGTTATGAAGTGATAGTTAATTATGAAGTTATGTAGGTATGTAAAGCTTTGATATTGATGAACTAGAGGTGCAAGCAGAGCGTCAGACAGAACTTTACGTCTTATGTCTATTAGTATCTAGGCATCTATGTGATATACGAGTGAATAATATTTTTTTTCTTATCTTTTTCAACGATAATTTTGAATCGATCGCATTTTATTTATTTGCTATTATCGGCCTTTCTAGAGACAAACTTAGCTCTAGTTAAAAACTAATTTATATTTCAGAGTACGGTAGATATACTTTATTTTTTTCTCATGTGAATGTAGGAAGAAAACTTTCGAAAAGATTTTTGTAAAACAAAATTTTCGGAAACATGTCTGTATTGAATCCAATAATTATGCAATAGAAGCACGTAGGGCCAGATACCCTCTCCCCGACCTTTAACAATTTATGGTCCGTACAAAATCCGGTACAGGAATATCCCTTCTTTACGGCCGTACCGGTATTCTATGGGCATGTATTTTATTGCCTCCCTTCGATATTGTTTTATTCCTAGGCCATAAATAGACATAAATATGAAGGGACGATGAAGCCAAACCTTTTATTCTGCAGATCTAAGCTTTAATGGTGAGTGGAATAGGGAATGGACAGGGACATAATATGATTTTCTTCTAAGAAAACTATAAATAGTCGATAACCTCGATGTTCATAAAAGTATGAGGAAACAATAAAATATTGTATTATTATAACTTTATTAGGGACGAAATTTTGACGGCACATGTTTTTTTCCGTAAACCTATATTTCAGTTACATACATTACGTATAATGTATCTATTAATTCAATACGTCTAGGAATACTTAAACTTTTAACATTATACAAATAAAACAAAAACTAAAGGGCTTGTGTTTTCTTGTGCTGTTTGTTTTCTCAACACCGCAAATTAGATTTTGTTCTAAATTGTATACTACAATAATAATAGTGCCGTGAAGTGATAGATCCTTTTAGTGGAACCCACAATCAATAGTTTATAAATAATGTTTACGTACTCGTATATAAAGAAGTGAAAAAAGGAACTTTTTAAAGTGCAGGTAGATAGGTCCTTTTGATTGACAGCCGTTTGCTACTGTGCCAAAATAACAGGCATGGTTTATTCTGCCCTCACGATGTTTTAACCAAAACATTTCCGGGCACAATGGTTGAAACAGACACGAGGAAATAGAGTTCCCTTGCAAAGTTATTAGCCTTGTTTGTACCCAGCGTAGCGTCATAAAAGATGAGGCGAACAGAATTACCGGGACGTCGTTATATAATGTGCAATTCGAATTTCCCGTTGAAATTCAACTGAGCGTGTTGTTGGCTACTTTATACGGTGCATTTTTATGAAATTGTTTTTGTACTATTTGTGACGATAGCAAATGTGCGTGTGCTCTCACGACACTGTTTAAACGACTGCGTTTAAAATTAGTGAGTCGTTTTTAATTCAATGTTTAAAATTAGGGCAAAAAGTTACAAATCCAGAACGGGCGCAGTGCCTAATGAGTTTAAGCGTGAAGAGTTTGGCACACATCTTCTTAAGTATTAGTTGTACTATGCTCTAGAAAACTGAATCCTAAGCCATAAAAAAATTATAATCTACGTGACTATTTCAGAAAACCGGATTTAGAAAACCGCAACGTGTGAACAAGGGTTTGCAATTCGGCGTTAAGGCTTGAATGTAACTGAGCGTGCGAGCGTGCTTTCGAGTTAAACGCTGCGAGTGCTACGAGCGCTACGCTGGATGCTTCGAGAGCTACGCCGGGTGCTACGAGCGCTACGGCGTGTAAGCCGTTTAGTAGGTATTACGTCGTTATATTGAAGTATTTATTTCCATTCTGTTGAAAGGGAATAGAATTGTTTCGAAGTGGAATTATATTAATATCATAATTAATGGCATACAAATCTTTTTGTACATTTATTCCTGTGGGACATTAGCGAATACGAGTGAAACCAAGAATAATAGGCAGCGAGTAATAGGTAGTCAATATGTTAGCTATTCGGCCTAGTTGTTTCTTGAATTGATTTAGTTGTAAATGTTATTTACAATATAACTTCACTTATTAGGCGTTCATTACCTCTTACCTTTCAAACTGGAACGGTGAATGAATAAATTAATTGTATCCATATTTACAGCTAGATTTCGCTCAAAGCACTTAATTTGTACCTAATAGACTAGATATTAGCCCGATTATTATATTGAGCTTACATATAGAAAACAAGCCAAGCAGAATATTCCATCACTGATCCCAATTCCCTCTAAAACTTAGTTCTCGGTTCATTGCGGCCAAATTAGCGGAATGAAACAAAGCCTCGGGCATGTCTACAAAGTTACCCCCTGGATGGTGTATATTAATAGTGTAGATATATAAATATAATTGTTAGTATACAACGCAGTGCCCGCCTGGCTAACTACTGCCCTGAAATAGAAATTCTATCGCAAAATCCCTGCCGGGGTGGTCTGGTAGCGGTCTTTGAGAGTCATTCTAGACTGACCATGTTCCCCACCTTCGATCACATCGTCATTTAAGATCAGGCTAGATGGTGGTTGTGGAAGAACGTCCACCGCAGACACCAATGTGTTTCTTGTATAAGAATGTTCGTTATTATACCTAACTTTCCAGTGAAGGAAAACGTCGCAAGTCAGTAAAGATTTCTTTGTAAAATTTTATTTATATATTATATACTTATATATTATTATATTAAAATACGAACGAGGAAAATCGTTACTAACTCTAATATTAGCACCGTAGCAGTAGATTAATCACGCAGTGTCCGTAGCAGATCTACGACGTAGCTGCATAGCTACGAGTACAATACATGACTACGAAACAGATGCTACAAACCGAATTGCAGTGCTAGAGTTACAATTGGCGACGAACGGTAGTGTCGTATAGAAATGCAGTTGAAAATTCCGTTTAGCATTGTTACAGACTGACATGAAACACCTAAGTCACCTTGTCACTCTGATTGCGTAGAATTTAAGCTGTGACGGCCAACCGGTAATCTAAGCGCTTTGCAATTCTTCTTTACCGGTTTAAACCCCCTTAACCTCTCACACCAAAGACTTTGTGGATTTCCCCCGCTCGGCACTTTTGAAGGCACGTTAAGCCGACGGCCCCTGTTCTTACCTATTGATAGTAGTCTGCAATCCATGTCAGAGGCCCTTGATCGACCTGACAAACTCTGACATCAGAGGCACTAGACCTCTCATCACACAAAAAACAATTCACATCCTACATAAACCTCGGAACATTACAAAAACTAGTTAGTAGTAAAAATTAGGAAATAGTAAAACGAATAATAGACTTACAAGTTGGAAAAGGTTGGAAAAGGTCCGAATTTGAATTGAAATCGGATTCTTCATTAATATTTATTTCTGAATCAATTAGTAGCTCCAGATAACTTTGTACCATAATTTGCAATTATTTTCTGCGCCGAAACAGGCATGATGAGGGCAATTAAATTGAGCTCGTTAATTTTGGTTTCTTTTGTAGACGCTTTTATGTTTGAATTAATTCGTTTAATAGATCAATGATTTAATTTGTTGTTTGAACACAGAACGTTTGATATTGAGCATAAAGTTAGATTTTGTATCAATATTTATTATTTTATTTTTCATTGACAGACTGATATTAATTAATTAATGATGATGCGTGCGCCATAAAAGAGCCTAACGACATTGCCTTAATAAAAGTCAGAACAGACCCAAACTCACACCGACACGACACCGACCAAAAACAAATAGAATTTAGAGGTTCTTAAACTTTTGCGAACAGGAAACATATTAACTAGCTAAAAACGGGTCTAATTCGCGCACAAACAAATATCAAAATATATAATTTTGATATACCTCGACGTTTCGACCGAGTTACATCGGCCGTGGTCAGGAGAAGACTGTCTTCGTTTAGCTAGCAAATATAATTTTATAACAATCAAGTACCATAAATATTAGCAATGGCTTCTTTCTTATTATCTCCCACTTTCTATCTATAGATACCTGATATCAACTCATTACTGACAACCTTTATACTTCATCAGTTGTTGAAAGGAAACTCAAATGAGTTTATAAGAACCCACTTGAGCGATTGAACCTCGGATCGCGAGAACTTTCACCTTCGTTCTAGCTTCTATTGAATTGTGTCCTGTTTAATTCTGTCCACGTCCCGAGAGTTCACTTCACGCGGATATAGGTAAACCATGACAATATGGCTTGCGACGGCCATTCGGATAACCTAAGTCTATCAGCAACAAATCTGTGTTAAATAAATAGGTTTTTTATTACTTTATTCATACCAATTTTCACATCTCACACATCGATCTACTTACCGATAGATGCGTTTTTACGTTTGAACTAGGTTTCATACTATTGTGGTTTATTTAGCCATGTGATTAATATAGGTTCAATCCATAATTGTAGCTGTTTAGGCTCTTCGTCTCTTATGGGTTTAAATAAATATTGTCACAAACACAATAATAAAATCATTACTTTTTACTTTTTACCAATACTAGGTGAATTTCTATTTTCCAGTCATATTATCATGGTTTATCTATACGAAGCGACGGTGCTGATGCTCGATTGTTGGACGTGATCGTGATCAGGTTAAGATAGGGATATTTGTACAAACACTGGAGGTGCCAGTGATAACATTTTAAAACTGTCACGGGCTACGGGTGTATTTAACTTCACATTGCATATTAAGTACCTACATAAAATGTTGAATTTTAAAAACCCCTGATTACTATAATCTACAAGCGGCTGAACAAATTTTGTTGAATCATCGCTAAAAATCCTCAATGAAGTCACTTTACAAAAAGAATCAGTTCAGCCGTTTGAGAGCTACGCGACAGAAACATACAGATAACACCGCTCTGTTTGTGTTGGAATTAAAAAGTAGTATAAAAATTATATAATTATGTATTGTACCTAGACCAAATAAAACAAAACGTGACATATCGTTATTTCGCTTTTCAATCGCCACCGTTAGGTTCATTCTATATCGTATACGCATAGACTGCCTACAATCAATGTACAATTGTACAAAAAGACCTCAATAAAAACGTCCCGCCTCACAGCGTTCTTCTATGGGGAATTGAATCTGTCTCGTATATACTGCGGCGTCGGGGTAAAACGTAAAAGTAAAAGTAAAAATGCCATTTATTCTACTACTAACATCATAATAATTACATTCGTTTAAAACAATAGTAGTTTCTTATACACTAATAGGTACTCATGTTTATGTCCTTATTATTATTAAACTAGCTGCGCCCCGCGGTTTCACCCGCGTTTGGATAATATACGATATATCTTTATGAATTGTAGCCTATGTGTTATTCTGATGTATAAGCTATATTATTGTGAAGTTTCATCAAAATCCATTCAGTAGTTTTTGCGTGAAAGAGTAACAAACATCCATCCATACATACAAACTTTCGCGTTTATAATATTAGTAGGATTGCATTAGGTAATTCTAATATAATTATATTATTATTGTGATAAGTATTTATTTATTCAATAGTAGTAGTCGCCTCTTTGGCGTAGGCCTCCCCCAGTTTCAGCCACATATTTCTGTATCTTGCTTTTCTCATCCACTCCGTTCCACATCTTTGTATAAAAATGTCCTCCCATCTTCTTTTTGGTCTTCCTCTCTTCCTTTTGTCTTCTCTTGGCCACCATTCTATTGCTTTCTTAGTCCATCTAAACCTGTCCATCCTGCATATATGCCCTGCCCATTTCCATTTCAATAATCTTATAGTTTTTGTTATGTCTCTCAGATTGGTTTTCTTTCTTATTCCTTCATTCTTTACGTAGTCTGATATCTTTATGCCCAGCATACTCCTTTCCATCTTTCTTTGACATATAGCCAGTTTGTTTTCATCTTCTTTTCGTAAGGCCCAAGTCTGGCAGCCATATATTAGACAAGGTAATATAGCCACCTCGTATAACTTACTCTTAATATGAATGCTGATGGTTTTGGTTTTCATAATTTCCTTCAAGCTCCAGTATTTCTTCCACGCAATCCCTATCCTTCTATTAATTTATTTTTCAGTATGGTCTTCAAAAGCTATTGATTGACCAAGGTAGATATACTCGCTTACGTATTCTATTATTTCCTGATCTACTATTATTGTCATTGGCTCTCCATTCGTTATTATCTTGGTTTTAGATGCATTTAATCTTAGTCCGACACTTTTGCTCAAAAAAAAAAAAAACGGCGTCGGGGTACTAATTAGAAAAACTCTCCTCATTTTGTTAGACACTAAGACTGAGATAGGTTGTTAAGCAGACGGCAAGTGAAAAAACGAGCTAAATACTGATCTAAAAGAATCTGCCTTTGCTATAATTATTTGTATTATAACCTGACTAAAAATTTAAAATGTAAAGTAAAAGTTTAAGGTCGAAAATCTAAAATCTAATTCTATTGGTAACGTCATCAACGTGGAAGATGTCATCGGTCTTAAGTTTAGTTACATTCAAAATAAAATAGTTAAAATTCAATAGGAGAAAATATAATATATAAATATCTTTGCGTCTGGATCGGAGTTTTGGTCAACAATATCAATACTTACCTACTTTAAAAGATACTTACTTTAAAAAATAAATTTAATCCATAAGCCGCAATTTAACGATCGTAACTTTATTAAAAAAGCTCTGAAAGCATTGTGGAACTATTGAAATGGAGTCTGAGCTCCTTCGCAGAATATAAGAAGAAGCCACTTCAATTAAAATTAACGAGATAACTTCACAAAGACGCTTTTACGAGGTTTTTCACATTGTGTTTGTTTCTTAAAAAATGTTTTTTTTTTCAAGACACAATTTGGAATATCTTTCAGATACTCTACGCTTTTTAAACATATCAATACATGGAAATATCATAAACTTGCGGCATACAATAATAATATGTATTTGCAACCAACAACAATGAGCGAGTCGGGACGTCTGTAACCTTTGTAATAAAATATATTTCAACAATATTTCGATATAACATACAAATATAGGACAGTATCTGGATTACTAACATTGTTATAAATGTCAAGATCGTGCCTCAACTAAAGTTACACGAGAAACTTGTACAGGAATGTTCCGTATTTAGATATTTACGCACGCGTGGGGAAAATATATAAAAAAAAATTAATGAAATAGTTTCCAAAGTCACACTACACAACTTTTTTATACATTACTAGAAGCACCTCACGGTTTCACCCGCGTTAACTACTATCCCGCGGGAACCATTAATTTTTACGGGATAAAAGGTAGCCTATTTGTACCGGGGATAGCATAGCTTCCCAACAGTGAAAGAATTTTTCAAATCGGTTCAGTAGTTTCGGAGCCTATTCATTACAACCAAACAAACAAAGTTTTCCTCTTTATAATATTAGTATAGATAGACACACGTTTGGCAATCTCACCTGGCGGAACATGACGATGTGGTCAAAGGTGAAAGCACGTACTCTAGAATACGACTGAATGTTCTTACAGGGGCTTATCCAACTACAATAGTGGATATTTAATATCTCCATGAATATAATATGAAGTACTTAAATTCAAATTCAGGTCCCCATCATAGAATTCCTAAAAAGGAAAAAACATGTAATACAGTCATGTCCCAAATAAACAATTTATTATAATGTAACATTCGCAGTAAAACCTGATTGAATTCCTGTACAATTGTCCCAATACCAGCTCTATTCAAAGGGGATAAAGACTACTTTGGAGTGAACCCTGTGCGATTGAATCTAGGAATTTGTGAACATTTAACTGCTCGTGTCATTGCTTTGGATGGAAAAAATACGATCGTCATCCCACGAGTCGCGTTACACATGATAAATTGGGCTACTATTCTTCATACATATTGTATATACAATACCTAGCTACACTAGCTGTTATTCGCAACTTTGTCTTGTATGTAGGTAGGTACTTTTTGTTTCGATATTAGAAGATAGTTTCCCAGAAAAAGTCACCGTATCATTACAGGTGAGAAAAGAGAGAGACTAGTGGAAGTGAAAAGTGGGCGGGACGCGCGTGCCAAACATAAGACTCGTAGATCAAAACTAACGCCAGTCACTTCCACTCTTGTATATGTTCCGTGTTACAGGTCTTGTCAGCATATACATCTTCAATGTGATACATTTCTTTTGCCCTTTGCTGCCTATAAATATATTATACTGTAAAATATATATTATTTGTAATCAATCAACATCGTGACCTTTCGTTCAACAGCCATTATGTTTGCTCCCACTCAGTTTGGAATCTTTTTATTTAATCTCATATAAGATCTCAAAATAAAACATCACACGATAACACTAAACCATTTTGGAATAATTTAATAACTACACCTTTTATTTATTAAAATTGATTACTAACGGTCTCTGCACTGGGGCATGCCTGTATCGCAGGAGGGAAAGTTTTTGAGAACTACAATACTAATTATAAAGGAATAAAGGTCGATAACATCACTGTTTTGAATGTCACTTACCTACTATGCTATAGAGACGAATCAAATAGGTTTGACACGGCAGACGGCAGTTCTGCAGAATTTAAACTTCTATAAATAATAGCAATTGTTGCAAGCGTGCGTGGCGCTCGCCATTAACTAAACGCCTGTTCGCCTAGCCACTAGTCGTGCCTGAAATATCAACTTCGCGTGTCTAGAACACATTAGCCCGCGACTCCTACCTTGCAGGCGGAAGATATGCCGTGATGAATGCTACCGAGTCACAGCTACGTGGTTTACGGGTAACACAACATGGAACCGAATTTTCCGCGCGACGTCTTGATTGGTGTAAGAAAACCTCGTTTAAAACCTTGGTGGGAGAGCTTAGTATTGAGTTGGAACTACCATCCTCGAGTAATCACCAAATATTTATTGGAGCGTACCTGCAGTGGTTCTTGAGAGCCTCATTCTAAGCTGAGCGTATAATTAACATCTGAGAGTCACCATATAACACCAGGGGGCCAAGTCTGCTAACATAAGAACGCTTCAATCGAATCTCAATGGTGTGGCATCGGAATAGTTTGTGACATTTGGAAGCCCTCTAATTTTTTTTATCAGTTTGCTAGTTAACATCGTTTGGTATCAATGTCACAAAGGTATGATACTGGACAAATACTAGAATGTGCTTTACTGCAAAGTAAGGTAGAGCTTTAATAGAAACATAATCAAACTTATTTTATTATCCTCCTAAAATAAATGATTTATGGAAAAGTAACTCTGTCTGTTTGTAACCTTTTCATGACTAAACGGCTGAACGGATCGTAATGAAATTGGACTATAGAAACGAACATAATATGCTTTTATCGCGATATTATAACGTACTCCGCGCGGACGAAACGGCTGGCAACAGCTATATTCCGAAAAATATGAATATTTAATTTTATTTTCTACCAATATTTAATCTTTTGAGTAAAATCAGTAAAATGGATAATATCATTTTACATTAACGACTCTGGTATTACTTCGAGTCAGATTTATTCATTATTCACGAAGTTTTCTTTGTTGCGTCCCGCGGCGGTACTCCGCTAATCTTTGCAAACTTCACCGATAGCAAAACGTCTTTGTACTGGTTGATATAATAATATATTAGGACGTATCAGTTCTTTTGAATAATATTTAATATATAAAAGGGATTATTTATTCGTGACTCAAACAGATCTTGTATTGGTATGTAGATGACCTTTGGTCATGTGTCTTTCAGACATGCATTCAATGTAAATTTTATTTTTTTTACACGAGAATAATAAGTATAAAGGAATTTACATGAAAACTTAATATTATTACGGGAACACGTGCTTTGTATAGGAGCATTTATTGGTAGTAGTGATTCAGATTCAGTATCCACAAATGTATGTGAAATTTCAGCACTATTTTGATATTATTAAAAATACGTTGCTCGATACGACGACTTAGTCTGACCGAACATACATTAATTGCATGGCGTTTCATGCTTAAAATTGGTTTTCCAATTAATTGCTTTTTAGTTTGAGATTGGTATAAATTGTTCAATTAATATATTGTATAGTTGTATAGTTCAGTCAACTTTATTTACCTGTAGACTTGTTCCCAATAAATATTATAGGTACGATTATATTTCATCGATAAACTTTCCAAGCTAATAATTAATTAGTCTGGAGAGTTTCTATTTATTGTACAGTTACTTAGTAATTACGAACACAGGTTCTGAGGCTATGAATGTTGAAATTTAGACAGGGCAAATGTTCACTCGGTTTGGCAGAAACTTGAAATAAAAATAATTGAGTACCTACATTAAGTAGGCTCCTTGAAAAGATCAAAGGTATTGGACCTAAGTTCTTTTAAGTTAACTTCATAGCGAAGATTTTAATTCACGATTAATTGTGTTTAAAAACCTTGGAATATAATAAATAAGTTAAATTTTTAATATGGAGATGGCACAATATATACTATATTATATTAATAATGTATAATATTATATATGAGAAGACAAATATTATTCCTAATTTTTTCAATATCCTTTCGGCTGCAGGGACGTGAAGAATGAACAAACATCCAAACATTAACTTTCACGTTTACAATGTTATTAGTGAGATTTAGTTTGTTTTTCAGAACTTGCATTCATATTACAAATTCACGGATCCAGTGTACACACAAGGAAAGATATAGGGATAGGGATACCTAATCCTTGGATATAAAGGAAATAAAGCTTGAAAAAATATTATATTTTTATATAAATTTTTACGACTGTAAAAAAGTTGACCTTCACCGAGTGGAATGGGACACGAGAAAAGGCAGACGCCATTATTGTAGGTGTAGATATGATTGCTCCTGTGCCTGTACGAGAAGCCTCAGAAATATTACGTCTGCGCGCGAAGCTTTGGAATGGAATCTTTACAGAGTAAATAATATTCTTACATTTGAATTTACCTCGAGTTTTACTTAAATGCTTTACCGCGCTGATACACATTATTCTTAAAAACGTTTTCGCAGAATCATAATTTTAGCCGCGCAACAATACGAGTATTGATGCTAGCTTGAAATTGTACAAAAAATAGCAGTGATAAGTTGTTTTTTGTTTACCATCTAGTGACGTCACTTTAACTAAATGATCGAATTCTTTCCCGCTTCAATACCACGCAATATTTGAACAGGTACTGGAAACTAGGACCGCGGTGTCAGATGCCTGATTCATTTGTTTTTTATTTTTATTCAGAACCACTTGCAGTATTGAACTTGCACTTGTTAATCAAAATTCTAGTACAGTTAGAAGGAAAAGTCTTTGAAATAAAAAGAAAATTACTGTCTTAACATCAGTTTAAAGGTTGGCACTGTCATCGGTGTGAGCGACCGAGGCGCTTACCGTTAAGCTTGTATTAAGTCTGGGAGCCCTTTGATCCTATTCCAATAGTTTCGTCGGACGTTAACCACGTTTGCAGTTGTACAGTATATTGCGATATTCACTAAGCTAAGGGCTGACATCGCAATACCAGCCCGGCTAGATAATTGACAGATGCCGCCCAAAGCCAGCTAATGCAATTGCTTTTCCGATAGCTATACTGTGTCGATACCTAGAGGGTAGTTTTGGATGCAGGCGCTCCGAATTGAATTGTTTCGGAGAGGTGAACGCTATTTGTGTTTCGCTTGCAGATGAAATACTGTAGTTGAAGGTATTTTATTCAATTCTATTGAATTTTATTGTTATTTACTTGGGTTTTTTGTTAAGTCGACGCGATTATTTTATTTACTTATTATTTTCGTTGGAAGTTTCTTTGAGTCTTTGTGCTATGGTTTTTTTCTATGGTCAACAGTGGGCCCTTTGCAGATTATGTTAAAAATTACGATGTATGACTAAATTCTCTTCGCCTCATCCCCTTACCTAAATACATATTTCCAATATATTTCAAAGAACTAGGCACCTACGAGGTAGGTAACATTGGGTAGGTATCTCTGAAAAATTTAAATCTTCATTTACCAAATTATCTTTCCATCTGATAGAGTTCATGACACGAAGAAGTGTCATTGCACCGTGTACCTCTAGAGTTAATTAAAGCATACCTATAATTAAGAATAACGGTTGCACTGACCCGAGAGAAGGGTAAAAAAGGGTACAAACATATTGCGTGAAAATAATAATATACGAGGAATTTTAATCTAATTATCCAAACATCATTTATTTATCTTGTATTCGTGTGTGTTTTATTGGTGAAATTTTAGGCTGAACAATCTATTGATTATGTAATACATATATATATGTATTAGCTGGTGCCCGCGACTTCGTCTGCGCGAGATTAGTATTTCGAGTAGCTTATATTAGCGTGGCGTAGAAAAGAACTAACATTATGTAATTAAAATTATCACATAAATAATGACTATACTTGACAATTATCGTCATTTTTTGGACAATTCCCACAATATCTTTAAAATTGTAGCCTATGTGTTAGTTTGATGTATAAGCTATATTATTGTAAAGTTTCATTAAAGTCCATTTGGTAGTTCTTACGTGAAAGAGTAACAAACATCCGTTCATACATTCTTACAAACTTTCGCGTTTATAATATTAGTAGGATTATCGAGAGTGGTCTTCAAAAATGTACTGCTTTATTTCTAAATATTTAAATAACGTATTTCCTTCAAGCTCTTTCGCATACTCTGATCCGGATTTTGTAGCAAAATATGCACAAGCATATTTTGCCTCGCGCAAGCCTGCTATCTCTGCTGTTGTGGCCAGCATACTGTAGTGTTGTATAATATATATAATGTAGAGCCTTTAGAATGAAGCCATTAAATAAATGCAAATACTAACTAGTCCACTCAAATTTAAGTGCTCTTAAGCGCGTGTCTGTGTTCAAATATATATTTGAAATTAATCTGTTCATATTCTTTTATGTTATGTATGTAATAACACAAGTCAACTGTAGTAATTATAAAAATTACTCTACTTAGCAGGGGCACTGCCGTGCCCCCAGATACTGTTTCGAATAGAATGTCCACATCCTCATTCCGACATCGTCAAACAATCAATTAAAAATCAATCGGCTTATCAGATAAATATAATTGATATTAGAATGAAGCAACATTGTGATAGCACAGCACTAATATCTAGCAAACTCTGTCAGTGACACTTCAGACTTTTTTTATGCATACTTTCCATGGTTGGTTCAACTCATAGTACATTATTCATAGCGGACCGTTTATGACTCCCATTAATAATGGCACAGCTATACACCCATCAATTCAATAAATTGTGCGCATTTTACTCATCACTGACATGATAGAGTCCAAGTTTGATGGAAAGAGCTAACGATCCCTAAGTAAACGAGTAACTTTCCATTGCTAATAGGTTACGGGTTATCGATCACGCGCTGCTTGAGCAAACTTAGTATAAGTATGTAATGAGAGTGACTTAAGTGAACGTTTAATTAAGTTATCCCGCCAACTGTTGCTGCCCACTGCATGGTGTGACGCCTGAAGGCACGTTTCAGCAACCGATCCAATAGGCGAGGTAAACTTTATACTGACAATGTTTCACCTTTTCTGGGGGTTTTTTGTCCCTATCTGTATGACCTTTCCCGCTCCCAAGCACGGAATAGGAGCAGCACAAAATTGTCGGGAAACCCAATCTATCTAATTCTAGCCCACTAACAACGACTGAAAATATTTACATTTCAATTTTACGAGACAATCTGTCGCAAAACAGGCGCAAAAGGCTTAACCCAAAAATTAATTCATCCATTAAAATTTCAATAACTCTCAATATCGCTACCAGTCCACCACTTTAATAATTCATATTCTCGACGAAACTCCGAAATTGGAGAGAACAATCGCAGTTATTATCTGTGGTTGGTACTGAGAGAAAGTTTCCCATTGTCGACGATTTGCCGAGAGTGGCTTTTTGAAACAGCGCACATAGTCTAGGCGAGTTAAGTCCTACTTAGACACAAAAAGAGCCGAAAACTAACTACATTCAACGGCACGATATTTTAGCGCGTTTATCTCCCGAAAACAAAAGCGTTTTTAATTCTTAACACATCTGGGTACAAATTAATACTTGAATTTACATAAAGGAAACATGTTGGTTGCGGGCGGGAGTTGAACCCGGGTCCTATTTTCGGCAATATATGCACATGTAAAAAGATTTAAAAGATTTCTCTCGTATCGGTTTGCAATAGAAGTTCTTAAACTTTCGCGAACAAACTACTATTGTTATTAGTTGGTGCGCAAATTAGATCCATTTTTATTATATTCCTCTCTGTCGCGGGCAGGTAACGCACCGGCATGGCGTTACACGTGCCTGTAAGCGGCGGTGACTGTTTAACATGTTTGTATGCCTTCCGTTTATAAGACAACCTATAACGATAACTTGGCTTAAGCTTACACGTACTGCGCAGATTATTCGCAGGTCGAGTTTAGTCATTAAACAAAACAAAAAGTTGTATATGTTACTAATGAATGATTTTGACGAAGCATTTTGGATAACGTTATGGCGTTTTGCTCTTTGTTTAAAATATCCCGTACTGGAAACATACGGGTTTCTGTAAAGAGTCCGTTTTCGTAAAAAGTTTAAGTCATCACTTATCTGATTATAAATTATATAAACTGCACCATTGAGATAACTTTAAACTCATTAATTAAATCATGGTGATCGCGCCGTCATGTCCGAGGTAGGGGCGCGCATTTTTGTAGGAGTCCTTCCCCCGTCGGAAGCTTGGGAGATAAATCATCGTATTCCATGATGAAAATCCTGTCATGGTTATGATCTCAATACGCCATAGAGACATCACAATTTCATAATATAAAATAGCACAATCCAATTCTTTTACAACACTTATTTTAATTCTTATCGCCAATTAATTCCTGAACTGTATGAATTAGCCTCCCCAAATTTTGAGAGTGAGCTGAAAAAAGGAATTCCTAAATGTCATCATTATCATTGTCAATATGATAAAAGTTTCACTAGCTCTGAAAAGAAAATAACCGTCTCTGTGAATATTTAAACTTTACAATAGCAGAGCACACAACAACCTACCGTCGGCTATGTAAAATATTTAGCGACATACTTGGACGTATACTCGTATACGTACTACGGAGAATTTGAGGGCTGCGGTCTGCGCCAGGCCTCACTTTAAGCCACAGGCACACTGCTAGATACGTACCAGGTATAACGAGTATACGTATCAAGAATATCATGTATTATGACTACGTCCGGGAAAACATTTGGTACACAATAGTTTCGCGAGTATTGAAAAGATGGTAGTTAATAGTATCAGGCTAATTAATAGATTGCGGAAATTCACATTCAAAACGTTGAAGGAAAAATAAAGTAGATTTATTTCTAGGAGTCTCCTCTGAAATCTGAGTACCTAATAATACCTAGTTTAGCTAATGAAGCGAATAGTTTTTCAAAATAGAGAACAATTCATCTTTAGTAAAAGTATGTGGTACTTTTCTACCGTATGACTTTCATTCGAATCGGGCCCCCGTGGTGGATTATGGCCGAATTCTCCTCACGAAAGTGAGGCCCTTTGCCCAGCAGTGGGATAGTACAGACTGAATTACTTATTTATTATAATGTGTCCGACTACAATGCCAAAATAAAATGTTTAAAAGTCACGTGGACATTATCATTAGTATTAGTACGAGTATGTTCCCAATGATAATACTAAATACTGCGAACTAATTTGTTTAAGAAACGTTATAGGTAGTAGTGTAGTTGCAAATATATTTAAATTCACGTCATTAGGTATAATTATCAAAGGGAATTTTGTTTAGAGCCAAAACTATGTGAATTTGTAACTATCAAATACTTGTCTCAGTAGTTATAGTGTAGTTATAGTACGTACTACCCCATCACTAGAGTAGAGCTGACAGTAATTGCGTTTCGGTCCGTTTTAAGCAGCTCCGGCCACTTTGGCCTTAAGCCATAAGCCCAATTTGGGCTCATAACTTGAAACGTTATTTAAGTTGGCCAGTTAAGTTATATGAGCTAGTTCATGGTAGGGTTGAGGTTCGCAAAAAGTTGTCATTTTATGTGACATTTACAGAGGTTTTTCGTAAAAAAAATACGTAACTATTTCAATTATTATAATCTGAACTTTTTTATATATTTTGTTCTGAGTAATGAGAGGAGTATGCCATTTACCCGATGGTAAGAGCCATGTAAAAGGTAAAATGGTTTCGTCGTGAACTCGAAAAGATGAAATATCCTTTTTGGGAATTCTCTAACAAATAATTTAGTTTTCTTTGTAATCACACAATAAATCATTCTGGGCGTCGATCAATCTTTAAATCAGTGGGTATAACGGGCGCGTTACGTTATCGACAAGGCTTACGGATGGTTCGCTCCGATCCCATCCATCAACCAGAGTATAATTCTCATTTGTATACTTACAGACAAGCAAACTGTTTGCTTCCTATAGACAAAGGTATATAGGTACTACAGCTCTCAATGGCTTGTAAGAATTGCCTTACTTTTGTATTAGTAGATACCTACTTACCTCTTACTATCTTATCTCTAGGATATACTTATCTCTAGGATGGAAAAAATCATTTAAAAAAAACTATTTAAGAACTGCATATTGTGTATAATAATTTATTAGGGGGCCTCAAATAATTATTATTTAACTATAAAGTAGATAACTTAGGTAGGTATACAGTATACTAAAGTGCTCAACTTTCTGTACACTAGTAACCATCTATCAATATAGATAATGATTGATGGAATACTGTTTATACAGAACAACGAGACTTACAGATTGATCATCTGACGTCATCAACAACAACAACAACTGTTGCAGTGCCACCCAGTACTTTGCATTGCAAAATATTACGTGGCACTGCAAGCGCTCGTCACTCCGATGCATTCAAAACCATTAGGCAATAGTTGAAACATGCAGGACCAGTGCCTGCAAGATTTAACAATATATAATTTTGGATACTTACCATCAAATGCATGTCCTGCTCGGCTGTTTACTCAGTATACTAAAAACAGGCACGAAAAGAGGAAACTAATCGGATAAATTGTGATGCCCGGAAAGTTAAGCCGGTAATCCGGGTGAGGAATTACCGGCCACGGCACGTGGCGACGATTAGGGCGAGATCCACTGTAGCGGAGACGTGCGGAGATGACTCGTGAAAAACTAACAAGCGGAGTTTAGGCTGGAAACAAAATTTAAGTCTACTAAGAAAACGCTATCCTATCATGAAATTAAAAAATGACATTATTATTTTTGTGTACCTAATGTTTACCAATCTTCGTAATGGTAGAACGCATTTTAATGTTAATCATTATAAAATAGATATTAGATATACATCGGAATAACCCGATATACTTTTTATAATTGCATACGCGAGCGAAGATGAGAAGCGTATCAAGAAAGCAATAAGAAGGTGTCTTCTGGAAGATATTTTTTTAATCAAAAACTTTGCTCAAGCTGTCACACGAAAGTTTTGCAAGTTTTGTCGCATGCCTATATCAGCTGAAGGTTGAAATCCTATTCGAAGCTTACGCACGAGTCACCTTGACACTTATCCGCTATGGTGGGTGATCGCCCGATCAGAAGTGACATGTGATGCCGATTAGTCTCTGGACCTCTTGACAAGAACGATATAAAGTTATCTTATCTACTGAGATAAGCTTCTGGGAATCAAACCGGATCAAATTATACCCAGACTCTTTTCAAGCAATAAGATCTTCCAGTGTGTCATTATATATATATATTTTTTAATAATCTATGATGATTGCTGATTGATTGATTATGTTAAATAAATTACAATTGATAAAGATTTTTTCCTAATTGATATGGTAAAGCCTAAAATTATGGTTTTATATGAATTACAAAATAATCGCTTATGCGCTCAGTTGTACAAATAAAAAAGACTATCAATATCCAGATATAATCAGAACAAGGGCCATACAATTGTTATTTATGTGCGAGCCGGATAAAAATGTCGTTCCATTGTATCCGAATGAGAAACGGTGTGTGACGACGCGTCGTCGACACTGTCGGGAAAGAGGCAAAATAGAACGATATCGTTTTAATTTTTGATGTGAAACAACATGGTCAGATGCGGGCTGAAAAATGAAATTATTGAATTAAGAAGGTTTTTTGGCTAATTAGAATAAATTCTATCAACCAACTCATCTACATAAAAAAGTTACCAATTTAATTACATTATAAATTACAAATTTCCAATTTACCTTAGATTATTTGAAACTTCTGACCTTGCCCTATTCTTACTTTACTCGGGAACAACCGGGGAGATCGGGTAAGAACATGTTGTAATTAATTTTCGCCGTAATTTCTCGTTTTAATTGCTTTCTGATACGAAATGAGCTTTTCGTTAATTATTATGTTTTAGACGTTGAAGAAGGTTGACGAGAAAACATCGATGTAAAAGGATTAAATCTTAGGAGACAATTTATACTTTATTTACTAGTACTGAAATTAATATTGTACTTACTTGTTGTTTTCATGCAGCAAAAACCTTTGAATATTTGAGGCGTATTGGGACTTACGACCGACGACGACTTACGGCGTATTGGGACTTTAAGGACCGGTAGCACATTGCATATTCAATATCTGTTAAGACCGTAAGATCTGTAAGTAAGCCTGCGCAATGCTTCGTATGAGCTAGACGCGATGCGTGACATACATTCTGGTACATATTGGCATCAATGAATTGTCATTGCCATTCCGTGGCTAATGAATCCAGCAAGTTGAGTAAACTCTCAAAAATAGCCAATCCATATGGTTAGCAGGCTCAAATCATCTCTAGTATCTGTTAACATATTAACACAAACAAAATATTTAACGGAGGAAAATGTATCGTGGTGGATTATGGTAAATAGTCCCTTTCTAAGAACGCCTAAGCCTGCTGCGGCTACATTAGGGTACAGGCACGCGGCCGGTTCTACACCCGATATAATAAATCTATATAAATAGTAAAAGGATCACCGGTTAATCCTATAGTGAACGATGCCGGCTGACACGGTGATAAAGTACTCTTTATACACAATATAAGTAATTCACGTGACCATTGTTTAAATCTCACACGATGGCGACGGAAGAAACGCTGGGAACAAATGTAGCCTCAACCTAACTCGAGTCGTGGAACTGTAATATGTTTATGATGATGATGGATAAGCAAGGCTAACATAAGCTTATGTGCCTTGTGTTGAGCTCCGGAAATGCCGGTAGATAATGCTGAGTTCTAATGGGAATATAATTCAGACACCGAGCAAAGCTGCCAGCCAAAAAAAATAATTCCCAATTGTTACTAAATTGCTTTGAAAAAATTACGAAAACACTGATGAGCTCGAGTGTCAGATGAGCGTCAAGCATTTATTGTGATTGAACTGCATCTAAATATTTCAAAGAACAACGCATACTCATCAAGTGTAATCCTTAACAAGTAAGGACCTCTAGTAAAACAGTTTTTATTTATCAAACTGTTCATTGCATGCTTATATAAAGCTTTAACATTTTAATGTTTTAATGTTGAAGTGTACAGTATACTTAATGAAAAAGTTTTTGGTATTATCTATACTAATATTATAAAGAGGAAAACTTTGTTTGTTTGGTTGTAATGAATAGGCTCCGAAACTACTGAACCGATTTGAAAAATTCTTTCACTGTTGGGAAGCTATGTTATCCGCGGTTGCATAGGCTACCTTTTATCCCGTAAAAAATAATGGTTCCCGCGGGATAGTAGTTAACGCGGGTGAAACCGCGAGGTGCTTCTAGTATGTAATAAAGAGCGCGATATATACAAACTTATTATTTCTACATAACGATATTGCTCCTCAACATAAAAATCGCATAAAAAATATTTACTCCTAAAAAGCAATATCTGAAGTTAATCAAATAACATTTTGATAAGTAAATCTATGTGATATTGAAAGGAGGTCGTTACTTCTAGATTGTTTATTGGGAACGTTTCGTCTGTTAAAGACAAACTCTGTAGTACAAACAAAAAGCGAACGATTTTGTTTGTGAATACCTTGATCGCTTGTTTTCCTTTGATTTTAGGTTTAGGTTAGGTAATCGCTATTAAAAAGTTATATTTGCTGGGCTCTTATATAATGCGATAGGTTAGTAAAACGCCACTATCAATTCTCATTTTTAAATTAAGATGTTATACATAGATAGACAGATAACTCTATATTCACACCAAAATGTATAGAACAGAGAAATGACAAACTGAATGATAGGTAAAATAGACGGTTATCTACCAGACAACCTCTTAACTTTTGACTCTGTATCGTCCGACTAAAAGACTGCCTTCATAGGATAATTGATATAATATTATGTATCACAAACATCTCCATAACTATTATAGGAACGTGCTAGAAAGCATTTCTATGAACCCAGAGACCCACCAGCACATAATGGTCGACATTGACTTAGGTATATATAAATATTAATGGATGGAACCCATCCTGGTACCGTTTAGCTCGGTGTCCGTATAATTAACGAATCATCGCTTCAACTTTAACCCCACAACTCAATTACATCGAATCAACGAGAAGATTAGCTTTTAGAGGTCCCAGTCCCAAACGCATTTTATTTGTGATGGATTTAATTTATAGGCCAGGGAGGGGCTAGGCAGAGCACTCGAGGGGTTCAATAGGGGTTTTAGGGGTCCATAGTCAAATAACAAAAATAAGCCTCATACTTAGTCAGGTCATAAGTATTGTCACACAGTAAAAACTTTTCTTTTAGAATGCTGGCCACAAAAAAGTTTATTGAATTCGAATTTCGAATTGTTCATGAAAATAAAAATGTATACTTTTTAGAATTTTACTCATTTTTAAATATGGAGTGGACGCTTAAAGAAGACCGTGTTGCAGTTATTGCGTTGCATCGTTGCGGTTACGCGCCAATTCAAATTTTTGACATACTGAAAAATTTGAATATAACCAAGAGATTCGTTTATCGTACCATCAAACGATACAATGAAGACTCTAGTGTAGATGACAGGTCAAGAAGTGGTCGCCCTCGGTCTGTTAGGACTCCAGCAGTGATAAAAGCTGTGAAGGCGCGAATTCAAAGAAATCCCAAACGTAAGCAGAAACTGTTGGCCCTTCAGATGGGATTAAGCAGAACCACGGTGAAAAGGGTGTTAAATGAAGACTTAGGGCTTCGGGCATATCGAAGAAAAACAGGACATCATTTGAATGCTCGTCTAATGGACCTGAGACTAAAGAGATGCCGCACTTTGTTGAAGCGGTACGCGGGAAAAAAATATCGGGAAATTCTTTTTTCGGATGAAAAAATTTTTACCGTAGAAGAGAGCTACAACAAACAAAATGATAAGGTGTACGCACACAGTAGTGAAGAAGCGAGCAACCGTATTCCGCGTGTCCAACGAGGTCATTTTCCATCCTCGCTCATGGTATGGTTGGGAGTGTCTTATTGGGGCTTAACAGAGGTACATTTTTGTGAGAAAGGTGTAAAAACGAATGCACTTGTGTATCAAAATACAGTCCTGACGAACCTTGTGGAACCTGTTTCTCATACCATGTTTAATAACAGGCACTGGGTATTCCAACAAGATTCGGCGCCAGCTCATAGAGCGAAGAGCACACAAGACTGGCTGGCGGCGCGTGAAATCGACTTCATCCGGCACGAAGACTGGCCCTCCTCCAGTCCAGATTTGAATCCGCTAGATTACAAGATATGGCAACACTTGGAGGAAAAGGCGTGCTCAAAGCCTCATCCCAATTTGGAGTCACTCAAGACATCCTTGATTAAGGCAGCCGCCGATATTGACATTGACCTCGTTCGTGCTGCGATAGACGACTGGCCGCGCAGATTGAAGGCCTGTATTCAAAATCACGGAGGTCATTTTGAATAAACTTTAGTGTCATAAGAATCTATGTTTTGTTAAGTTCATTTTGGTATATAAATGGTTACATAATGAATAAACTTGTTTCAATTATTTTATATAAAACATGTGACAGAATTTATGACCTGACTAGGTATATTATATTCATCAGATTTGTCCATCCGTATGCTGCGTTAACACGTGCCAATATGTATTTCTAAAAAACATAGATATCTAATTACTGCTCGGAGGTATGTGATCCACCAATTCGATCCGGGTTTCCGTGGTATATGGTCTAATCCTACTCAGGACAGTGAGGTATGACCCGTGCTTAGCAGTGGGCAGATTTTATGACACACACTTTATATTAATTACCAAGGTTAGTTGACCTCTTGTGTCATACTAAATAAATACAGAGGTAGTTCATGAAATAATATTCCATCAGAATTACATTTGGATGTATCCTACAGAACCTTTACGCACTCAAAGTTTTATTTTCTTTTTTCACACCTCCCGTCGGCTTCCGATATTGGTCCCAGTAATGAAATCAATTCTGCCGCCGACGATATTTCCAGGCTGATTGCGTTCCTACCTCTTTTTCTTCGCGCTGTAATAACATCAGATTCCTTGAGTTACGTCACTTTGCGTGAGAGCGAGAAGGTTATTGATATTCGATGAAATCCTTGAGATATATTTTTTAATCTTGTTCCATACTTTAATGTTGTGTTTGGACAATAAAAATATTCTGGTGATTGCGATGGAGATATAAGGTAAGTTTAATTTGTACTGAAGACACAAGCATAGTCAAAATAAGGCTTGAATAAACTTACCACTACAAATTGCGCTGTGTCAATCTCTGTAGATTACATTCCTTGTTGTCTACAAAACGATTAGTAGTTGTATTATACAGATTGCGGAGTTTGTACTAAAACAGCGCAGCCTACACTAGCCTGACCTCTAAACGTGTGTTTGAACAACTTGATTTGGAATTGAACAGACGAAGCGTGTAGTTGAGTGCCAAAGTTAGAATACATTTTCAGCGGTTTCATGATACAGTAGATAACTTCATTTGCTACTAGGTAGTATGACATTAAACAATCACACCATAGTATCGATTTATGATTTCAAAATATATACCTACCTACCTAGGTTATTAGGTTTTTTTATTCAGTACAATTAAGTATTACAGTATTTGTTATTAATTAAAAATTAATAGTAAAGATATAGAAACTCAAAGGGATGAGTAGGTAATCTTTGGCCCTGTTTGTATGGATACTAAGTTGCTATATTATACTCTAGTCTTAATGACAGAAAGCTTTGCAATTACACCTAAATATTGAATTAATCTTATGTAACGCCTCGAACGACTTAATTCAGAATTGAACAGCGAAGCGTGTAGGCAACGACTGAAGTTCCTGAAGGCTGAAGTTTCGGCGACATCGGGAGCGGTTTGATTTTATCGGTCGATGCCCGGAGTGGCGTTGGGCGGCGAGATTGCCTCCAGTAATAAAATCAGGCGGCTTACGCTTCCTAACCGAGTCAGAGCTTACAGACGGCGGAAGGGCGATAGGGTAGCGTTCTGATTTGTAAGTTGATTTGTTGAGCTGTAGCTAGAGCTATTTTTAGGACTTGAATGCTTTGATTCAGCTTTGGTTAAGAAACAGCTATGAAGTAGTGTTATCTCGATGTTTCAAATAAAACGGCACATGTCAGGGCACAAGCGTCTACACAAATTATAAAGTTGCAATATTATTAATACAGTGTTAGTAAGAGACAATATTCAAAAAAAAATTGACGCGCAACATAATAATATATATATATGGAAGTTCTTACACTTTCGCGAACAGGAAACATATTAACTAGCTAAAAACGGGTCTAATTCTTCTATTCTAAGAGTCTTCTCGTGACCACGGTCGATGTAACTCGGCCGAAACGTCGAGGTATGTCAAAATTATATATTTTGATATTTGTTTGTGCGCAAATTAGACCCGTTTTTAGCTAGTTAAAATATAGATATACTTAATACGTTCAAGTATAAAATCTTACTGTAAGTCATAACTCAAAGTTTTCATATTATCATAAAATATTCCGTTTTAAATTTTCACTCCCATAACCGTAAAATTTACTTGATACCTGTCGTAACTCCTGAGAGGCTGCCATTAATCCGCAGGTCCTGGTAGCTAGTACGTTACGGATATCCATTGCCGTAACTATCGAATATCCGATATAAAAAACATCCCTTACCCTAATCGACATAAGCACCACGACCATTTACCATTATTTCAACACAAATAATGTTTCACATGTAAAATGTGTAATAATTATTCGTCTGCTCCAAAAGTTTCCCTATTATTCGTTATTTATTAGCTGAGTTCCGCTTTCGATCTTCCAAATTAATAAATCCGCTTTTGTATCCGTAACTTATACGACTGAATATCCGTATCCGTATCTAGACATTCATAGCAGCCCCAGTTCCGGCTAACCTGCCCATGACAATGATATTATCGCCCGAAGGCCGCTTTACGGCGGAATTTTAATGAAAACCTTCCGCTGGACTTAATGGGTCGTTTGCTTTATCAATGAGTTTACCTTTTGGATATAAAGAAGGTAATTTTGCGGCTGTTTGCGTTTAATATCCGTTAGATTGTTATGAGCCCATTATAGTATTATGTATGATATTTTGGTTTGAATTAAACTGTAAAATATTTGTGCTGCTGTAATGTCAACATTAAGTTTTTTTAACTATTGTCTTTTATACCCACGCACAACTCACTAGCTCTTTATAGTAGTCTAGCTGCCTAACCCTGTCAACTTTTTTTAAACGCCCTGAAGACAAGAATTTCACTGCCATCTTACCTGATGGTCACTGATGGTCGATAACGGTGCATGCTAAGGAAACTGCCGGGGCTTGAATACTACGCCGCCGTAGTGAAATACAAAAAGTACTTACCAACAACGATTTAGTAATTGCAAACCATCTGACGGTTAGGCTGATTGAGACAAGTCTGTTACAGTGAGCCCGCTTAGTTTTTCCCGCTCAAACGTACCTGCAAAAGAGAAAATACGATGCAACATGTAGGTATAGCAAAATTTAAAAGGTTCAAAGTTCAAACGAGTTTACAGAGAATAATGTTTCGGCTAAAAGAAAGAACCAACTGATTGTGAACAAATTTACTGCACAGATACCAAATGGAACGAGGGTGAATTTATTTTCTGGTTTAATAAAAGGGGCTGCGTTAAAATAAAATACCTATGGTTTACATACTCGTATATCGTGCATCTCATTAATTTCTCGCACTGAACCCATTTGAATTTTATTTATCGCATCTGCCGCCTCGTTTATGGTATTATGTGTGTATAGCCGTTAACACTTTACTGCGACAGATACATCAATATATGTAACTGCGATGTTTGTATCTAAAGTGTGTTTATTGGCACAGTCGCAGGTGAAGTGGTTGTAAAAATCGAAATAAAAAGTTATGCAAAATCCATTGCCCCGTTTCGATTTTGCCCCTGCCGCTACCTCTGCCGGCGATATATTTCGTCAAGAGTAGTATAATATGTTTACATAATGCCCTACTAACTTCGCATTTACTTTCGCCGGCAGCACGAATAGCAGTGGCAGCACGAGCAGCAGCGGCAGCACGAGTAGCAGCGGCAGCATGCCAAGCACCGTGCTTGCATACTCGTCCTGCTCACTGCCCTGCCCACTTCCCTGCTCACTGCAGCTGAATACAAACGCCGCATATAAGATTTGTAATTGGCTACGTCCTATATGTAGACAAGAATAAAATATTCTTAGTAATCATCATCATCACAATCCATATCCTACACTGCCGAGCTCGGGTTATTCTCATTTTCCTGAAGAGTATTGAGCCATTATTCTCACGGGGTCTAAATAATTGTCGGAAATGTGGGTTTCCTCAGTTCAGTATTGATTTACACACTTTGTTTTGATTGCCAGACAAATGATCCGCGATCAGCAGTGAACGGTATTCACGGCGCGTACCAAGTATACTATTAGTTATTCCGTGACGGCTACCCCGTAACCCCATGGATCAGGGGCAGACCTTGACCTACTGATGGGAGATGGGGTTACCTGTGTTGCCATGAACGCAATGAAATGTATGTACAGTAGTACCCAACTTATATGGCGCGTCGTGAATCTTCGTTCGCGCAGAAAATAAAGTATGGTCCGAAGATTAACGAAAGAATGCTTAAAACTTACAATCAACCTAAGATCACTATTATAAGGTTCATAATACACTGCAGCTGTTAGTTCCATCTCACTCATGCCACGCGGCGATCGCTAAGATGGCGGGCGGCTGCCGACCAATAGCGGTCAATAGCATTTCCCGCGCTTTGAAAATTCATCTTCTGCGCAGGTACATCGGTAAGCCATATCAGTTGGGTACTACTATACCTACTTGTGGTAGAGTTATAACATTCCACATTATTTGCGGTAGCGGGCGTGAAATCGTGATATATTCAGATTACGAGAGAGATATTTCCAGTGATTCAGATTCAGCGTTGCCGTCATTTGTTTACTATTTCAATTTTGTTTCGATTTTGAGACCGTTAATGTACCAAAAGCGCCACCACACTACAAAGTAGGCCAAAAACGAAAGCGTAGGGGTCACTCGTGCACCTTGCCCTGAAATCGGCTGCGGCGACTACCTTATCGCGTCGGTTACTTGTACTAAGTAAAAAAATCAGCTTATACAATGTCGTACCTACGCCCAATAAACTGTTCAAAAGTTAAGGGAGCCTACACACATAGAAAGGCCCTCGTAAGGTCACGTCTCGCACGATCCCTATCATTTCGCGCTACATCGCGTTTCCGCCCGGGACGTTTCCGCCACTTGAACGGGTAGAGTCACGCAAATAGATATGTTATTCAATCGAATGAGTTCTTACGTGAAATGTGGTTCAAATAAAACGAGATCTCCCGTGAGATAGCAAACGGTCTCAATTATTCGCAATATTTTAGTGTTATTGGTTAGGAAGTTTGCTTAGGTCGAATCGTGCAATGAAACTACTAGGCTACGAGAGACACTTCTTAAAATGATCCACATTATTTCGTGCATTTAAGTATAAAAAAAGTATACTTATATGCATGAAATTCATACACGTGTATTTTTCTTTATAGAACGTTAACATTACACTTGCATAATGTATGCTCCCTTATGAATAATGGTAATAGAGCTCACCTACACTCATAATATTTATTGTTAAGATTATTTCAATGGCAATTAGACTTAGGCCTTTTGCATACGTTAACATAGCACACCGCAAACCACTAATATAACACCGCAACGTACTTTTACTGAAGCTCCAAGCACAAAACGATCCAGTGCTCGACTTAATTAATATACCAAATTGGACAAAAAAGGTGGCATGTGGGCCACAACTTAGGGTCAACCCGGCTTACTAGTGCGTGATATTGGACCAACAAGTAAGGGCTTTTGTTACAAGTTACAAGGGTTGGATAACTGACAGTGTTTTTTGTGAGGGCCTAAGTAGGACGTAGGCGATACGTCACGTCTGTCTATAGAGTACGCAGAAAGTTTTTGTAGCTAAAATGTAGCTGCTAAATGATTGAATAGAATAATGTCTTGTGATTGACGGGTTGAAATTGATATGAGGAAAATATATAACCTACTACGTCTTATTTTTCTTCTTAGTTGGGATTTTCATAAAATATGTCGTCTGAATTGTATAGGTTATAAGTTTTGTGAGCCAAATTAAAGCCATAGAAAACTACAAGTTTTCCTGAGAAGAAAATCTCTTTTCTTTCTAAGATTGAAACCCAGATGAATATAATCAGCAGCGTAGGTATGTAATGTAATCAAGCTTTCTTATTCTAAGGCCAAAATATATACAACCTCTACTTAGCACAAAGAATATATTAATCCAAACCTTGAATTAAACAAAGAATTAGCGTAGAAAAGGCTTTGAGATAAGCACAATCTCCCGAGTATGGCGAGCTTCAAAGCAAGACTAGCGTTGAGCTAATCCGAGATGTTTCAGTCGATTGTTTCGATTGTAAAAACATCTCGATGGTCAAAATAGAGTGGCTTCAAACGTTCAAACGCGAACTCGTGGTCGGTGGCATAAAGAATTAGCTCGAATCGGTCGTACGAGTGCCACGCACGACGTAACACAAGCGAGAGAAAGCCAGTGAAAAACTTAGCGGCAATTCATATGATTCGGAGAATTATCAAAATATCTCGATTGCTCAGTCTCCGAGCGAAATGTTTTAGTATCCATTTAAATCATGCAACGAATGCGATTCTTTCGATTGTCTAAACATCCCGGGCTAGCCATCGCTAAGCAACACTAACAAAAGCCAAAAATATTCATGGCGAATAATAAAGAGATTACTTAAGCTTTGAATGCCAAGTGCAGTTAGCAGCGTGGAATATAGCACGCCGGGGTTTGTAGCGATATACAGTGTCTCTGGCTTAATTTGTCACGTTTTCCTTTATGGTTAGGTTGGAGTGAGTTTTAATTTTGTGAAAGGAAAAGCTATAATTATTGTAGTTTATTGAAGCAAAAGACTGCAGTAGGAAGGTTGACTGTCAAGTATATTTCATCAGATTTAAAACTGGATTTTACGTAACAGTACAGAAATCCAAAACATTATTCGTATAGTTTCCACAATTGGATGCAAAAAATTGGCTTTAGAGTTAACAATTCTATTTCAATTCCTGTTTAGAGCGCGCTATAATTTTGATCGACACTGTATCGATACCTTTCATCTCAAGTTATTTAGAAGTGGATGAAATTGAGGTTAAATTAATATTTAGGTAGGCCAAATTTAAAACGGAAAGGAATTAAACCAATACTTTATAATTATACTTCTTCAAGTTCATTTATAACATAACTTGTCATGAAATAAGATAAATATTATAAAAAAAAATACGAATAAACGAATATTATTTCCAGTTCGCCACAACCTTTTCTCTGTTTATTTATTTGTTTTTTACTTAATCGCGAAATAATCTACAAAGCATGTATAACAAAACAAAAAAGTAAAAGAAATGTCTGCCGCATAAGTACCTATGTAAAAATGCATATAACTTAGATTTTATAGAAAACTAG
Organism: Hylaea fasciaria; assembly: GCA_905147375.1. Lineage (NCBI taxonomy): Eukaryota > Metazoa > Arthropoda > Insecta > Lepidoptera > Geometridae > Hylaea > Hylaea fasciaria. The sequence continues at coordinate 927,195 of LR990200.1, forward strand.
CGACTTTCCCCGACTTCGCATGGGCAGCTTTCGACCTCAGATGACAATATAATATTATTAAATAAATAAACAAATAAAAATAAATAAATATGTGGTGACTGCGCAGCGTGTAGCCAAGAAGACACTGTCAAAATGAACGTCATCTCTTTAAACAGCGAAATGGTCCAACGTTCCTTTTTTTTTGTCGACAGCGTCGGCATGGCCAGCTTTGGCGTCGTCAGTACCGGCGTCATTAGTGTCGGCAACGTCAACGTCGGCGTCGGCATCGTCAACATCAGGGTCGGCGTCGGCATCGTCAGTGTCAGCGTCGGCGTAGTCAGGGTGGGCGTCAGCGCCGTCGGCAGGATCGATATCAGTCCGTGTCAGCGGTGTCAGTCGTGTAAAACCTTAATCTCCTTTAAAAAAAATTAAATAGGTACTTTATTTTGAATTATAACAAAATGCGTTAGGTACCTATCTGCTTAATCAAAAGGTTTCTGTCTGAAGAGAAAACTTATTTTTGTTAATATGTAAAATATCTCATTTAATATTTTAGTGAGATAGGTTTTAGCATCAACTCATCATAATTTTAGTACGATTTAATTTATTTCTCCAATGCCATGTGTCAACCCTTATTAGCCTACCATTCCAAACAAAATGTTGCTAATGTACGAAATGAGCAATATTTTAAATGTGATGAGGGAAATTATAAAATTCCCGTACAAAAGTTTAGATTAGCTTAATTTATGCGCCACTTTTGAGCTCCATCTGTTTGCTTAAATTTAAATTACATTTTAGGCATTAATGTTGTTAGAACCTTTTTATGCGACGCGTGACCAAAACTCTGGTATACTTATTTGGTTCTTTCATTATATATCGTTGTTTGAATTCAATTTTAAAACTATATTAAGCGATAGAACTGACAGTTCTACAAGTATATGACATTAAAAAAACTGTTGAAAATTAACTGCCGGTTTCTGAAACTTCAGCCAACTTTGAATACAGATGAATTCTATTGCTATCTTTGTCATTTGTTTAGTGTCAGATAGAGACAACGATAGTTTTAATCTACTGTCAAAGCCAACAAACGTTCCTGAAACTGGCCGTAAGTCTAATAAAAGGAATACTCCCCCAAAAACTAATTCTGTTCTGTGCTGTCGGATGAAAAGCAACGACAAGTATTAATAACAAATATCATAACCCCAAATACAGTAAACCATCATACAGTATATCATCATCAACATCAGTACAACATCGTGAGAAAACCATGCATGCCGAAACATGCCCGAGAATTATTTCGGAGGCATGTTATCTACCAACCCGGACTAGGCCCCCGTGGTGGATTATAACCCTCCTCACGAAAGTGAGGGGAGACTTTTGCCCAGCAGTGACAGTTACAGGCTGAATTATTATTTTTTTTTTTTAATACAGTAATGATAGTAATATCCGCACCAAGGCGAAATATTGGTTGTCTGCTAAGCTGGGACAACACATTTACGATGAAAAGCGATGTTTAATAACTCGACGTTGTCTGCAGCGAATACAATGCACTCACTTACCTTGGACTGCCGCAAGCTCCCAGCGAGCTTCCGCCCTCCACCTGCGGTCGGTCACCAGCCACCTAGTTCAATATTGTCTGTAGTGTTAGTCTATGTGTAGATGTCACGTGAAAAGCAGGAAGATTCGTTTTCCTGCAGGAAACTACTGATATGACGTGTCGCGCGCGGCGTTAGCTTTCTCACTATTGCTTGAGCTCCAATTTTAGTACGAGTGCGCGGTGCATCGGCAGGCGAAAAAATTCGACTACCCTCCGCTGCTGCTTTTTCGAGATTTGAACATCGATACAATTATAACTAGAGTAACTATAGTTACGACGAACTAGGAATGTTTTGTTATCATATAGTTGCATGCTGTGTTCACTATTATTGAGAATTACGCCATACTTTTTTATCTAACTAGCGGACCCGACAGACGATGCCCTATATGATATTTCAAGATAAATAAATAACCTAGATACCGACTGCAGCGCCAGCTGCCGGGCTTATTTGTAAATCTAAGCCATCCAGGGCGCCACCGAAACGCGTACAAAAAACTTCATTCACATCAGACCAGCCGTTTAGGAGGAGTTTAGTGACATACACACGTACAGTACAATTATAATATGTAAAGATAAGCAAGACAATTGCTAGAGTAAGATTTGTATATATTTCAAGTCGTGAACCAAATACAATAAAAAATATATAACTACTTAACTTATAATAAGGAAACAGAGTTTATCGATTGAAGTAGTGCAGCTTGTCAAGACGCCTACATCAGTCAACAATAACCGTGCCGTTTCAAGCATAAGGTACGCATATAAGACCTATGAGAGTAAGTGCTCGATCAGGTTAACTAGCGGGCGCGGTGGCGGGCGCGGTCACGAAATATCAAACATATGGCGTAATATCAAATTGTTTATGTACAAAACGTTCGGTCTAAGCCACGCCTACCGCGGCCGCGAGTTAACGTGATCGAGCACTATCATAGATTGAACCCGGTGCATTATAAATCTAGCATGTTACAAGGTTACTACGAAGGTATCCTTTCAACCCTAAAACCAGAAGATATTTCGCACTGACCCCACACAACCGCTATAATACACCGTACATACGTCTAAAGGTGGACAAAATAAAAGCAATTTCCGTCCAGCGTTACCTTGAGCGGAAGGTATTGAGCATTAAATCAAGAGGAAGGATTCTGCGGCGGCTTGGAAACCGATTATATTGTACACACCCTGCAATATATGTACCCTATAATATACTAGGGTTGGAGGTGGTCCTAGGCATAAGACACGAGTACACGATGATAGCGGGCCGATGAGGATGAGGATATTAATTGTCGCCATTTTAGAAGCTTCAAAATAGCAGTAGTCTGGTCGTTTTAGTAGGAAGGTACTTACGTATTAAAAAAAAGCCTGGAATAATATTATAAACTTACATAAAATACACGGTTTTTATTCAAACACATTTTTGATGACAGATGATACGGTTTTTTTACCAGTACAGTCGGCTTGAGAAGTTGCTGAATACGTTCTAGTTTCCAATTCAAATGTACACAAAATATATTTTTTACGATGTATACCTACATACGGAGATGTTATTCGAATTTACAAATAAATGAATGTTCAGCTAGTTTAGAGGCCGACCGTACCGATACGCCGAAGGAAAATGGGGCGAAGTTTAGAAAATTTCAATAGCTATATATAATTACCTATATATATATTTTACATTAAAAATAAACTCTAAAGCTACGCAATCACATACGAGTAAACGTGTAACTATATTCTCTCTCACCGGTTTACCTCAAATATCTACACTTTATAGCAACTCGCCCTTTGTTAACAAAGCCCTTTGTAGCAGTAGGTGTGTGCATTGTGAGAATGGAACTCAACAAAGGTGTTACTTATTTATCCCTCGGTTCACGTTAGCTATTGTCCGCGTCCCTCAGAAAGTCCAAAGTCAATGCAAAAGTCCTTTTTCCACGCCATCGCGTAAACTTCACTGGAAAAGTCAATATTGGAAGTTAAACATGTTCAGGGAATGTGTTATCCTTAATGAAATCATATTGGTAGCAAAATATAATATTATCCTGATTAACCTGATTTATATATCATCGAATGGAACAATAAATTATATTTATACATAATTATAAATAAATAGAATACATTAAGAATCCGTAATTCCCTTGGTCACCGCAACACGCATGAACGTCTGAACCAATTTTACTAATATTTTTTTTGTTTGTTATTGTCAGGAGAATGTTCTTATAAAAAAAAGCATAAGCAAGTTGCGGGGTGCATTAAAAAGTTCAAGAAAAGTTAATGGCCATAATAATATTAACTTTTGTACTGGAAATTTGTTGACAGAACAACTAGCTAGTAGAAAGCATCTCACTGGTAGAAAGCTAATATGTTTCTACCTCAGCATCTCGGTGGAAATTGGTCAGTGTTTTTTAATAAAACCAGTTAACAGTGGTCGTTCTGGTTCAAAGATCAAAATGCGAATGAAGCGCATGGACAGCGACAATTTAGTTCACACCTTATTTTAGTAACTACAGGGGCCATACCATGACGTCTTATTGCGATCCAATTGAGGACCTAAACAAAATCGTTTTACTACTTATTCGTACCATGACGTCTTTTTGTGACATCTTGACGCTCAATTTAGGTTGATTTCAAATCTAAAGCGATCGACGCCTACCTAAATGATATTGAAAGCCATGTATTACTATTATTAGAAGTTAAATTCTGTTTAGGTCCTCAATTGGATCGCTATAAGACGTCATGGTAAGCCCCCAGGACAGTAAACAAATGGTCCAAACCCAATATCTATCCGTATCTAATCTTAGAAAGTATTTGAGCACCTTCGAGATAGCCCAAGGACCAACACCCGCCAACAAAGGTCCCGAGATAGGTAAACTTCGGAACACTGCGTCAAATACGCCCTAGAGCCGTTCTATTCAAACTTTGTTATTGCTTTGAACACTTGAACAGGCTTTGGTAGGTGGACTCGCTTATTATACGGGTACATCTAAAGTCATAGGCCTTGGAAATCTTCAAATAGGTACTCTCCATCGATAAAATACTAGAAACGCCTCGCAGTTTCACCCGCGTTAACTCTATTCCGCGGGAACCGTTACTGTTTACGGGATAAAAAGTAGCCTGTCACCCGGGGATAGTGTAGCTTCCCAACGGCACTTATATATACTATCAGTACTTATAGTAATATGTACTTATATTCTGATCCCTAGGGTATCCTGTATCCAAAGAATCCGAAACTGCTTGTTGCTTAAAACATTCAAAATCAAAGCCAATACCTGTGACCCACGCAAACATCTATCCTGTATGGAACTCGAACCCGCACCCAACGGCTCACCTATTTACATCACGGAACCCAATATATTAAATACCTACTTTAAGTTTTATTGTTGAATACGTGAATATTATAAGAAACAAGGCAGAAAATAGCATGTTGGAATGACGTATTTTTCACGGTTCTCAATATAATGACGCACCAAAAAGGCAAACCACATCGTGCTCCTAAAAATATACGTGGTAATTTTGCACAGATTCGCCGAATTTCTACCTAAAAATGCGAAGGAAAATAACGGGTTTACTACAGTACTGCTATGCTCTTTGAGGTTCTTGGTTATTCCAAGCAATCTCATAAAAAATCCAAGGTTGCGTCATGTCTGTATAAGGCTGCGGGCGGAGTGATCATCATGCTCAGACGTTCCAGACTTCGCTTTTTGTGAGGTAGGTGCTGTGTAGACCTTTTCAGAAACGTTAGCTTTTTCTGTTTACCAAATTACAAAAGATTGGCGTGGTACAGACAGGGCACAAACGAAGGCAATGACTCCCCACACTTTTACATCTAGAATAAAACACGTTCTGCGAATATTCTACAATAAAATCAGGCAGCGCAAAAAAAGATCTTAGTAAACTATTATCAGAACATTTGCATTCAATTTACACTATAAAAGTTCAAACCGCATTTTAAATATTGAAGCTAGAAACGACAACCGTTTCTCGTCTACTTATCGTTTACGAGCGCCACAAATAGGACGACCAGACGGGTGTTTATATAAAGAGTGTTAAGCCTGCCTCCTCCCATCCGATACCAAACAGTATGAGCATACAAACAGCGTCAATTATACCTTCGCACCAAAGTTCATGTTCGACGAGCATGTATCATCGAGCATCAACACGAAGTAGATGTTCGACGAGCAAGTGTTGAGCATTGAGCATGACTAACATCTCGGTGTGAATTTAAAAGGTTACCAGGACTATCACAACCACGATTTTCTTGCACTAACGTCGATCCAAGCATTTGACATCTTTTACTTAGGTAATCGAATTATTTATTGCTCAATTAAACATAATAATGATATAAAGTTATATGTTTTGATATTACTCGTAGTTTGTGCGTGAATTAGACCCGTTTAAATTCTAGTTAACTCGTACATTTAATCAGGTAGTCAAATACCGAATAAACAAAATGAAAAGTCGAGCATATCTGCACGCCTAGGTGTGCCCTCCAATAGCCGGCCGGTGCCAGACGCGCGACGCCCGTCTGGGTAGTTCGATAAATTGCGAGAATACCCGCACTTGCCTGAATATTTATGAAATAGACGGTACCTACATGGACCCTTTCTGGCCCCACGTAGAGGGCCCTTCGTATCCAAAAGGGCCGTTAAGCCGCCGTTTGAACAAGTCTATTGTGATCCGATAAAGGCCAAGAATCAATTACGTAGATTTTAGTTTAGATAGAATTTAGAAAGTCCGTAAATGTAAACGGGAAAGTAAATGTAAACAGTTTTATCTCTCTGACCCGCAATTGAAAGGTTTAGGAAAGACTATGGTACGTTTACAATCTCTGTGCGTATTTTATGTACCTACACACTGTGTGTGTAACTATGTGTGTGTGAAATTTGTGTGTATGTGTGTGTGAAAGATAGAAGCTGGGAATCGTATTACAATGCCTTGTAGTCGAATTGTTACATTATTGTCCTTCATTAGTGTAATTCCGCGGTTGGTGCCTCAATTAGATACTATTATCCGTAGGCCCATTCTCCAATTCAATGAACTTGAAAGTGAGTAATTCAGAGCTATCGATGCCAGCCCGGATGTCACCTGGGCCCATTGCCCGGATATAAACCGGATCGTTCCCGGATGACTATCGATTTCCGGACGATACCGTAATTCACGATATAATACGTTCAAGCACGTCTATATTTTCTGTTTTTACACTTGTTTAGTATAGAAAGTATGTGAGATATTTCAATATGAAAGATTTATAAATGGCATATTCCACACAACGATAAGAAAATGTCAGAAAATGCGATTTTTATATCATGTCTTTAGTCTTATCATAATATATTTGGTTATCATATCTTTGGTTATTGAACTCAGAAATGTTTTTATTAACTATTATAAGATAACTAACTCAATTATAAATTATAGGTAACTCATTCTACGGATATTACAAAAGCGAATGGTATCTGTTTGAGCCATTATTGCGGCTGAACGTGTGGATGAAAAATTTTTGCATGGGGCTAGTTTCAAGCAAGGGGAAGGACATATAGGATACTTTTTATCTTGATAAACTGTAGTTTATTTTTTTCCACGCGGACGCGGATAGGGTCGCCTGCAAAATCTAGTGATAACATAAACTACAAATTGTGGCGTAAGATGGGTTATTTTGCTTGAAATATGAAGGTGATAGAAAGCAATATAGAACGCGATGACAGTGTATCTACCCCGAGGGGTTAGAAAAGTGGCAAACATTTCAATGCCATGAAAATACTATTATGGGACTGACATAAGTGCACGAAGCTAGTTTCGTGCGTCTATGGGCCGTATTAATAAATGAACCTCAACAGCACTACCAAGTGCGCTATCAGCTGATCCACACTCAAAATGTAATCTATATCTTGAAATCTTTGCTATTTAATAAATGGATATTGAGATGTAGCACTGGCTACTAGATACTGTCTTGTATGTGTCAATTGTGTCATAATCAGATAGCACTTAACCGCTGAGTGTCATTTATTAATTTGCCAGATATCACGTAAGTTTCTGTTCCTAATCTACAACTTAAGAACGAAAGAGCAAGTGCATACTGAAGATAACTCTCAGAGCTAAGTTTGATTTATTAATACGACCCTATGTCACGTCAATCGCATACATTTTCATCGTACTCGAATCGAATTGCTTCAAAACATTTCCCTTGGTTAAATTATGTTCCGGCCGTAAGATATTTCGATATCCGCAGAGATGGAATGCTACTCTGAAATGCATATGTCTTGCATTTTACAGTGCCTCACAAACATCGGTTATCCAATCAAACCGAATGCAGCACGCTTCTACATGTCTCATCACTTATTCAGGTAATCTCTAAATGCAGGCGGCCGCCGGCGTCAGTATACCTACTTACCTACCGCAGAGCGTCGGCACCAGCGAGCCTGTTCAGAGGCTTTATAGCTTAGTTCTGGCTTAAATTATGGCTAAGCTGATCAGGGGCCTTACCATGACGTCTTACTGCGATCCAATTGAGGACCTAAACAGAATCGTTTCACTTTAAATAATAGTAATACATGGCTTTCGATATCATTTAAGTAGACGTCAATCCCTTTAGATTTAAAATTAACCTAAATTGAGCGTCAAGATGTCACAACAAGACGTCACGGTGCGAATAAGTAGTAAAACGATTCTGTTGAGGACCTAAACAGAATCGTTTTACTACTTATTCGCACCGTGACGTCTTGTTGTGACATCTTGACGCTCAATTTAGGTTAATTTTAAATCTAAAGGGATTGACGTCTACTTAAATGATATCGAAAGCCATGTATTACTATTATTTAAAGTGAAACGATTCTGTTTAGGTCCTCAATTGGATCGCAATAAGACGTCATGGTAAGGCCCCAGAGCCTTTCTAGCTTAGTTCTGGCTTAAATTATGGCTAAGGCGATCAGGTGCACTAAGATTAGGCAGACGGTGGTTTATCTATCTGGACCTCGTTTAAGGGCTTAGTGGAGTTAGTTATTTTACAGGCGAAGCGAGAGCTTCGTGGCAGCTGGGCATCTCAGCATTGTATATTTATTCGGTATCTATGTTTGTTCGACGATAACTTCAGAATGGTTCATTTAATCATGATCCGCTTACTGTTTCATTCTAATTGACTTCTAATAAACTAATAAGTAGTTGTTGTTGTTTGTTTGTCATGTGAGGTTGTGCTAGCATCTAGTGTCAGAGACTATCAAGCCATTCAAGGCTCTGACTTGGCTTTACGACTTCTATCAATCCATAACAACCGGAACCGACGGCAATGATAAGTGCTTTTATTAGATATGGGTCAGGACCAAATTCTTTGCAGGGTTGCACAACGGAAATCACAACGGAAAATGTCACAACGGAAAATTATGTATCACACTGGAATCATAAAGGTGTGTGTACACATAGTTGAGGTTGTCTACCGCCGATACAGTGACTGTAAGTAGGCGAAAATAGTTCCCTTTTAGTAGCGTAATAAAACAGTATAGTCAAAAATAATATAGTATATTATGTAGGTACATTGTACATAGTAGGTATGTTAGTCTGTAGTGTAGGTAGGTATAATTATGATATCAGTCTTAAGATAAAAATATTTTTAGTAGCCACTAACTGCTATTCTGAGATCTAACATAATTCTTCAGGTTAGGTTATTAAAAGGACTAAAAATAAAATTTAAGTAGGTAAGCAAATATTTATTATCACAAAAACACAAGTATATCAAAATACAAGTTAAAATGAGATCTAAAAAAAACACGATGTAATAGCAAACAAAAATTAAAGTTTAAAGTAAACTTTTCATATCAACTATTATTATTATACACCGTTTTTGCTTTTGCCGCGTTCTTTTGTTTCATTGCTTCCAATTTTTCAGGATTTTGTTGTTTTAGATTTTTACGGTATTTTTGTCATCTTTCTGCAGAAGATAAAGGCATCTGAAAAAAAAAGTTAATTATTCAATTTATTAAACCACTATTTACTTAAATGCTTATTCGTGTTGATGAGTCGGGGAACACTATATTTTTCCAAGACCTTTTTTTAAGTCTGCAATTTTCGGACCACGCACGCGACGCATAAAGCTCGTCGAAAAATTGTATGGTCTACGCGTATGAATTTACGGACACAAGAATATGTTATCAGAATAATGTATACATACCTTTAGAAATTTCCGTTGTGACACGTAGCACAATTCGTGTCACTCGTCGCACAATGGAATAGAAATACTTCACGACTTTACCTAAAATGCTTCACATAGGCTAAATTAAACAGAAAAACTAACTATCTTTGGGATATTTCCGAAGTCGAATACATAATAGTTCATTCTTAAACGTTCGTATTTAAAAGATCTTATAGAAATCACTAGAATCTTCAATCAAAGTCACAAAATTTTAACGACCTGTGGTGTACAACAAACATGACAAAAATCTGACAAAAAAACTACATGGCGGAAGTGTGCGAAATTGTCTTGACAGTTCGGAGTCAGTGCTGCCATCATTATAATTTAAAAACCTACCGACATTACGTTGTGGTTTCCCCGTTGGGTCGTCGCACACCTGAAGTAGCACAACGGAGGTTAATTTGAGACATACATAAAATATATGCTAAATTAAAAACTATATAGGTTATTCCATATAATTGAACAGAAATACGTTAGACAATTCAAAAAACAATATGTTATGCAATAAATTATAAGTTTAACCGTTTAGTTTTCAAATAAAACCACAATATTTCATGGTTGTCTCATTTGGGATATGCCCATTTTGTATGAAGAGTTTAAAAATATAAAATAAATATTGCTAAATAATTTACAATTTTGTTTAAAAAATATGTTATTCTTCTGAGTAATTGATCTTTAGTAGAACTGATAATGTGTTACCAATTTCACAAAGTATTCACTGATACAATACATTACTTATTTTTAGGTAGAAAGGCTGTGGACAAAATATTATACCAGTTTATGCAAAGAATTTGGTCCTGACCCATATAAAAGCGAAATATAACCTTCAGTTACTACGATAATGACAGAGCTTAGTTTTAACCTCATAATGTACCAAAAACTTAACGCATCGATTTTCTTGTGAGTTTTGCGGAAGATTGCTTTCTGACTTAATCCCTAGTGACGTTAAACTTTCACGAGTGCCCTCATAAATTTGAACTGAAGTCAAAGCAAATGAATGATCCGTGGATGAAGATGAACCGCAAATAATTACTTTACCAACAGCATGGTAATAGGTTTACTATAAATAAACGATCCATTTGCAAAAAGATAACTTTTTATAACTCTACAAACAGGATGCTTTTTCAAACGAAAGGTAACAAAGCGGCGGGAAATAACTCGAGTTATTCAAGAGTTGATATCCGCCGGATTATGCGGAACGGCGGAGATGCTTATTTCCTTATCCGGTTTCTTGTTTTCGTGTTGTTGAAGTTTTCCGATAGAATTTACGAAGTCTTTTTCTTTTTCTTTTCGGCCTAAAATGTGAACCTTACACGTAAAGTCTAGCGTCAAGCAACGATTGTTGCTAGTCGTAATAGTTACAAAGACCCCCTTTAGTACTGAGTACTTTATAATAAAGAATCGGATTTTCTTATCAACATCAACATTTTAGGTGAGTAGGTACCTATTATTTTACAGAATTTATTGAGAATAAACTTAAGTTTTACATAACTTCTGAACCTTTCCACGCTGTCTGTCAGGAATACTAATTGATTGATATGATCAATCGAATGAACGTGTAAGGTATTTTCACCATGTTATTTTTCTACGCGAGTGTATCATTTGATTATTCAGGCACCTCGTCCGTCCATCCCTTAGTTTTTGCATGATAATTGAATCACATGTTAAACATTGTATGTTGACATAGTCTCCCCAACCTTCCCCATAGGGTTGCCACCTGTATGCAAATGAAACAGTTGCCATAGTGTCTCCACCAGGGTTGCCAAGGTGACAAATCCGACCCGACCCGTGCTGTAGGTATGTTTTAATGACTATCTTGACAATGTTGACCCCAATCAGGGTTGCGGCGCCGTAATGACTGCGGTTGATGGTAATTGGACATTCCGCAAGACGCGCCTGACACACATAGGCCTCATGGATATATGTATATTACCAGTACATGCTATACACAAGTACAAATACGGTCATGGTGGCCGAGCGGTAGCTAACCCTACAATATAATAGAAAAGACAATTATTTCGTTGTACAACATTATGCAAATACAAAAATGAAGCTGTAGCTAAATCTAAAGTACAATGGACTGACGGGCCACGGCATTAAAAGCGATCTCTTCCAGTCAACCTTTGGATAGAAAGAGTTCACCACTTTGCTAGCTTTGCAATCTGCGAATCTTTTTTAGGGTTCCGTACCTACCCAAAGGGTAAAACAGGGCCCTATTACTAAGAATTCTCTGTCCGTCCGTCTGTCTGGCTGTCTAGCTGTCTGTCCGTCTGTCACCAGGCTGTATCTCATGAACCGTGATAGTTAGACAGTTTAATTTTTCAGCTGATGATGTATTTATGTTGCCGCTATAACAATAAATAGTACTAAATACAGAATAAACTAAATAATTAAGGGGGCTCCCATACAACAAATGTGATTTTTCTGACATTTTTATAAATAATGGTACGGAACCCCTCGTGTGCGAGTGCGACTCGTACTTGGGAGGGTTTTTTTTTATATGGGTTTCCCTACCAATTGAGTGATTATTATTAGTTCCGTATGGCTCATCTGTACTCCTAGTTCCTAAATTTCTAGTTACAAGTCACAGTTAGAGTTCAAGATCTAAGTATATGATCGTGACGAGCTTTTGCCATTATAACAACAAAAGATAAGTTACCCACTAATTAATCACGATTCGAGTAACAATCGACAAAGCAATGACAACGTCTGTTATTCCTTTTCGATCTTCGTTCGGGAACGGCGCGCCTATTGTGTTCCACAGCTAGCGGGAACCCAAGCCCTAGTATTAGGGTCGTCTAATCAGTTCCGGACATGTGTTCATCGAACATGGTAATAAATACCTTTTGTTCTCACACAAAGCCCGCTTGTAGGTGATAACAGGATTAATTCGTTCTATAACCGTAGGTTTGAATGTAAAATTTTACTGTAGCCTTATATTCACATAATATATGTGTAATAGACCTGAAAATAAGTTTATTCTGACACGAAATACTGACAATTGTTATGAAGTTGTCATAGTTTTATTACAAACTAGCTGTGCCCGCGACTTCGTCTGCGTTCATACCTTTTAAACCTTCCCTGGACTTTCACAAATAATTCAAGACCAAAATTAGCCTAATCGGTCCAGCCGTTCTCGAGTTTTAGCGAGACTAACGAACAGCGATTGATTTTTATATATAAGAATAAGAAAGAAGAAGAAGATTAAATATGGTTTTTACTTTTAGCCATACAGACTAAGTACCAGTTTATTTTAAATCCAAGTAAAGTGAACGTTTTAAGCTAAGCGGTTGCCTTAAGCCCTTCCGAATTAAATGTAAACGTGTTGACTTAGTTTACTTAAGGCCCGCCGGTGTCCCGAGCAAATACAATTAAAATAAACTCGGCTGCAGTACTACTGGTACATCGGACTGTTACGTAAAGTAAACCTAATTAGAGATGCGACAGATGTCCGATTTTTATCCGATACTCCGCCTAAAACACTACTATAATATTATTCTTGAGCGAATTTCTCGTGAATTTCTTCGCACTTTAGTCGTAAATAACCTAAGAATAAATCATAAACAATAATATTATGTTATGCGTTTTGGTGTGTTTGTCCAGACTCTGCAACATAAAATGTTATATGACCGAAGGCTATTATGACAAACGCCTAAACTAAAATCATTTACCTATATGCCTACGTGAGAGTGACTTATATGACTTTTCCAAAATCCCACTTTAAATATCCGAATATCCGGCATAAATATTCACTGTCTCATTACTAACGGAAAAAACAAAAACGGTGAAATTGTTCAGTGGGCAACATTCTCCTTTGATCTCACGCCGCAGGCGGGACCTTTCCCTTGTAATGAAAGATTCAAAGGTCAAGATTTTCTTGAATTTTTATTTATTTTACTAAGTAAAAGGCTCATTTCCTGTTCGCAAATTATGTCACGGAAAAGTTTGTAAGAAATGTTTATTTTTTACATCGCAGTCCAAAAGATACAACGGTTTATACTTGTAGGTATAAACTGGTCAACATGATAATTATATGTAGGTTGGAGCACAAATTAATTAAATTATACCGGTACGTCGTTATTGCCTGGAAGGGATCGCTCGAGGTTTTGAAGACCGTCGGTTTATTCTCACACCTTTTGTGAAGGTTATTTTTCTATGCTGTTCCAGTAGAATTTATTTATGCAACACATAACTTTAAATTATAGTCAATAATATAAACCACGTGCAGATATTACTGTATCATTCAATTTAACCGAAAATATCTTAAATTTTTTATTCAATATAAGCTAGTTCCTATTTGATCATTCCACTATAGGTGATAAGCATGTGATTTTTTTTTATCTGTGCAGGTAACATTCTGGCAATTCACTGATACTGTTTGTTTATAAAACTTATACTTTGATAAATAAATAGAGAGAGTACGAAGGACTCCGTACTTTACGCCTCCGGCCGAAGTTATAATAACGGGGCGTTAGCGAAGCGCGTAACGTCTTTACTGGAATGTAATTACGAAGTTCACGCTTCTCTGTCATAATTACATTGTCGCGTATAGTGGCTACTTAGTAGCGAACTTCCGACTATCAGAACTTTCGGGCTTCGATCCAAATTACATTTATGAATGGTGACAACTTTTTTTTTTCATGAAAGACCAGAAAAGAAAAGTCCCCACTTTACTCCCTCGTGTCAGCGAAAAAGTATTTGACTCGCGTAAACTGGACTGGGTAGCTAAGATATGTTCAGCAACTTGTTTGGCATTATAATCTGAAGACGATGGAATATATAGGATTGATAAAAAAAAGATATTTCGTTTATGGTTGAGCCCGTCGTTGTGTTTGTTGTAAAAACAGTTACCGTTATACGTGTGATACTACATAGTCGTGTATACAAAGTAGGTACGGCGTAGATGTATCTACGGCGTAGAGGCATCTACGCTGACCATGTATCTACGCCGTAGACTACCTAAGCTGTGGACAAAAATTTAGTGCCAGCAAGATACATTAAAGTTTCCATATCAGGCAGCTTTCCTGAATTTCTAAATATTCAACCTAAGAAGTTGTTCCTTCAATTGTCAAAAATATTCACAGATTTTCATTCAAAAACAAGTACACCAATCGAGTTTATACAGAATATTTAGCTTCACTCTCATGCGTATTTCTGGCACAAAAGGCTGCACGGTCCAATATCGCCTTTGATCCCGCAGAGACTGAATATCAATTGCACAGGAACAAAAGCTACGTGAGAGAACGTTTTTGTATTACCCTCCCCTTGCATATACTCTAGGGATGCTAGATAAAGACTGGTATGTACTGTGCAGCTACTGAATAGCTGAAAAAGGCAGTAGACACCAGATAGCTAATAATTGAAAGAAAACTATTATCAAATCTGGGTCACATTCAAAGATCTTTCTTACTATTGACTTTTGGCCAGAACTCGTATCTGGCTATAGGGAAGAAAAATAATTCACTGATTTTGTACTACCACTTTTGCAATTCAAATGTTATTTCCTAAAATAAAAGAAATTATTATCATTATATATTTTAAGCAACAACAATACGTAATACATTGATTTCGTATTCCAACTCGCACAGTGTAAACCAGTCCTAATGGCAGCCCCAATATTATGTAGGAACTGCGGCAGTCATATTGCAACACTACGTGTTCGATACAATAACGCCATTTATAATGGCATCATGTTCATTGAATATTAATTCGTGGGATTTGTCCCGTTTTGATTAATGCAACATTCATAAATAATTATCCTATATTGTACTTGTGTGTTCAATTGATTTCATATTATACTTCCTACTAAACTAAGCTATGTTCGTATGATGGTTTATGAATTTGATAATAGTCAAATGGATTTGAATGTAGCTTGCCGAACGATTTGTTGATCAGAATTTTTGTAATACAATTATGACTTTTCTTTACTTAAAAGACATTTTTTTAATTTATTTTGAACTGATACTTTATAAGATGTTATGTATATAAGATAGTGAGGTAGTTTCTGCGGCAAGCTGTATGGATATTTGGTTCACTGGCAATAAAAGCTCGCACTAAGTAAGCACCTAAATACTTAATTACTGAGCTCGGCCGCTGCAGTACTAACTTCCCCGGAGCAGTTAGCCTGTTAGTGACGCTATACACAACTGATAGTAAGGGAAGTTAATACGAGGCATTACTTAGTAAGGGTGTACAAAGGCATAAATGTATGTGTATGGGTGTGCAAGTTTTTCGCTACTTAATATTGGTTATTAGATTGGTTTGAACAGATTTCTCATCCAATAGATTTGACATCTAACTCAAAATACGGGGAAGTAAAGAGACAAGTATATACAAATAGACAGAGGAGTAAGTAGGATAGTACGATGGTGTTTTGTCTTTGTCGGCGTATGTACTAATTTTATTACTGTACTGCAGAAGCAAACCAAGTCTATTTCTTGATACTACGTCTATGGTTTGATATAATGTTGACACTTTAGTTAGATCCTGGAATAGCACATAGGATAGTTTTCATCGTGAGTATAGAAATATGGCTGACGTGTCCAACCTGGCTGCAACTTCGCCCTGGCGGGGTAAACGTCAACCCACGCGTATGCTACTGACGTCACATCCGCGCAGCCGGATCATTGCGGGCCACGTGATTGTGTGACGTCACATCCGCGCAGCCGTGTTTGACAGCGCTGTCAAACAAGGCTGCGTGGGTGTGACGTCACGTAAGCAAGTGCCCGCAATGATTATTTGATAAGTTGAAAACTGGTATTGGATACGCAACACACGTATGGAATGTTACTGTAATTTATAATCGCATCCCGGAGCTATTCAAAGACTTGACATATGAATAAACTATTAAATGGATAGTTGAACAAAAAAATCCAACTAATAATTTTTCGAGTACAAAGTTGTTAATTAGCATCCATGATACTTTTTGATAAAGTGCTATGTAGAATTGATTGTAGGTACTATTATTTAAGACATACAAATAACTTTTCTATGTTTAGGTACATTTATGACTATTATTGATCTTCCTAGCGAGCGAAACTGTTGCAACTAAAGTAAGAACTCTAATAAGAAAGAAACTCTAGTAAGAAAGAAAGAAAGAAACTTCTCTACATCTAGTATTTCTACCTACACAGCTATTTACAATAAATATTTATTCTAGTCTATTTTTATTCTATTCTTATTCTATTCTATGTCACTATAATATGTGGCTGAATCGCGGCTGTATCAAGAACTGTGGATAATTACAAAATGCAGCACCGTCCTTACTGGTGCAGCTGGCATAGCGCACATAGTTTGTCGGGCTACCCCCGCACGCCCTAAATTACGATGTTTTATTGGAAGTTCCGGTTTCGTGATTTACAATCGCTTTGGGGCGGTTTGTTTTGGCCAACGGCGTTTGTTTAGTTTCACACTTTGCGGTGGAACTGGATGGTGATTTCGTTGGAAAATTTTATTTTAGGTGATATTTAAGGGGTTATTTGAATCATAGTTGAAACTACGCGATTAATCACTGTTAGAGAAAATGTAGAGTGGTTTTCGGCTTGATTGAACGCCATAACTTCATGACTACCATCAATTCCACAACTAACATGATCGTTGAGATAATAAGAACAAAAATCACGGGGAATTGAATCAATCAGCTTTATTTAGCATTGAATAAAAATGCTAAAAAAGATATTTAAAGTAAAGGGAGTGAAAAAATCCATATCCCTACTAAATTACAAAAATGCCAAAGCAACTGTTTGTTAACTTTTAATGGCTAAACGGCCGAACCAATCTCCCTGAAATTTGGTATAAGTAGAGATAGAGTGGCCTTGGAAGAGAGACATAGGATACTTTTATCGCGGAAGTATGTACTATGTAGTCCGCGTGGACTAAATAACGGGCAACAGCTAGTAAGGAAATAATTGAAGTAATTGAGGAACTAATTAATCTAATCTAATTCTTAAATTAGAACAAGCGTAGGTAGTAGAGGTATATACTTTACTGACGCACCTGAAATAAATTACTGTGCTTGTAGGGAATTTCCGGAACGTTTGCCATTAGTTTAAAACGAGACAAAGACGATAATCAACGTACCATTGTCGAAGCTCACTAACGTTCTAGTAATTGTCTAGTAACGCTAGTAATTGTCTGAGGTTCCCGCATAGATTTACGTGTGATTACAGGCCTCAGTGCGTTCACTATTCAGAAACCCAAACCCGCTGTATAATTTAGCTAATAGCCGACCGGCAATAAGTAGTGACATGCCCATAAAATGTTTATAGAGACTCAAATAATATCATCATCATCATCATCATCATCAGCCTGAAGAAGTCCACTGCTGGACATAGGCCTCCCCTATACATTTCCAAGAAGAACGATTCTGAGCCCTTTCCATCCACCGAACTCCCGTTATCTTAACAATGTCGTCGGTCCATCGAGTGGGTGCCCTACGTTAAATCTAATAATATAGTGGACATCAATTTTTAACATACTCTTATAATACAAAATAAGCTGAAGAACAATACAATTTGGATTTTGTTCTTTAGACCACAGTGACAAAGAATCAGATAACTTATTAATATAATATAATAAATGATGCCATTATCTTACATCAATACATCTCTCTCCGATCCAGAACGCTTTGCTATAATGTAAGAAAGACAGAGTATTCATGTCGCTTCGCCCAGTGTCATAGGCATTTCGTTGATTGATGATGAACATAGCCTCATAAGACTTACGACACAATAGTAGTAAGTAGTAGTGTTTTCTGTTCGCGAAGGTTTAATACCTTCTATAATAATAAGTATTGTATTTTCTCCGAACATGACAACATCAAGGGGGAAGGGGGGCGTAAAGGCGGAACTTATTAGAGATAAGCAATCGAACCACCGCGGGCGCTATAACCGGCTAATGTCTCCATGGACTTCCGGTAGACGATAACCGGATTCTTAACGACAAATTAACGAGAATCTATGCTTTTTTTTATTCATTAATGTATACTTTAGTACAGAAATAACACGTAAAAAAAGGACTAAATGCTAAGTAGCATTTTCTATCAACTTTCAGAGTTGCAATAAAAATGAGGGTTGTGCGCCTAAAACGAATACACGAATTATTAAAATACATATAACCTACAATTATATAGCAAACTAGCTGACCCGGAAAATGTTGTTTTGCCATATAAATTGGTTGTTGGGCCTCACTCGACATACGAGTAGATAGTGTGCCGCGGACTTTTTTGTAGATATTTATAAGATCTACAATGAATTAGAACATTTTATGGCTCTATCTTTTATAGTTTAGGCAGCGTACGCAAAATATGTAACTTTTCTGGTTGATTTTTTACACCTTGTGTCCGAAAAAACCCAAATATCTTACGGAACCCATTTTTTTCCAAAATAAAATTTAGCCTATGTTACTCGTGGATAATGTAGTTTTCGAATAGTGAAAGAATTTTTAAAAACGGTTCAGTAGTTTTTGAGCCTATTCATTACAACCAAACAAACAAAGTTTTCCTCTTTATAATATTATATTAAGTGTAGATAAAATTTGGAGTCTTAAGTATAGTTGTATAGTATTTTCATTAGTTTAAATGACTTCTTCCGCATCGAGCCCATTCCCGAAGCATTTTCAACGTATTAACTCGTATTAGATATACAATGTGTACAAAATTATTACCTATGTATTTTGTGTATCCATTTCGAGAGCACGTTCTATACACAGACATGCCAATAGCATCAAACAAATTAGGTACTTATTTACTAACGGCATCGTCCATCAATATTGTATTTTCTCAATAAACATTCCTAGAACAGTCTCAATAGACAAGGAATATGGTATTATTCGATTACATCTTTGTTTCGTATGAAAAAATTACAAAAAATATATAACAACTAGCGGCGCCCCGCGGTTTCACCCGCGTTACATTTACCTACAACACCTATAGGTAGCTATTTGAAAGGTTTGTGCATAATTATTATTATTGTGTCATCATAGTTAGCATCCGGGTACTGGGGCGACTGTCTGTACATTAGTTAGCTTCCGATATCGGTCGCTAAGTCATAACGAAAACAGTATGAAAATGAAACAGTATGAAAGCCACATAATTATTAAAATTCTCAGATTAAACCGAGATCGAGGGACAAAGTTAAACGTACCTAAACTTACTACAACAATGTGAGTTAGTGTGTGTGTATGTATGTTTGTGAGTCACATAATAACATTTATGGTATAATCTTATCAATGATATATGCCATCTCTATCGCTTTCCCTCTCCTTCTATCTCTATATCTTTCCTTCTCCTTCTATCTCTACATAATATGTCCCTTTCTACTCTCAATCTCTATTTTTCTCCCTTTTCCTCTTTGGATTTCTCTCCCTCTATTTCTATACACTTCCCTCACAATCTATCTCTTTCCCTCTCTCACTCTCTCTCTTCCTAGATCTCTCTTCCTTTATTTCTACATATTTTCCACTCCCTCTATATCGCCCTCTCACGCTCTCTCTCTCCCTTTATCTCCTTTCCTCTTCCTTTTCTCTCTCCCTCTCCCTCTTTCGATCGCTCTCCCTCTACCTATATTTCTATAAATGTACCCTCTCAATCTATCTATCTCCCTCTCTCGCTCACTCTCTCTATCTCTCTCCCTCTCTCTCTCTCTTCCTAGAATCTATATATTTCCCACTTACTCTATCTCTCCGCCTCACTCTCTAACTCTCACTTTATCTCCTTCCCTCTCCCTTTATCTCAATCTACATACTTCTCCCTCTATCTCTTTTTCTCTCACTCTATCTCTCTCTCTCTCCCTCTATCTCTTTCTTTATCGTGTATCCATTATTATCTATCCCCTTGCCAAATTGCATGACGATCCGTTCAGCCGTTTATTGTGGCCCGTAGGGGGTGCATCTAAAGAATACCTCATCATTTCAACCCCTTGCCTTGCCCCCTTTAGGGATGATTTTGCAAAAAAGCTGAAACCCGTATTTCTTTATTTCTTACCAAAAGCCTAAATATACATTTTCAGTTTCCTAGCTTGAAGCATTATAAATCACTCATACAAACTTTCAACCCCTATTTCACCCCCTTAGAGATTATTTTTTGAGACAAAATATAGCCTATGTCCGTCTCATAGGTCCAGTCTACCCCTATACCAAATTTCATCGAAAACGGTCCAGCCGTTTGAGCGTGAAGAGCTAACAAACATACACACACACACACTCACAAACTTTCGGCTTTATAATATTAGTAAGATAATTCAATATATTATAATAATTCAATATATCTGCCATTATCGGATAAATATTGCTACGTACCCGCTTTGCATTATATCGCGGCGTTACTATAATGCCGGTGTCTTAATAGGTTATTCGTAATGAAAATGTTCACTAACATAAAAGTTTTATGTTGTAGGTATGTTTTTTGTTAAGTACCGATACTGAACATGTAGTTCCGGTAACGGTTCCAAGCCACTACAAACTGCGACGACCAGTTCCTTTCAACACAGTGTACCTACTCGTATGTCACTACAGTAACTCATAAAAATCCCTTGTGTTCTTATTGAGCGAACCACGAAATAAAATCGCGCCCAAAATTTAATGCCCACGAGTTCTCAAGCAAACGAATAAAGTTAGCCGAAACAGAAGCAGATAGGTAAATATTGGGTAACTTCCAGATTACTGGAATCTTGAGTAGATGTCGCATAATTTCGTTTCCAGAACAAAACCTGTTCATAATTAAATTCGGTCGAGCAAACTGTTTAAGAACTCGTGAACTTCCCGTGCCTCGACAAATTTGAGCCTTTGTAGTGGAAGAGCCGATGGCCGGATCAATTACGAGTTCACCATTGATCGAAAAAATACTGTAAGAGAATTCTGTCATAAAAACGAATTAACTTTGGATTGGACCAATCAAAGACCTCTACCAAACAGTAGGCGAAAAAATGCTGTACCCGTACGACTGCAAATTACACAATAATAATTATAGTGCACTCATCGTTTTGAATTAAAATTATTTGTTTTTCTTGTTTTATTGTCATTATTAATGTAGGATCTTGCTTGCTTCAATCATATTCTTCAAATAACTATTTATTTATTGGTTATCTTTACCACTTTCAATTTATAGTCAGCTTTTTGTATTTGAAAAGGGTGGGAAAGGGTAAACTTAAAAATGAGAAAGAAAAAATGAATAATACCACATAGAAACCTTAGAAAACATTGTGTTACAGAAGGATTGCTTATTACTAATCTCATGAAGTCTGCGTTTTGCAATTAAACACTTCATTGAAATATTTTAGTTCTCGGCTCGTAATAAGAAGCCTTGTAGCTTCCAAACTATCAAGGGCCATATTTTACGACTTTATTCCTTTTGAAGTCAAAATTGTGCGTAGGTACTTATAAAGGCTCCATTTTACAGTTGCGGGAATTGAGTTTTATGTGCCGCTTTACATTCTCTTTCGGAAGTTTTCTGACAAATGGTCGATTTCTGAGTTAAGACTAAAAGCAGCTTATTTATTCATCGCCGTTTTGCAAAATAAACAGCGTACGAAGCAATAGCATCTTCGATTGGGCATACTAAACTAACATGAAATTTGACTGATCTAAAGGCAATGTTATTGTTTTATAAGGTTATAAGTCACAGCAAACCATTTTACCTGGCTAAACCTGCATTTAGATTTAACTCGCTGCGTTTTACGGTTTCATCCGCGTTTCCACATCACACATCGACAGGAATAATAAACTCTCGTCAATCCGCTGCATAAAAGAAGGATATAAACCAACAAACACACTTCCGTATTTACAATATTTTGAAAGTAAACTAAAGTTTACGGCATAGCTCTTAGGGTTTGCAAGCTCAAGTAGCAATGGGCAGGCCACATCGCTCGTAGAACTGATAGCCGATGGGGAAGACAGGTTCTAGAGTGACGACCCCGGATTGCAAGACGCAGTGTAGATAGGCCTCCCCCTAGATGGGCCGACGACATCAAAACAGTCGCAGGCAACTGGTGGATGCAAGTGGTAAATTGTCGTTCAGTGTGGTGGTCTATGTTCATCAGTGGACGTCTTCAGGCTGATGACGATGATGATGAAACTAAAACCTATGATCTAAAACTATAGGTACAAATGTAGACTCGGTTAGTCATGTAGATTGATTGTAGAGGATTTGAAACGGCGACTCCTCTTGCTATCAATCTCCCACGGTTAACAAGGACCACTAAGCAAGTTCGTGTCTTTACTAAATCTTCTTTACAAGATGTATCTAAACTTAATACTAAAAGAGGAATTTTTTCAAGACCGTTCCTGACCCGTGCCTTACCGAAATTGGTACGACTCGCACGTGACGTCTCCCCTACGACCTAGGTCACACGAACTTTAGTATTTATGTTGGTACTAACTCGTTTAATGCAGTATTATTTCCGCTTAAAAACGCGCACTGCGACATTAACAGTTATGACGTTATAAAAGTTAAATTAACTTTTCCCAATAAAACACCTATCTCTGGTGTGAAATTAATCGATCCTCGTGGAGTTAAACTACTTTTTATACACGCAGTTAAGCTGTTTAACGGTAGTAAAACTGTAGAGATAGCGCGAAAGTTAATTGTGCCTTGAGATAATTATTAAACTTTATAAAAACGGCTAAACCAGTTATGGTATGGGAGCCGCGGGCCGCCACAAAAACAAATGTTTGATTCTGTTTTTCAGTATTAGCGGCAACAAAAATACATCATCTGTGAAAATTTCAACTAACTATCACGGTTCATGAGATACAGCCTGGTGTTAGATGGACAGATGGACAGATAGACAGACAAACGGACGGACAGCTGAGCCTTAGTAATATAGGGTCCCATTTTACCCTTTAGGTACGGAACCCTAAAAACCACATAAAAACTGAAGTGAAGAAGAAATTATCTAAATTAAACTCTTGGACAATGTAAAAATAGGTATTTAGGTACTTTAGGTACTAATAGTCGTCTTCGAGTCATGTCGTGTACGGCGTAACTTTGTTCAAGTGGGACTTCGGCTACTGTTAGTGTTGTATGTCGTGACGATTATGTTTTGCAAGATCAAACGCGGGTAGTTGGAAACAACACCTGCCGCTCCGGACGGTGACACCCGCATTCACCAGTCTTCTCGTGACCACGGTCGATGTAATTCGGCCGAAACGTCGAGGTATGTCAAAATTATATATTTTGATATTTGTTTGTGCGCGAATTAGACCCGCTTTCAGCTAGTTAATATGTCTTCGAGTCAGCTCATATTTAGCCTAGTTCAACAATGTCTCTTACGGTTCTTGACCAAAGCTCTAAGTAGAGTGAGGTTGGCAAATCCTGAGCTACCTGAAGATATCGACTCCTCGAGTAGGGTGAAGAGGGCGTAATCTGCTGAGCAAGCACCTGCCGGATTTTCCCCAACTCACTTCAACGGATTTGGAACTTTATCAAAATTGGGATCGGCGTTTCTGTATACTCGTAATATCTTGAAGAAAAGTATGGTATGCAAAATTTGGCAAATTTTGAGCTGAGCATAAGACAGTAATGAGAATCTTTACATTTTCGTAGACAAGGAGGCAGTATTTTCCTTTATGTAAAAAAAAACATTGATGTGTTACTGTCTACAATTTTAGATGTGTCTGATGATTGGTTTAGATCACGAAAGATAAACTCGCGTTTTGGGAGCGAATTGCTCTTTGAAGCCATGTTTTTGATAAAATATAAAACTTTTAAGCACTAATCGAACTTACGATATGTACAAATTGGCAACCTATTTAACGTTTGACCAAATTTCCATAAATTAATTAACTTAGTGCAATATTTTTTTTTTATTTGTTAATTGACTATCGAATTGTGCCCTGCATTTCAGGGTTTTGCATTTCGAAACCCTTGTATATATAACTGTAAGAACAACATTTTTATAACCGTTCGGGCACGAAACCCTAAAAAAAGGTCATCCAAATAAACGTCCCTTGTTACCTGTAATATGCTCGCGATATGAAGTCTAATAAAAAGGGGCAAAAATATAATAATTCGAGGAAGGTAGGCGACACTGGATCGCGGGAGGATCCTACGTAATCCCACCGAAAATACCTGAATTTAATACCTTCCGCGCTTCAATAGGGGTATTCGGCGCATGACAGTTTTATATGCGTCACATACCTTTCTTTATGAGGGACTAGCTTATATGCCCACAACTCGCGCGCGAACTACAGTTTATCGCAAAAAAAAATTCTATATAAGGATATAGGAAAGGTCCTAAGATTCTAACTATCACCATACAAAAGTTCATCAGGAGCCGTTCAGCCGTTGACCCGGGAAAATGGAGCAAACAGGCAAAGAGATAGAAGTCACTATCACTTGAATAATGTTACGAGGAAGTAGGAGTCTGTTTGGAATACAGGATGTGTATTTTGGGGCATAAATTGAATGAAATGTATTCCGCATAGTGAACCTTGATATATAGATCGACATATTTTAGATGATTGCTTTTTCCCTACGCTAAATATAATTTAATTTATTCTATACAGTTCTTGTAAGCAGCGTTTCTTTATGGGTCTTTTTCTATATTGGTTAATGGTGGACGTGTTATTTTATCGAGCCAATCATTCAAAATCACGTGTCTATCTTTAATAAGGTATAAATAATACGTTCAATAAATGTTTTACTTATAATTTTATATTTTAATAGGTTACCTGAGCTTCATAAACCCGAAATTCAATGCATCGTCGCCTTAAGATACAATTTTCCTTCGCATTGACGCACATGTACGGGGCTCATAAATTACACTATACTCGTAATACTGACTTCAGCATAGGGTAATTTCGAATGTAGGGTCGATGCGAGGTTTGACTAAATCGCCATCTGACTTTTGCCCCAACAAAACCTGACCACACTGGTCATATTCCCCGCACCCTAATAAATTTCCCCAGGTATTTCCCCGGCATAATTTAATTGTTCCCTGGCCTTCATCCTTCCATCGCATTTTGCATCACGTACGTGTGTAACCGTCCCAGTGGAACTGATATCATTTCCCGCCTAAATTACATATTGATCGGGGGAATTCGACATCATACTGTAGATTGTGCGTCGTTGGATTCTGGGCTAATAGTGTCACCGAGTTCACGGTCATGTATGTAATTTGTATTTACTCGTATAACCGGATGGGAACACAGCGAAGCGGATAATTACGTTTAAAAATAATTTAAGTTCGTTTCAAATCCATATATAAGTTTACAAATACGCATATAACTTGAATTGACTGACTTTTCTCTAATGTTTTTAGGCACTTAATTTCAGGTTCAGCGGTCAATCACCAACAATAATTTACAATAATTTTAAATTAAGAAATTGATGAAGTTTCCCTAAAATGTTTTGGTAAAAATTGTATTGTTTAAAAACTACTATGCTGAAGGCGATTGGATGTCAATTACAACTTTTCATCTATTCGCTAAATAAGAACAAGATTCGCTAATTAAGAATAAAAACAATAATTACACAAAAAACAAATCTATATTAGTCAGCAATATTGCGCCGTAGCCAACGTCGGCGACATGGTAAGGTAGGTGACAGTAATCAAATCGATTGCCATGGGTATAGACAGTAGGGACTCATTTGAAATCACGCGATGACCCCTGGGATCGCGGATTGCTTCCTTCGCCAAATTGCGTATCGATCGATACTATGCTGTCAATTCAATGAATAGATTAATTTATCCATGTAAGTATAGGGAGTATCCATGTATTTCTCCATGTATTTCTTCATCGAATGAGGTAAGGTGGTGCCTGACGCGGCGTGGAGCAGAGATAAATTTGGACACGGATAATGGAGTGATGGTGGCCGAGCGGTAACTTGCGCGCTTTGCAACTCAGCAGCGCCCGGTTCTATTCTTCGCCGCGCCAATTACTTTTATAAGTCATGTGCGGTTTCCCATCGCTCCGTGCTACGGAGTGTGCGCTAGCCATCGGGTTTGGTTGTTATCGACGCGCCGATAACTAATAAAAGTTATTGGCACGGCCGAGAATCGAACCTGGTGCTATTGATTTGCAAAGCTCACTAATTACCGCTCGGCCACGGCCATCACTCCATTATCCATGTGCAAATTTCTACCGGCTGTTACAAATTGCTATATAATAATTTTCTTATAATAAGGTGGTTTAGTTTCAGAACAACAAAGTCCATAACGCGGTGAACATAATCATAATTGAATATTATGTTTTCTAAACCACATTGTTTAACAGAAATATGACGAAATAGGTTGAGAAAATACTGTATTACTTTCCGGTTTAATTTATTACAACCAAAATACTAGGTAACGATGGAATCGCTGAAATATTCGATTATCGTTATAGAATGGTAACATTAAATTTACTGTGTATAGCTGTGTACTAGTACTAATTGAATTGATAGATCAACATACTGTTGTTATAATCAGGGCCTCGAACCGGTTTGAAATATACCGGTTATAAACGTTAAAATAACGGTTTCTTGGACTATTTCGTTCCGAGTGAAAACGTTAAAAAGAGCGTTAATGAAACCATAATTAACCGGTAAAATCCGCGATGCCAGTGGTTCAAGATCAGCCGTGTATGCGGGGCGCGGGAGAGGTTAGGGCGGGTGGGTAAACAGACAGGCACCGACTCGCTCTCGCGTCTCGTGGCTTCGGACGGCGCGGCGTTGGTGAAGTACGGAACGGTCGGTACGCTCCGCGCCACGTGGCTCGAACGCGCACTAACTTGTTACTATCTGACCTGACGAACGCTTCTTTATAACACAACGAGCGATTAGGTATCTCAAAGACGATATAATTGATCACGTCCTCGTCATCCAAAATAAAGAGTTGCCTTATCTTACTAATATTAATAAGCCGAAAGTTTGTGAATGTGCATGTGTGAGGGTGTGTGTGTGTATTTGTTGGTCATTCACGCTCAAACGGCTGGATCGATTTCAATGAAATTTGATATAGGAATAGATTGGATATATGAGGCGGACATAAGCTATCTATTGTCTTAAATATAATCTTAGAAGGGGATGAAATAGGGGTTGAAAGTTTCTATTGGGTAATTAATAATTATTTGAGTTAGTAATCTGAACATGTATATTTTGGCTTTTGGTAAGAAATAAAGAAATAAGAGCCATGTGTGTAAGCTGTTCTCAAGAGTCCTTACGAACCATCTCGAACGCAGGTTTGATGACTTCCAGCCTCCCGAACAAGCCGGTTTCCGGAAAGGCTTTGGCACCATAGACCACATACACACGCTCCGCCAGATTATACAGAAGACTGAGGAGTATCATCAGTCGTTATGTTTGGCGTTTGTGGACTATGAAAAAGCCTTCGATTCAATCGAGACCTGGGCAGTATTTCAGTCCTTTCAGCAATGCCATATCAAGTATAGGGTATATCAAAGTGCTGAAGTGCTTGTATATTAACTCCACCATGTCAATCCGACTACAGGGCGAGAGCACAAAACATACCCCATTGCAGAGAGGCGTGAGACAAAGAGATATTATTTCTCCGAAACTGTTCGTAAACGCATTGAAGGACGTTTTCAAGCTCTTGGACTCAAACGGATTCGGCATCAACATCAATGGTGAATACATCACTTACCTTCGTTTTTCCGATGATGTAGTCATCATGGCAGAGTCCCTGGAGGATCTCAATACTATGCTCAGCGAACTCAATAGCGTTTCCCAACTGGTGGGTCTGAAAATGAACACGGACAAGACGAAAGTCATGTCCAATGGCCATGTTGTATGTGCCAGTAATCGTTGAGAATGGTACTCTCAAAGTTGTTGACCAGTACACCTATCTTGGCCAGATCGTCCAGGTAGGCAGTTCCAACTTCGACAAAGAGGTCGCCCGAAGAATCCAACTCGGATGGGCAGTGTTCGGAAAGTTACGTGACATTTTCTCGTCCAAAATTCCACAGTGCCTGAAGACAAGGGTCTTCAACCATGTTACCAATGATGACATAATTATGGTACTGACTGAGTTGTGGTCCTTATTAACTGCTGGCCTTTTGGAAAAGCTCAGAGTGACACAGCGAGCAACGGAGAGCTATGCTTGGAGTTTCTTTGCGCAATAAAATCCGGACCGAGGATATTCGCCAAAGAACTAAAGTTGACGACATAGCTCCTCAGGGTTTGCAAGCTGAAGTGGCAATCGGCAGTCCGCATCACTAGTAGAACTGACAACTGATGGGGAAGAGTTTCTAGAGTGGCGACCACGGACTGGAAGACGCAGCGTAGGTAGGCCTACTAGATGGGCCGACGACATGAAAAGAGTCGCAAGCAATCGGTGGATGCAAGTGGCAAATAGTCGTTCGGTGTGGCACTCTAAGAGGGAAGCCTATGTTCAGCAGTTGACGTCTTCAGGCTGATGATGATGATGATGAGAGATCGAGGTAGAGAGAGAGAGAGAGAGAGAGAGCGAGGAAGAGAAGGATAAAAAGAGAGCAAGAGAGGGAGAGAGATTGAGAGGGAAATATATAGAAATAGAGGGAGAGATCGAAAGAAGGAGGGAGAGAAAAAAGGAAGAAAGAAGGAGATAAATGGATAGTGAGAAAGTGAGAGAGACATAGAGTGAGTGGAAAATATATATAAATAAAGGAAGAGAGAGATAAAGAGAGCGAGAGTGAGGAAGAAAGTGATAAATTGAGAGGAAAATATAAAGAAATAGAGGGAGAGATATAGAGAGAGGTTGAGAGTGGAGAGGTAAATATATAGAGATAGAGGGAGGGGGAAAGATATAAAGATAAAATAAGAGGGAAAGAGATAGAGGTAAAGGGAGAAAGATAGAGCTTCCTCTGTCTTTCGAGCGAGAGAGGGAAAAAATGGAGGAATAGGGAGAGAGATAGAAAGAGAGCTAGAGAGGGAGATAGATAGAGGGAAAAGGATAGAGATAGAGAGATATACTTACCTATCTGTTACCCGTGAAATCAATCGATTTTCTTAACAGTTGACATTAGGTATGATATTTAATATAGGTAGCTAGTTAAAACTGCGAACGAAGTTATAGTATCCGCTAAATAAATCACAGTAAAATTTTTAACGCTAAATAAATATTAATTAGGTACGTGCTTCATAAAAGCTACTGTCGAGCCTGAAGATAGGTACTTTAAGCTTGCATAATTTACTTATCTATATATTTTGCCGATATGTTGGTCCCTACCTAGACCTAGTTTTTAGCATCATAATATTTTACCATAATGACAAGGTGAATACGGTTATTTTTAATTTAAAACATTAAAACACCTCTCATTCATGAAAAATAGATAAAGGCAGGTAGTTAAGTACCTACTTACATAATTACAATGATAAAATTACTTATCCATCGGCCATCATTACACAAGGCGCGAGCCTTCCACTTAACACGGTGATCCCGATAGATGTAAGTTTACGAATGGATAGTTATTCGTTGTTGCAACAGAATGGCAAATTAAGGCAAAAACCGGTAAATATTGGTTTATTGAACATTAACCTATAATGCGAACTTTATTAACCTATAACCGGTTAATGAAGGTTAAAGGTAGAACGAAACCGCATCTAAAACTCCCTATGTACTTAGGCCGAAACCGGTTCGAAAATTAACCCGGTTTTCAAGCCCTGGTTATAATGTATTAATATGGATGCCACCATCACCTCACTCGCTATTTCTCATGTTTTGCGTTTATATTTATACTAATCATCCGTTTTTCATACATGTAAACTGCGCCTGACACATTAGGTAAACAAATGGGGGGTAATTTAATTAATTATTTATATTTCTAAAATGCGTAGCAGATAGCACACCTTTGCCTACACGTATTATACAATATACATGTGTATATATAGCCATATTATCTTATAAATCTGAAAATTAATAATTCACTTCGGTAATTTACCGTCTAATTGGGACTAATCTACGACACGTCTCAACAATGCATAACGTATCAAGTTCGTCATTAAATTATCCGCGTAATTACATTTATATCCGGTTCCAGTTACATCCTGTTCCAGCAGGTTTGATCATTATGAGCCAATATCCTTAATATGTATGTGTGACATAGGGTTATTTATTTCACCTCTACTTAAATTAAGTGATTATTAAATATGGCATCACTTAAAATCTTAATATTAATATATATAAATCTCGTGTCACAATGTTTGTCCTCAATGGACTCCTAAACTACTTGACCGATTTTAATCAAACTTGCACACCGTGTGCAGTCTAATCTATATTGAATGATAGGATAGCTTACATCTCAATTTATAGTTGCAACATAAACTTTAATCACAGCAATGCGTGGCCGTGTTTTCATAAAATAAGTAAAAAAAATATTAATTGTTGTACAATGTAAAACAAAAGGGCTGCAATAATAAAGTAAATTTTAATATAGGCACACTATAGATAGACCGATATATAACTCACTAGCTGATACCCGCAACTTCGTTCGCATTTTTATATAAAATGTAAACTGTTTAGAAAATCAATTGATGTCGCGGGAAACAGTTATAGGTAAGAATATATCTGTCTCTTTCTCTCTCCCTTTTCCTCTATCTTTCTCCCTCTCTAGCTCTTTTTCTACCTTTCTCCCTCTTTCGCTCTTTCTATCTCTCTTCCTCTACCTCCATCTCTTTCCCTCTCCCTATATATCTATATCTTTCCCTATCTTTCTATCATTAATATCCTTCTCCACTCTCAATCTCTTGCATTCCCTCTCCCTGTCCATCTCATCCATTATATTTATTTCCCTCACCCTCTCCATCTATATCTCTTCCTTTCCCTCCTTCGCTCACTCCCTCTCCCTCTATTTCTATATATTTCGCACTCAATCTCTCTCACCTATTTCCCCCCACTCTCCCCTCCTTCTAGCCCCACTCTCACCGCTTTCACTCCCAATCTCTACTCTTTCTCCCCCCACTCTACCCTCTTTCTCCCCCACTCTACTCTCTTTCTCCCCCCACTCTCCCCTTTTCTCCCCCACTCTCCCCTCTTTCTCCCACCACTCTCCCCTCTTCCCCCCACTCTTCCCTCTTTCTCCCCCCACTCTCCCCTCTTTCTCACCCACTCTCCCCTCTCTTTCTCCCCACTCTACTCTCTTTCCCACCCCACTCTCCCTTCTTTCTCCCCCCACTCTCCCCTCTTCCCCCCCACTCTTCCCTCTTTCTCCCCCCACTCTCCCCTCTACCCTCATACCCCACTCTCCCCTCTCTATCTCCCCACTCTACCCTTTTTCTCACCCCACTCTCCCCTCTTTCTCCCCCCACTCACCCCTCTTTATCCCCCCACTCTCCCCTCTTTCTCACCCCACTCTCCCCTCTTTCTCACCCCACTCTCCCCTCTTTCTCCCCCCACTCACCCCTCTTTATCCCCCCACTCTCCCCTCTCTTTCTCCCCACTCTACTCTCTTTCTCACCCCACTCTCCCCTCTTTCTCACCCCACTCTCCCCTCTTTCTCCCCCCCCTCTAACCTTTTTCTCACCCCACTCTCCCCTCTTTCTCCCCCCCACTCTCCCTTCCTTTTCCCCCCACTCTGTCCGCTTTCTCCCCCCACTCTCCCCTCTTTCTCCCCCCACTCTAACCTTTTTTGCACCCCACTCTCCCCTCTTTTTCCCCCCACTCTCCCCTCTATTTCCCCCCACTCTTCCCCCCACTCTACCATCTACTCCCCCTTTCCCCCCACTATCCCCTTTCCCCCACTTTCCCCCCACTCTCCCCTTTCCCCCTTTCTCCCCCTCCTCCCATCGCACTCTCCCCCCTTAATTACTTTCCAATTTAAATTACGATCCGTTTAGCCGTTTATTGTGGTCCGTAGGGGGTGCATCTAAAGAATACCTCATAATTTCAACCCCCTTGCTTTTCCCCCTTTAGGGATGATTTTGCAAAAAAGCTGAAACCCGTATTTATTTATTTCTTACCAAAAGCCTAAATAAGAATTTTCAGATCCGTAACTTGAGGAATTATGGATTCCCCATACAAACTTTCAACCCCTATTTCATCCCCTTCGAGATTATTTTTTGAGACAAAAGATAGCCTATGTCCGTCTCATAGGTCCAATCTACCCCTATACCAAATTTCATCGAAATCGGTTCAGCCGTTTAGCCGTGAAAAGGTAACAAACAAACAGACAAACAGACAGATAAACAGAGTTACTTTCAGATTTATAATATTAGTATGGACTAGCAGCGCCCCGCGGTTTTACTTGCGTTTGCTATTATCCCACAAGAATTACTGTTAATGTTCACGGGATAAAAAGTATCCTATTACTTATTCCAGGACCTATAGTTATATGTAAACCAAATTTCATCAAAATCCGTTCATGGTTAAGGCGTGAAGAGAGAACAATAAGTGAGAATTAAGATTATTGACACCAAAATGTGTGTAACAGAAAAAAACAGACTTAATATAGGTACAAAGGGCGGATTCATCGCTTAAAACCATAACCAGACAACCTCCAGACATCATTTTGTTGTACCTAACATCACCTACTAATATTTTAGTGAGATCACGAAAAACGAATAATAGGTATGTACATTGTACAAGGGCATGCCGAGCTTCATTGCCGACGAGGCTCGACAACAATCGCAGGAATCCGTTTTAAGATCCGTTTGAAATTCAGTCATTCCTGCCTTTACGTGACGACATTCCAGTATCGTAAGGCGGTGCTTTCATTAGCAAAACTCGCAAAAGTTCCCCACGTGAACCACTGCAAGATCTTTCAAACCAAACTTAGAACGAACTACAAGACGTCTGTTTTATACTCGTATGCAGTCGTCTAACCACAAAAGTTTAGACCACAGTTAAACAGAGGTTTCTAAAATTTCGTTCGACAAAATCGACGTCAATCACTCGCGTTTTCTTACTCTATTCTAGCATACCTAACTATTTTACTTGTAAATTTGTTATTGAGTTAGAAAAAGCGAGGGTTAGACGTCGATTTGTAGAGAAAATATTATAACGCATCTGTTCAACTCTAGTTTAAATCCTTTGTGGGAAGACCGTAGAGTTTTTGGCTAGTCCGAGCTCCGTTTTAGATGATAAGTAAGTGCTATAGAATGAAAGTATTTGGCTGCGTCGAACGATGATATCCGTGACGATATTTGAGTATAGTGAGGTGACACGTTTCAAGAAATTTATGTGCATATATTGAGAGGAATATTGTCGGTATCTCGTATAATATATCGTGTGCTCGGAGTGGGGTTACTCGGATGTCGCTGTATGAGCCGCGAAATCGTACCTAATATTATGTGTTGTGAGCGTTCAAATGAAATTTTATTTTCTCAATAATATAATATATCCATTTATTTATTTATTAAAAAAAAACAAAACTCTTATAAATAACAAAGTATTACTTATAAACCTAACTTATAGACAAATACGGTTTTACATTTGAATCTACAGCCTTACGGCAAACTTCTCTCCAAAATATAGGTACCTATTCATTATACATACTATCAAAATCAATTCGATAAAGATTGAGAGATAGTTTCATAGATGTGCGGGACGTATTTGGTGAATCTAGTCGTTCGTCGTGTGGTCATCGTTTGGTCGTTATTGGTCGTTCTAGTATGAAACCCACACTACATAATATAGTTTTGATCGCCCTTCCCGCGTTACAGAATCATATTATGGTGTATACCTTATAAATATTATTGAACGAGCTGTAGAAATAAAATCATAATAATTTAGTATCATAGCTTTTTATTATTTTGGTGTCATAATGGTAACAGTTTTTAAAAGCCAGTCCGACTAAACTAACCGTATTCTCCACCTTTGATGACATCTCAGCTGGAATAGAAATCAAACTTCCTGCCTACGAACAAAAGTTAAGGTATGAAAGAGCAACAAAATAACATATAAATAATAATGCCCTAATAACATCTCCAACTGTAATAACCTACTTTCAGTATATTACTGTAAACTTCAATAAAACTACAAACAACGCGGCTCAAGCTAATAAGATGAAGCTAAACACAACGTGATGTAATTCACTTAGCGCCGTCATCGTCGGTTGTTCTCCGCGTTCCCGTAGGGTTGGCACAAGGCCTTTTTTACGCGGACGTAGCTAATAGTACGGACGTAACTACGACCGTGAATTTGGTGGCATGTACGAAATTGTTAGATCATGGAGATAGGCGTTCTTTTATTATAACTTCAACCTAACTTGACGGTAAATTTACACACCCATTTACAATCGATGTATTATAGTTTTTAATTATTTCAATGAGGTGTACGCAATGGGGTCTCACATCATTTTGTTATGTGGATAGTAAAAAGTAAAACCTTAACAGTCTCGATTTTATGATATCTACACTACAACCTCTGTGTCTTTAAGTTTGATACGCTATAAAATAATAAGCGTTTCTTCAAATACGTAGTGGTTAAAATTAACTTCTGGATGCAAGCACCAAATAAAAATGGCAAATTACAGATGATGCCCTGAAAGTACCGTAATAAAGCAGAGCGATAAATTACTTATATACGTTACTGGTTTTTATATAGACACTAATAATGTCTTGGAGCATCAAAAAAACCGGCCAAATGCGTGTTGGACTCACGCACGAAGGGTTCCGTACCGTTATCCTACCAATATTATAAACGCGAAAGTTTGTGATTATGGATGGATGGATGTTTGTTACTCTTTCGCACAAAAACTACTGAATGGATTTTGATGAAACTTCACAATCGTATAGCTTACATATCAGAATAACACATAGGCTACAATTCTTAAAGATATATTGTTGTATATTATCCAAACGCGGGTGAAACCGCGGGGTGCACCTAGTCTACAATAAAACAAAAATGACGTTTGATGGGGCCCCATTGAATATTTATTTTCTTCTGTTTTTTAGTATTTGTTGTTATAGCGGCAACAGAAATACATCATCTGTGAAAATTTCAACAGCTATTCAATCAATCAATCAATATTAAATCAATTAAGAATTTCACTCGTTCTTACAGTTACTATGATTTCTGTTCACAAAAGCTTAAGAACTTCCTTATGTAAAATTGGTAACCCTACATTCCTGGGCAATATTTATCACAATTACACAACTTTCCCGCGAGCCGCTGGATTCGCTAACTGCCAAGCGCAACTTCGTCGCGGGAATACCCGGGAAGCAGTGTTTTTATTAAAGTTGAATTTGTTGAGTTGACGCCATTTAGATAATTAGTTATATTATCTCTTAGTTTACGCACCGGGGTGCAAACAGATGATCGCAAGCATTCTTTAATATTAGACCACTATGTCTTTTGTCCGGCAAATAATGTATGTTTTATTAGTGTAAAAAAAGTATGTAATATTATCCGTGACTTTATTTAACTTTTATCATGAAACACCTATAATATACTAACTGTTGACCGCGGCTACGTCTGCGCAGACTAACTTATATCACGATAAAAACTCCTTTTCTAAGGTCTAATCTAGCGCCTTGCAAAATTTCATTACAATCCGTGCAGCCGTTTAGTCATAAAAAGGTAACACAAACAGAGTTACTTTCGCATGGTTTTATATATGTGTATATGCCCCGTTGATTTAACTGAATCGGATGAGCAAATACGAAGCCAAATAACCAACAAATATACTCTAAGAAGAAGTAAAATACAGCTTTTATTCTCGTACGATCTCCGAAAAGGCACTTACCCATCCATATTAATATTATAAATATGAAAGCAACTGTTTGTTTGTTACGTTTTCACGGCACAACGGCTCAACTGATCTTAAAGAAATTTGGTATAGAGATAGATTGTACCTTGGAAACGGACATGGGATAATTTTTATCGCGATAATGTAGTCTGCGCCGACGAAGTCGTGGGCAACGGCTAGTGATCTATATAGGTACCTATTCCCCGACCTTGTTAATAATTTTTCAGTCCTTTTAAAATGTAAATGAGATAGCAATCTCATCAGCTGAGCCCTTCGCTTTGATACGAACGAATTAATTCGTCGAATGAAGTAAAAAAAAAGTTAATACGTGACCGGGCCCTCAAAGCGACGGGATCAAACGGCAGCAGTGGAAATAAGGAAGATAACCGAGTGAGGTCCAAAATGAGAAAGATCTGAAATGATCTCATTTCTTTGAATTACTTTGTTCACTTTCAATTAAGTTGAAAGATACGTGCGAGTTTGTGATGGAAGGAAAACCTTGCGTAAGGGTCACCGTTTTCCGTGTGAAAGTATATGTCGTGTGAAAGTGTATATACCTATAATGTAATTGTGTAATCCTACTAATCTTTAAAATGCGAATGTTTGTGTGTTTAGCACCATTCTGCACTGACATGGCTGAACATATTTTGATGCAATTTGGCAGAGCTCCCGGAGTAACCACATAGGGTACTTATATTCTTTACTTCTCAGATATGATGATGATCATCAATTCATCACCCACAACAGCTTGTTGTTATAGTCATAGGGTAAAGCTGCGGGGTGTAGCTAAATTGTAGCACTATGTCAAAGAATGTTATATGCGAAGAAAAGCCACATTGAATCGCAGCCAGTACATGCTTCATTAAGGCGTAATAATAATGCTAACGTTTCGAGTGTGGCTCTGCCTGCTGCTTTACCTGTCATCTCGGACAGAGCTGATGATATTCTCAATAATGCAACATCTGGCGGTGAATGGATTGAATCGAGAAAGCGACGCCGATCTCCGGTTGGGGTTATGCGTGGAACTGCAGCCCCTGGATTGACACAGCTAGAGGCGTGCGAGCGGTGGAAATATCTACACCTTTACTTCGTCAAGTTGGGCACTACTGAGGAGCAAGTGCGTAGCCACTTGAAATGTATAAGCGGCATTGAAGTTTGCACGGCTGAGGCATTGAAAGCCCGTGGGCAGTATGCGTCATTCAAGCTGAGTGTCCCATACAAACTAGCTGATCAAATTATGTCACCGGAGAACTGGCCTGAAGATGTTTGTATTAAGCCCTGGAAGCAGAATTTTCGTGCTACCAACCAAAAAGAGCAGTAGTCATAATGCTTCAAAGAGCATTGAGATATATTATCAAAATGTGAGAGGGTTACGGACGAAGACTGATAAGTTTAAAAATAACGTATCAAGCTCATGTACATCCGACTTCATTGCTTTGACTGAAACATTTTTAAATACTTCTATCTGTAATTCTGAACTATTTCCGCCGAATTATGTTGTGATGCGTAAGGATCGAACTGGGGATGTCGGTTGGGGGGGTGTCCTCCTAGCCGTCAGAGATTCTTACTCGGCACATGTAGTTACGGAGGTGGATGGGTTGAGTGACGATAAAGAGCTACTGTTTGCTATTATAGCCTGGAAAAATATTAAATTACTTGTTGGTGTGGTCTATTTACCTCCTAATTACACAGAAAAACAGTATCTCGATGTGTTGGTTTGTCTAGAAAATGTTGTATGCAAATATTCTTCTCTTGATGTCGTTATTGTTGGTGATTTTAATCTAAACTCATGTAATGCTACTGTTAAAAATCAGTTTGATTGTTTTGTTGATTATTGTAATTTGAAGCAGTACAATGAAGTCAGTAACAAGTATGGTGGTGTTTTGGATCTAGTTTTATCTAATGTCAGGGCTCAGAATATAGATGTGTCAGGCTGTGTCGAGCCACTAGTGCCTATGGACGCCTATCATCCACCGTTAAGTGCGCTAATATCTATGCCTCGTGGATCAGGTCCCCCCCGCAGCTGTCCCTCGATGCCGCAGCCTACAACCTCCCGCCTGATCCCAAATTGGAATTTCAAGAAGGCTAACTTCTTAGGGCTGTATATGGCCATGGTAGATATCGACTGGACTGACGTATTAAATAAAGTTAGTATTAATGCTGCTGTTGATATTTTTTATTCAAAATTAAATATGATTATTGGTAAGTATGTGCCTACAAGGCAAAGCTTTAATTCTTCAACACATAAATATAACTATCCAACCTGGTACACGTCGGAAATAATTAAATATATAAAAATAAAATACTTTCACCTTAAACGTTTCAAATCGAGCGGACTTGAATTTAATCGTGAAATATTCAAATACTATAGAGTAAAAGTTAAAAAATTAATTGCTGATGCCTACGACCGGTATATACAGTCCATAGAGCGCGATATCCGCCAAAATCCCTCTAGTTTCTGGGCTCACGTTAAGAGCAGGCGCAAGGGTACGGCTCAACAACGGGAATATATATATAATGATAATACCGTTGCAGGACAAGAAGCAGTAGATGCGTTTGCAGAATATTTCAGCTCCGTCTTCTTGAGCTCTGTTCCACAGCTGGATGCTCAGTCTGCTGAACGAACTGCTCACGAATGCTCGAACATGACATGTGTTACAATGGATCATGTCAGTATTTCTGATTTACGTCATGCTGTTAGAAACCTTAAGGCATTTTCGGCCGTCGGGCCAGATGGTATACCTGGATTCTTTGTCAAGGACTGTCTTACTTCACTTGAGGCACCTCTCCTGCATATATTCAACTTGTCTTTGCAGTGCGCCTTATATCCCACCAGGTGGAAAGTTACCAGAGTTACTCCGGTGCCAAAAGGTGGTGATTCCTCTGTTGATATTAGGTCTCAGAGACCTATTGCTGTGCTTTCTATTTTCGCTAAAATATTTGAGACCATAATTAACCGTTATGTTACAGCTCAAATCAGTCACACTATTGATGATTCGCAGCATGGATTTCGCCGTGCACGCTCTACTACGACAAATCATATCGTATTCGTGGATTATGTGACTGCTCAGATGGACAAGGGTATGCAAGTTGACACTGCATATTTTGACTTAAGTAAAGCGTTTGACGTTGTTGACAACGATATTCTTTTATCAAAACTTTCTTGTCTTGGCTTCTCTCCGAATTTTTTGTTTTTTGTAGCTGATTACCTAAGAGACAGGAGGCAATATGTCCAGCTTGGTGGTTACATTTCTGATGATTATTACACTAGATCTGGAGTCAGTCAGGGATCTACGTTAGGACCAACTCTGTTTCTGATAATGATTAATGATTTGCCTAAGGTGTTGCATACATCCGAATGCTTGATGTTTGCCGATGATATGAAACTTTATTATGGCATTAGCAGTACTTCTGACTGTGATGACCTACAACGAGATATAGTCGCAGTTGCCGAATGGGCTAAAGTGAACAACCTCGTTTTTAATGAATCTAAGTGCAAAGTGGTCACGTATTCTAGATCTGTTTTACCTATTAGCTATGCCTACACTCTTGGAAGCTATTTACTCGAAAGGGTTCAGACTGTTCGGGACTTAGGTGTCGTAATGGATAGTGGGCTTAACTTTAGTGATCATATCACAAGCATATGCAAAAAAGCAAACCGAACTCTGGGTTTTATTATTCGAACTTCTACTCAATTTCAGGACATTAACATTCCCATTATGTTGTACAACGCATATGTTAGAAGCACGCTTGAATTTGGCGCTGTAGTGTGGGACCCAAGAGCCAAAAAGTATAGCCTCATGGTGGAGAGAGTGCAGCGTAAGTTTGCAAGGTACCTCTACAAAAAGGCTTACGGATACTATCCTTTTCTATACCCTTCTTTGTTTGTTTTAGGAATGGTAGGGCTTGTTAGTTTAGAGCTGAGGCGTAAGCTCCTATTAGTCTTGCATTACTGCTTGCTGATGCGTAACGAGGTGGACAACCCCTCAGTACTGAGTGCATTGAGCTACTTTGTGCCACAGAATTACATCCGTTCGGGCCAAAGACGTAGGCATCCGCTGTTAGCGTCCCCACCCGCGCTGCGCACGTGGCACGCGCATAATGCACCTACAGCTAGGGCTATTACCCTTATCAACCATTTTCTGAATGAGATCCAAGATGCCGACATTCATACTGACTCCATTAGTCGTGTAAAAATATACTTGTTATTTTACTTAAGTAAATGTTCCTAGCAATGTGAATGTTTTGGCTTAGCTGTAAGTTCACAATTGTAATCTAAATAAATAAATAAATAAATAAATAAATATATTATATAAATAATTCAGAATATCATCGTCCCGAAGGCCGATAACTTTCCTGTAAAATATGATGATATTACGTTATAATCCAAAACTTTTTAATAAAGCCTTTCGGAAATCAACAGCCATTCATCGTCCCAAAAACGTAGGGAAAGAATCCCTAAACCGCTTCCAATAAAATATTCAAAGGCGTAACGCGGGCACCCAGGCCCGAGCTTCCCTTATTCGGAGTGTATTGGGGAAAGTTTCCAAGTTTGCGAAACACCTTTCTGCCTGCTAACGTATAAATTTCGTCTCATACCTCTTAAAGTCGAAGTTTTGGGACCACAAATTCATAATTCACGAATTTTTAATGCCTATATGTGGTAGTTGAAAGTTGTTTTGTTTGGATGGGGGCGAGGTATAAGCGCCTATTATGCTTAACTTATTACGATCGAGTTCTTGATGTGCTAATCTTTGGATACGTTCCTGTTGGTATTTTATGAAATACTCTGACCCGGCAGGTGTTGTCTTGTCATAATTGTATGAGAAATTGAATTGTCATAATGATCTCTACTTCTTTTTTCCTATGTTCTATTTTGTTCTGCTATTGGAGAGGTAAAAAAATCCAAAAAATTAAGGATCGTAAAAATGTGTCCAGATGTTCTTGATTTATAAAAATGGTAATTAACACGACTTATATAAATATATATTGATTGATTTGAAAAAACTTGTCATCGAGATTCTTGCCAGTTCTTGTCGATCCGATATTATATTCTATACCCGGTGGAGAGCCAGTTAACTTTCACGAATGAATTAAGATTTTGACTGTTTACTTTATACCACCGTAACAGTTTGTTTAACACTGTTCTTTTCATTCAGTAATCTAGTGGTTCTGTGAACAGTAGAGCTCGCGATCAGAGCTTAACCAATATCATGGTGATAGGCATCCCCCCTTTTTGCACCCGTTTCCCCCAACTTGAAAAACTGTTTTCACATCAACTTGTTTTAATACTTAAGGTTTCCACCAAATATCACAACCCTAGGCTAATAAATAACACAATGGCAAACTTCCCCCCCCTTTGTCCCATCTTTTTTTCTCAACAACTTCTTCAAAATGTCATACTTACGGTTTCATTTAAATATCATAACTCTAGGCCAATAAATAAC
Source organism: Hylaea fasciaria (assembly GCA_905147375.1). Classification (NCBI taxonomy): domain Eukaryota; kingdom Metazoa; phylum Arthropoda; class Insecta; order Lepidoptera; family Geometridae; genus Hylaea; species Hylaea fasciaria. The sequence goes on from LR990200.1 coordinate 968,983, forward strand.
GCTACACTAAACTTCTCCTCTTTTTGCTCCCATTTTCCCCGCTATCGAAAATCGCTTTCGTCCAAAAAAAACCAATGAACCGGTTTACCAAATCTCGTAAAAATCGGTTGACAAATTAATGGAGCCCTGAACAAACATACAAACAACCAAAAGCAAATTCGGTCACTATTAAAATGGAGACCTTCGCTGTTTGACTTCGCTCGGTCAATAAATTCAATGTAGCCTCAAAGTGTTTACTCAGAAAATTTTAACTTTTCCGAAGTTCGTTACTTCACGAAACACTTTCGATTTTATCACCTGCACTAAAAGGAACGCGAGGGAGAACACTCCGAGCACACAACTAGTTCGCGAGACTTTACTAGGGGGGAGGGGGGGCTGGGGTGTAAAGGGTTTAGAGGATCGGGACTTCAACCTCCCCCACTTGGTCTAAGATTTTCTAGGATAAAAACAAAGAAACATTACTTTTACAATTCTCTAAAAATACATTAAAAATAAATGTAAAAAAAAAATATAGTTTAAAATTATCGTTGTTATAAATAGCCTAGCCATAGTAAACATCTATGATGGCAATCGTGGCGTAAGGGGGTGAAGACCAGATGCGATGCGTGAGATTGCGGGTTCGATTCGCGCACAGGGTCAATATAAGTTTGAGTTTGACCTATTCGTATTCATTGCTCTGAGTCTAGGTGTTTGTCGTAACATGGTCCTCGGTTTCTAAGATACAACAATCCCTATTTACGTTTCAGTACTACAGGATCTATGTGATTGAGACGCTTTATTACTATCCGAATTGGCTATCCTAGAACTGTTAGTATAAGAAAAACATTGATACACAAGAAAGTTATTGAAACTGACAGGTTGAGACCAGTATGGCAGTATTGCCCTTTTGGTAAACAGAATTAATTTCCTCACTCCGTTGCCAAAATTAGTTACGGTTTTGTCCCCCAAACTGAAATCCCGCCCACCGAGGCAGGGGTGCAAAGTGAAAGCTCACGTAAGGTGAGACGTAACCGGGGGCCATGTCTCTCGGCTTCGATGTGAGGGTATTGAAATAAAACCTGCTACCAGTATCGGGTCGGAGTATGACCCTGGAAAATAGGGCGGGGAACTACAGCCGAAAGTAAGCCGAACTTCTTCGGCCGTTAGCGAAATTGGGATGATTATTCGTGTAGTTTGTAGATACACAAAGAATATATTATAGGCAAACTTAATGCTAATAAGCATTTTTCTAACCTTTATGTAATAGAAAATAATAAATAATGTAATCAAATATAGAAATGACTAATGACCGCAGGCGGAAACATTTTATACAATATGTATATATAATTACTTGGTTGTGTAACCAAGCAACGTAATATAATTTTATCCAATATTATTTATGTGTCCTTTAAAATAATCATAAGAAATAGTCGTCGATAATACCAAAATATTACACTCTCACAACTTTCTTAGCAAGACATCGTAGTGGCCACCTGGAGCTACCTGTCAAGCATTAAGCACGAATCGAAGCGAATAAACGAGCCCTTCGGCAGCTTTCACGCGTGGAGATCACAGCGATACGATCGTCCATTACTTTAATAGGCCTCGTGACGTTCGTCGGCACAAGCTGTTTGCGCCGCCGTTCAGCAGCAGCGAGATGGGGCGCATGGCGCCGGTGCCCCAAGCACTGCGTTTGCTCAATGCTGTTCTGGCATGGGATCATGATCTAGATCTTTTTAATTGTTCTCAGGATGAGTTTCACAAAGCGGCAATGGACTTAGGAGCAAAAAGTCCAAATTTGAAGCTGTTATAAAATCGGTTGATGTTGATGTATTTTTAGTTAGACTTCATTGTGTTTTGTTTTTTGTCTTCTTCCTAATGTATACTATTCCTAGTGCTAAGTTGGTCTTCAGGTCAGCGAGTTGGTAACCTGTAATGCTACCTGAAGGAATTATTTCATAAATAAATAAATAAAATTACTTGCACTCTTTCAGTAAGATTCGTCCCGCGAGCCGAACCTAATCCCGAAAGCTGCTTCCCATCCCAACTTCGTTTACTTTGAAACGGGATAACGTTGTGCAACTACGCTGTTCTTAGTCTGAAGGAAGACCGGAGTATATTTTGAGGGCACGACGTAGAAGGAAAATGTTGGATCGCCTTATAAGGTGTGATGGCCTTAATGACTTTGCTAAGGTTAAAAATTGGATCTTTTGTTTCTACACTAGGTCAACAATTAATAGCGACTGTTAAAAATTGTACTGTTGGAGATATTCTTAATTAAAAACTATTTTATTTTAAAATGACAACACTTTAGCGAAGGTAGCTGATATATTTAGATATTTTCTCCATTTATTCTGGTTATTAGTTAACTAGGTATCGCAGAGAGCTTTTAAGTTCAAGTTTGCTAACTTTAAAAACAGTTCAGTGACTTAAAATTGACAAACATTACACAAGTTATTTGTAATTTAGATATGGCCAAGTTTAGTTTATTTAATTGAGAAGGAAAGAGAATCCCTACGCTCTTCATAAAAAGTATATTATTTGAATTTGAAAAATTGTCTCAGTATTTCTAGCAATTTAAGTTACATTTTTATTTAGTACGTCGTTATAAAATTGAACCAAGAATATAAATTCTATGCCTAAGTAACAAAATTATCAGAATTTGTAAAATATAACTTTCCAAGACCCTTTGGCTCGCTTGGAAACAATTGTAAAAATAGATTTAATACGATAAGACACTCAATATCTACGGCGTAGACCACCGTTACCGTAGACTACAGATGCTACGATAACGCTACGACAACGTCTACGCGTTCGTAGTTCCGTAGCATACGTTCCACGCTCACGTGGAGCGTAGCAGCGTAGTTCGGAGTGTCCACATCAGCAACCAATTACAATAATCCAATGACGAACATAATCTATTTCTTATCCCACACATGATTCATCTTATCCGCACTCAATTAGACCAGAAAATAATGCGTACAATCCAATTGAAACCCATTCGCAGTTATCCGAGCGAGCGATACCCACAATACAACCGTCGACGCCATTTATATTAAAACCCATAATCCTCTTAGCGTACCGTAAAATAAATCAAAAAGAAATATGGTCAAAGCTTTTACTGCAGTCGTCAGTTTTGTTTTGAGAGCGAATCTTTCAGTCAGCAATATGTCGGACCAATTTTAGGGATCGGGTGATGTTTTTGAATAATTAAAATTTTACTGCTCATGTTTTTAAATGAATTATACAGACAGGTAGAAGTCACTTTAACATGCCATTTTAAAGTAACATTTTTACACAATATTTTAGTGTGAGCTGTGGAAGTTCCAATGGAATTAAACATATTTTAATATGTAGATGACTTTACAGAACCTGAAGTTGGTTAGTAACAGCAAAGTCTAGATTCCAACCTTTTGTTTTAAGTTCAAACTAAAATAAGTCCACAACTCCTGCGTCCATTCACAAACCAAGCTCAAGGGGCAGAGTTGTAATTAAGAGGGGTCTTTCAACCCAACTCTATTTAAAGCTCGGGTTCTAACGCCTTCATACGCTCCCTTTACTGCCGTTCAGTGTAAAGAACTTTACACTCAACGAAGCGACGTACTTGTAATATATTTTTAATCATTTTTTTTACATACCCCCCCACTAGGGTTGCTCCTGTATCGTGGGTACCGCTTACAGAAATATAATTTCATGTGGAACGCACAAATATTTGTTCCAGACGGGAATCGAACCCGCGACCCCAAGCGCAGCAGTCTGATTGCTCAGCTACTACGCCAAACGAGCCGTCGACTGACTTGATATTGGCGAAATTGTGGTAGGTGGTATTATCCATCCAGTTATCTAGAGAAGAAAGAGGTGAGTTGAAGTTGTAATCCGCGATTGCTGTCCGAAAAATGCATACTTGTTACCAATTTTGGGGAAAGAGGCCATGCATCACCGCTCGCTCTTTTACTGTAATTTTAATCATAATTCAAACACTTGTATGCCTAAAAAATAAGGCTTACAGCCTTTACATTTAAGCGCGTAGCGCGTTAAGCATGATTCAGATTCACGCAGTTACAAAATTGCTTTACTCGCGGCGATCTCGCGTCGAAAAAGTCGCCGTGGGTTAAAAGCCTACATACCACACTACATACTACATACACATACTCTATAGTATTCAGGAATGACGTAAAATTTTTACTGAATGCATTTTCTTATACTAACCAAAGCCAACCACTTAGCTAATGAAAACCCGGAAAGAAAAGTCTAACCTGATTTTTTAAGCTCTGCGATAATTAAAATGGAAATTCTCAAAGAACTGCGACCAGGAATTAGGGCATGGGAATTAGCCGAGAATTTAAAAATAACATTAGTTGTTTATAGCTGGTTCTTGGTCATTCGAGGCTTGGCTTTCGTAGTTGTTATCTCAACTGTGATCTACGTTCGCTTTAAAAACATGTTATGTAAAAAATACCAAATTGGCTCGACCATCTTTTCTAACACATTATAAATGTAAATGTGTACGTGTGTATGTTTGTTCCCTTCTCACGCTAAAACGGCTGAACTGATTTCGATGGAATATGGTGTGGGGATAGTTAATTACCCTGGATTAACACATGAAATAGTTTTAACACAGGTTAAAATACTGAGAACAGAATAGTCCTACACGTATTAAGATAATTTACTATTTGATTTGTACAGAAAAAAAGTTTTGTGATACTAAAAAGTACTATTTTTACTAAAAGTTTTTTAAGATAAATATAAAATTCAATTGGGTCTATTGTGATTCAAAAATTACAGATCTGTATTTAAGTAGCGACATAAGTTATTTCGGCATTTACCAAGTCACAACTCATTAAGAACTTTGTAACTCAGTTTGGCTGTTTAAGAAGCTCTGGTTATAATTAGAAATACGAGTGCCACTGTATTTGAACGTTTCCAAGTGCGCGTAGGACTTACACGTAATTAGTTTTGTAAGCGTTAATATAACTTTAAATGTCTTTAACGACCATCACTTTCAGTCGGAGTTTAAACACAAGGGAAAAAAATATTCAATTTCGTATTGCTTCATTCATTTTACTATAGTATTAGAAGTTCTTAAACTTTTATACATGTTGATTAGAATTTAAACGGGTCTAATTCGCGCACCAACTAACCACAAAATATATAGTTTTGTATGTCGTGACTTCGTGACCGTTATATTTTACAAGAACAAACGCAGGTAGTTGGATACAACATCCCACATTCTCCGTCTTTTCGTGACCACGGTTGATGTAACTCGGCCGAATCGTCGACGTATATCAAAATATATATTTTTATTTAATTTTGTGCGCGAATTACACCGGTTTAAATGCTAATTAATATCTACTATAGTAGGTATTTATAAACAAGAAACGTTTCTCGTCAGATAATCTTTGTGTTGCGTTTGTTAATCTTTGTGTAGTGTACCTAGATAGGTAACCCATAAAATACTTAGAAATAGGTAAAAACGAGCTCTAAGTAAATAAGATACAAGGAATATAGTTGGATATGCTGCTATGTCATTTGTTATTATGTTTATTTTTCTTGATTCACCACTAGCCGTCATGTGACCAAATTTCACTAACCTGGCTTCTGAAACATGCCAGCTGAAATGATAAAGTCGTAATATTGTAACTACCCAGAAGCATAATAAGCAAGTTAATCACCATTTCAAAGAGCAACACAAATGAAATATAAGAGGCGCGTGACCCCCGTACTTAATTAAATTTGCAACAAATAAAAACTGACCTTTCGCATACAAAAGAAACAAAAGATGAATCGAGAGAGGAATAATGTACAGGAATAAATGGTAAGTTGCTTTCACACTAACACCAATTTGTGGCGACAACATTGAAAGTTATATGTGACGCGAGTTAAATGAGTGTTACCGTCAGTGGTGGCGTATTGATAATTCAAATGCAATGCCTGGGGGCCTACCATGACGTCTTATTGCAATCCAATTGAGGATCTAAACAGAATTGTTTCACTTTAAATAATAGTAATACAGTGCTTTCAATATCATTTAGGTAGACGTCAATCTCTTTAGATTTAAAATCAACCTAAATTGAGCGTCAAGATGTCACAACAACACGTTCTTTTACGAATAAGAAGTAAAACGATTATGTTTAGGCTCTCAATTGAATCGCAATAAGATGTCATGGGCCCCACATACAACTATGGGTGGCAATCTATGAATGCCTATGGTTAATGTGACATTTTGATTGCTGGCTCGTATTATGGTTAGAATAAAAGTTGCGACGCGAATCAAGAGATCAGATTTATCTCGATGCCACGTCTTTTTTTGCCGCAGCGATAAGTTCACGGATTACCGTGACAACTTGACACGTCTGACTTGATCGATGAAAATTGTAACTAAATTCTTAGCCTTGATATGTGGCTAGACTCATCAGCTAAGTTTTAGCAGTATTTAAGTCTTAAGGCAAAAAAGGGCGTTGGCTTGGATAAATATAAATACTCAGTTCAACGGACAATAGAAAAAAGATTTGACTATCGCGAGCAACGGTGTTTATTATTATGATACGAAAAATATGTTTTTATAATAATTCCGACCACAACAGCGCGCCACCGTTTAACTAAAGTATATTTACACATTAGTAAAGTGCTTTGAATAGATATATAATATAGTAGTACTATACAATAATGGGCAAACGCAATGCGTTTAAAGCGACCATGTCCTAATGCGAAAGCCCTGTTATAAGGACCGCGGGACGAGTGCACCAGCCGAGACGATTTCATTATGTTTCCGAGTTTTTGTTGCGAAACAATGAAGGGTATTCCAAATGGTCTCCCAGCGGAGATCACAGTAGAATAAAGTACAAAAATACAAGTTCGTTTGGGATATAATTATCTACGCAGCTACGCTGCGCGGCAGTGGCGAGAGATGGGGAAGGTAATGAAACTTTATAATACCCGGTTTTTTAAACCCTAGCTAAATTCACCCGACCGTTAAGTCTATTGGTGTCTTTATCATTTGTTTAGTGCCTGATAGAGACAACTATATACTTCTGAAACCGGGCAAAACAATATACCAGTGAATTGCAGTAGATTGCAAATAAATTGAACCTACACCACTGCACTGTCGTTCGTGCCCTGTGACCGCATCGCAGACGACGCGGTATCGCGGAAAAGCTTTGAAAAAGCTCTCGGGTATTTAGTTTTATACATAGTTAAACGACGGAGGAGAAATGTAAACTGAAACTGTATTATTTATTCAGGCGGAAACCTGCATTAGAATGCTAAAATTAATTGCTGTTGTAGCTTTTTACTTTCAAGTAATTTTAATGACGCCTCGTTAAAAACTACAAGGTAAAAAAAAAACTGTTAAAAATTACCTACTTAATTATATTTCTCATACATTTTGTATGAAAACCTTGACAGAACAACATATTCTGTGGGGCCGTCGGGCTGTCAGGTAGACAAGTAGAATTTAATATTTCTCCCGCTTTTCATACTACCTATCTTCTTTGAGTTCTTTGACATTACTAATTGTACCCGTCTAGAACAAACTCAATAGGTATATTTGAGAAGGACCCCAATTGAAAGTTGTGTAAAGTAAAACAACGTTTTCAATTACTTTCACACAGCAAACAGAAATATTAATTCAACATAATACAGCTTTTAATGAACGCCCTATTTCAGAAATTGTAATCTCTGAGACAATCAAAGGGAGGACTCTGAAAGGTTATGAAACTTCACTTCTACACTGTTAAGTATATGATATTAAAGGGTAAATTACATTTCAAAAACATACGACGTTGAACATTAATTAATGGCCTATAGACAATACTAACTAAAACAAAAAATCTTACACCCAAGAAAGAAACATAATCACTTCGATATTCGACATATACGTTTCAGATAGTTTCACGCAATAAAATATAAACATACCTATAACAATATCGAACAACGAGGAATTGGTTAGCCGAAAATTGCCACGACATCTGTATATACTTTATGAGACCCATCTCATCTATAAGCCAACATCACCCCTACGTGTTCAAATTGTACTGTCCTTTGAAAGGGCTAAAATCCAATCAAAAGGTAGACCAAAGCCCTAGGGAGTTGACGGGAAAACGACGTTAACTACAACTTATTCGCGACTGTTTTACTAATGGCGACATCCGAGGTTAGAGGAAAATCTGAGGTATATTGTTATAATAGTAACTATGAAATACAATAAGGCAATATCCAATCATAACCTCTGTCGAAAGAAAGTATATTTTCTAGTAACGATTCTGGCAGCAATCGGGTGCGGATAGCTAAACCCTAGGCTCCGAAATGTCAAAAAGAATAGAATTCGATATACAGGGGCACCAAACAGAGCCGGATTGCTTAGAATAAATGTAAGGGCCCTGTGGGTGCCCCTTAGACTTCGTGGCTTGATTAAAACCGTCCTTTATATCCCTCAGAGTAATTTTAATTAATATTTCTCAATATTGTCAGCGCATTACATCACAAATACGAGTAAGAGTCAAGAAAAATAGCCTGCCTCCAACTTTGGTTGGGGACCTAGCACGGCATTGCACTGCGTTAATTACTGAGAAACTGGTTTTTAAATTCTTACACATCAGAAACGTCCTTTTTTCAAACTCAACCCATAATCAATTACTGTTTAATTTAATTACATTACACAGTAATTGATTATGGGTTATATCATACTTTATTTTGTATGATTATCTTTGTTTACGAGGATTAGCTGTTTGTCTTGTAAAAGTGTGATTTTATTGCCTATTTACAATAAATGATTTGACTTTGACTTTACACGGCCAGTAACTAAGATACAAAATATTACCTCTCGCGGCAATACTTACTTGTACATTAAATAACTGCTTCTTTCAATGGTATGGTACTATCTTGAGGGGAAACCTATTTCTTTAGCGACATAACAATGCGTGTAAGGGCCTCCCACTATAGACTTACTTAATCCAGCCCTAGCTTCGTAATCATTTCTGTTATGACATCCTAGCGTTCCATTACGGTTGAAGTGGCAGATCAAAGGATCAAATATTACGGCTATGAAGATGATATTACAATCTCTTTAAGGTAATTGTCAAATCCAGGATAGGGTAGAGGGTTAAGGCAAGTATTAGCGTATCGCGATAGGAATATTGGGGTTGTAACATTAAATTGTACGCGACACCAAATCCTTTCCGGGTATATGAGAAGCGGCTTGAGAATTAGTTCTACATATAGGTATAAGCGTATCGTATTTAAATCTTCTACCATAATTTATGCATCAGGTGAAAAAGTCAAATAGTTACACTTCTAAAGAAACTCAGCTCTATAAAGAACGGATTTTAATACAATTTGATAAAACAACCGTGTTTCAACTTATTTGATTTCGGTCTGGATTTGAGATGTGATTTAATAATACGCAATCTAACCCGAGAACAACCTTGTTAGAAAGATAATAGGGCATTATGTAGGTGCCAAGAGAAGGCCAAACAAGCGCACATCCGGCGAGGCCGCGCCTGCTAATGGCGCCGTCGGGAGGATATCGGTTCCAGTTACCGCACACTTTGATGTGAGGATGTCAACAGCTGACCGTGTTTGGACAGTCAAGGGTAGTACGGGACGGCCAATATATTTGCAATTTGGGGCTAGGTCTTAAACAGGGTTTGATAGGAAGAACTTCTGTTCCAATATACTATTCATAGGTCTGTTTATTACCAGTGGGGTAGTTACCGACTTGATTTGCTTTTGGTATGTAGTTATTATTGTTCAACAGTTTTCAGTGTTGTTTACAGTGTTGCTACAGTGAGATAATATTGCCTTAACAAGACCGTATTGGCACAACAAGAAGGTATTGTCATAGAAAGAAAATATTGTGAAAAAACTAATTCTACTTCCATTGTTTAAATATGATTGCACTAGTGTCCTCATGACACAAAAAAGCGACTAAATCATTTCAGTTGAAACCAAAGCGACATTTAAATTGCAACCTAATTTCCCATTACAAATCCATTCCCAAAAACAGGGTAACAGTACGAATAGTCGACACTTCTTGTTTATTTTCGCGTAAAGCCGTTTACGTGCGAAATAAAGATACGTGCCGAACGTGCTCAGTGAATAGAGAGAATTCGATGATGCTCGAAAAAAAAAACAATTTACCTCTCCCCTATTGGAAGAGTCGATGAATTCGGATGAGAAATGTATAAAATACGGTGCTACGAGTATAATATTGATACCGTTATAACGCAGAAGGCAGGGTTGTAGGTAGAGTAATAAACGTATTTTTTAGCAGAGTTGTTGGTGTACGCCCGAAATTAACATTGTATCTCCTATCCAAGATTGAAATCGATCTTGGATTGCTGCCTATCGTTCGATCGATTTCCAACCTGCGTGCCTTTATAAACCAATCTACGGATCGGTTATTGGCACGTTTGACCCTAAGAATGGATTGATTATTAATTTCGGCCGTTAGATTGTATGAAACGTTAACCAAACGACGACATATTAAAGCGAAGAGCAACGAGAATGAGATGATACATAATATAACGTTCATGATGAAACTTGAAGGCCGGAAGTATGCCCCTCATACTTAGACTAATCAACTAGAGATGTGATACAAGATGGAGCGAATAATCTACTTTGTTTTCATATTGAACCGATATTGTTATCGATTTCATTATTATTATAATATTGGGAGTAGAATCCGTAGTTCTCTGACGAGTTCACAAAGTTTTTATAGAAACAAGTGCGGCAGACGTTTACCGATCATTGGCATCACTTTTCTAATAACACTCTAGCAGGCTCGTGTCTTCCAACCCTTTTTTCTATAAAAACTTATGCTGAAGAACTCTTGTCAGTGTGCCAGCACTTTTAAACTGTTTAAATATATTCGTATTTTTAGACCCTGACTCTTCTGTCCTTCGACCTGAAATGTCAGCTGGAAATATGTCACTCAAAATTAAGCTTCATTGCTGAAATGGTAAGGTATAAGGTCGTTCGGCACAGTCGACTATTAGTTCACGTTTGGTCATAAATTCATGTTGTATCTTATAAGGACCCGCGTCAACGTGTCCATTGTAAGCGGGATTTATTATTAAAGTGTCATTTTGATCGGACGGTGTCTACGCGAGGGTTGGTAAATACGTAATTTTATAAGAATTAAGGTGAAACGTCCTATCCTATGTTACTGTTAGGGCTGGCTGTGACAGTTTAGGAAATTGTATCCATTGATATTTTATTTATTTATATTACGTAATAATACTAGCTGCGCCTACGGTTTCACGCGCGATTTTCTTGTTGAACTTTGGTATTTTGCCGTTTAGCGGTACAGTTATAAAATACAAAGTACGCCCTAAAAATTATTTCATTAACTCCCATTCAGCTGTTTTACCGCGATATACTATAACAAACAAAAACACAAACGTTCGCATTGATATAAGGATTATTTTGCTGTGTATCTAATACATGTCTAGTTAACACAAATAACTTTCATTGAAAGTGGCACCACTCAACCATCTCATTTCCACATTTATATTTGCTATTTGCATATTATTTGCTTTCTCGTGATATTTGGTTCATTATTTTGAGATCTCTTGGAGAAAGTTGCACGCACATGATAATATTATATCAAATCACGTTCCTTCGGCCATCGGGTGGTAAATCGCAGATAAAACTGGCTTTATTAAATGTCTTTACCAACATCATACTTCACATGAGTAAATATAAATTAAGTGCAGTGTAGAAACCTTTATAATTAAGCTCTAGAGACCTAATACAACACCATAAAAAATGCCGTTATCACGTGTCGAGGCGACAGCGCACAACAAACAACATGGCCGTTAAAAGCTTTTATGATGGAACATGGACGTACGGAAAATATGGGAGTATGAAGACTAGGCGGCAAGGTGGACACTCCGTACTCAAAAGGTATTCAAAATCACGGAAAAGAGAGACAACACGCCAAAATGTAATACAAAATCCCGATCGCGTTATCTCGCTCTAATTTAGAGTGTCCCTCCTTCTAGTAGGGTATTTTTGCCGGGGGGTGTAAGTACGGAAGTATTAATGCAAACTGCAGGTAAATAATAATAGGTTTATGCCCATAACGCCAAAGTTGTCTCCAAGAGGCTGGATCGTGGAACGGGGCACAAGCGTAAGGAGGCTTATACCCAGCAGTGGGTGGAATAAGGATGATTATTGTTAGATATGGGAAACGGAGCTGCGGAGACAAGTGATACGAACGCTGGTTAGCTTTGCACTGCTTTATTAAACTATGCAACTGGTAGTGGTGGGCGCAGCCACACACACCTACTTAACATTCCTCCCTCTAGTTTAATAACCTTTTTTGACAAGATAAAATCAATTAAGAGTACTTTTATAAGACACCTCGGGCCGTAACTTTGGTACAACTTCAAAACCCGGTACAGTGTACATTATTCTGGTCTTCGAGTTCGTCTTCAGCTTCATGGAACTCATCGTCGGTGGTTATCTGCCTGTCTGAAATTTCTTCGGACGAGTCGTTTTGAGCAGTTACCGCCTCACCGCTCGACTGTTGCGTACTACTCTGATTTCTATCCTCCCTTGTCGGCGGAGAATCATAAGGTATGTATATTTCGGCTCTCCTTCCCTTGTCTAAACGTGGCATGATATTATACGGCGATGCAGAATCTAGCTGAGTTTCCTGTGACCCGGATGATCTCGATGACGGAGACGCCAGTGACCGTGAAGGCGAGACCGGCGGCGACGGCGGCGACTGCAGCGGCGGTGTTGGTAAGTCTGCATTTGTATTTTGTTGTACCACATCATTATCCCAGTTATTGTTACTGGCCCCTTTATACAACATCAATTGATTTATGTGCCTTTTGTGTACTTCTGAGCTATTTAAGTCCATGACTAAGTATACAACTTTGCCTATTCTATCCTGTATTATTCCTTTACACCATGTGGTTTTTGTTTTGTTAATAAATTTTTTATACAATACAATATCGGTTTTCTTTAAATATTTAGCTTTAGCATTTTTTTCCTTAGTTTGTAAGCACTGTTGATTATTAACAAGTTTAGGTGGAGGCGGTGACGAAGGTGCTGATGAGTTTGGATCGATTAAATCCAATATTGACCTTAACTTGTGACCAAATACAAGTTGAGCAGGGGACAACCCTGTAGTAGTGTGCACAGAATTACGGTAATCCATTAAGTATCTAAGTAATTTTACCAACGTATCCTTCGCGTTAAGACCTGACAAAATACATGCCTTTATACCCTTTTTCACAATTTTAACATAGCTTTCCGCTTGGCCGTTGCTAGGCGGGTGGTACACAGGGGATGTCAGGTGCGAAATCCCGTTTTTAGTACAAAAATCGTTAAATTCCCGTGAACAGAAAGCTGTGCCATTATCACTTACTAAAGTTTTAGGAACACCAAATCTTGACATGAACTCACATAATTTTACAATCACTGCAGCTGATGACGTAGAGGTTTTCATGTCATATACTTCTACCCACTTAGTATAGGCGTCTACTAATACCAAATACGTACACCCCTTGATCGGACCTAAGAAATCTATGTGTATTCTATCGAATGAGCAAGCTGGGTACTGCCATTTAGCCAGGGGGGCGCGGGGCGGTGAGGGACGCAGCTGAATGCACACATCGCATGAACCGATCATGGTCTCCACCGCTTGATCAATTCCTGGAAACCAAAATCTTGCACGGGCCTCGGCTTTGGTTTTTACTATACCTAAATGCGAAGAATGCAATTCTTTTAACAACGGCTGGTATAAACTTACGGGAAGCACAACTTTGTGACCTCTCATGACACAACCATTCTCATACGACAGTTGAGACCTACACAAGTGGTATGGCTTTAACCGAATATCATTAACTTTAGGTGGCCAACCATTCATGATATAATCGATGACCAACCGCAAGACTTCATCGATTTCTGTCTCCACGCGTAATTTATCTAAAGTGACGGGCATACTTCCGTCTACGATGAAGTAAACATATGTCGCGCGGTCGTACGCTACTTCACAATCGCAGCACTTGCATTGTTCGGTGCACGCACACTCGTGCGCTTCCCTCGGCAGACTCGCACGCGATAGGTAGTCCGCACTGTTATCAGCGCTGCGTACGTATTCTATTATATAGTTATAGCTACTTAAGAATAAAGCGTACCGCTGTAACCGGTTTGCCGACATTTCTGGAATGCCCTTGTGAGATCCAAATATTGACAACAATGGTTTGTGGTCCGTTCGTAAAATGAAGGGTTCAGTTCTACCATACAAATACTGATGGAACCGTCTCACACCGAAGATTATGGCAGTTGCTTCCTTCTGTATTTGAGCATAACGCTTTTCCGCAGGGTTCAACGTACGCGACACGAATGATACGGGCCTTTCCTCACCGTCCTTGCTTACTTGTGAGAGTATAGCCCCCAATCCCGTAGGAGAAGCGTCTACGGTCAATATTATTTTCAAGTTCGGATCAAAATGAGCAAGAACCTGATCTGACGTCATCACCTTTTTTATTTGTCGAAACGCTACGTCATGAACCTCAGACCAGTTCCACTTACAACCTTTCTTTAGCAACTCATATAACGGACTGAGGATCGTAGATGCATTTTGTACAAAGTTTCTGTAATAGTTAATAAGCCCTAGGAACGACTGTAGTTCATTAACATTTTTCGGAATCGGTGCTTCAACCATGGCTTTAATCTTACTCGGTTCTTTCTTCAATCCGTTTTTAGTGATAACATAACCAAGGTAATGAACTTCGTCTTGAAAAAAACTGCATTTTTCTTTCTGCAACGTAAGCCCTGCGTCCTGCAACCGTTTGAGGACAGCGTTCAGCCTTTCCAGGTGCTGATTCCTATTCTGGCCCGTGATTAAAATGTCATCTAACAGGCACAGTACCCCATCTATCCCTGCGAGTATCCCTTCTATCGCACGCTGAAAAATACTTGGAGCGCTTGCTAGCCCAAAAACTAACCGCGTAAACCTAAAAATACCACGGTTAGTGTTGATACATGTAAGGTTTTTTGACTCTTCATCAAGTAAGCATTGGTTATACGCCATTTTTAAGTCCAGTTTACTGAATTGTTCTCCCCCATGGATCTTAGAAAATAGTTCACTTGTTGTGGGAAGTGGATATTGTTCTACGAGCAGCTGTTTGTTTATAGTCCCTGAATAATCGGCACACAATCTGACTGACCCATTCTGTTTCAGAACCGGAACTATAGGAGATGCGTATTCTGAATACTCAACAGGCTCGATAATACCTAACTCGACCAACCTGTCAATTTCTCTGTCTACCTTTTCACGTAGTGCGAATGCTACCGGGCGCGCCTTGCAGAAAACCGGTTTAGCGTTATCCTTCAACAACAATTTTATTTTATATTTATTTAAAGTTCCCAATTTATCTGAAAACAGTTCAGCATATTGTTGTTGTAAATTTTTTACAACCGATTCAGAACCAAAACAGTAATTTACTGGCACCAACTCTAAATGAAAATGTGATATGAAATCCCTACCTAGAAGTGGTGGGCCTCCGTCGCGTACCACATAAAAAACATTGACGTGAGATTGACCAGCGTAGCTTATCGGTAACCGAAATGTACCTACGCACTCAATTTTCTTACCATTGTAAGTCATCAGCTGCTTCTTAGTATTGGATAATGGCACATCCTTAAAATGCATTGTATAAAAATCTTGTGACACTACTGTTACTGCAGAACCACTATCTATTTCAAATTGGAAGGGTACGTCTTTTATTAAAACTGTTTCAATCATGGGTTCTCCCCTGAATGAACGGATATAAAAAAGCTTACCGTCATCACCTTCATCATCCTCACCTTTGTCACCGCCATCCACCTCTACGTAATTTACTTTGGTACACATTTTACGCAAGTGGCCTTTTACGTGACACTTTTTGCAAACGTAATTTGCATATTTGCAATCGGATGACTTGTGATTCGTATAACCACAAACACTGCACTTCACTTTGCCTACACTTCCACGATTGCTATTGTTCGAGATCTTAAACAGCTGATCGTCTGCTACGCTCGCCTGGCCGATGCCGCCGGCGGCGGAGCGGGCGGCCGCGGCGCTCCGGGCTCGACTGTGGTTCTCCGCGACCTCCACGACCTTGGCCAGCGTGAGATCGGACAGATCCTTAGCGTACAACTCCTCTTTTTCTCGTCCCGACAGCATACCCATTATGAACTTGTCACGTAGCGCCTCTTCGACGTTGAGAAAGCCACACTTTGCAGTCAGACCTCGCAGCCTAGCCGCCCACTGTGAATGGGTTTCCCCTGCTTGTTGAGCGGCTGCGTAGAAATTGTGGCGCTCACCGAATCCGACACTCTTTGGAGTGAAATGAGTGTCTAGGAGACCAAGTAAATCTTCGTAGGGCACATCTTCGACTTCTTTGGGTAACGCCAAGTCTGAAGCTAGCTTGTAAGTACCCTCCGTGAGTGCGCTGAGTAGGATCGCCTTTCTTCTCTTGCCCGCAGGATCCGTCGTTTCGTTGAAATTATTAGCAACGAAATATTGCCCAATACGACCTTTATAAGTTTTCCACGTCTGTATATTGTGATCAAAACTATTTAAAATTCCGAATTGAGCATTATTCGACATTTTGCACACGATTTTTATTTTTTTTTTGCGGGTAGCTCGTCGCCACTGTTAGATATGGGAAACGGAGCTGCGGAGACAAGTGATACGAACGCTGGTTAGCTTTGCACTGCTTTATTAAACTATGCAACTGGTAGTGGTGGGCGCAGCCACACACACCTACTTAACAATTATGATACCATAACAGGCAACAATACTGTCTAATAGACTGTTTGTCTCTCACTATTGTTCCGCGACGTATCCGATCCGCGGAATATTAATGAACGCACGTCAGCTATGTTTCTGTTAACTTGAGCTTACGAGCTCAAAATTAACCGATAGAGGGTATATCGTAGATATTGGATACGATAATATTATTAGGGTCACAAGTAACAGAGATAAGGATTCCATGTTGTGATAGAACGTTATCGTAAGTTATGTAACGACCCTACTCCTCTGTCCCATAAAGACACTGTTACCTGTCATGTGAACTATAAACGAGGAGGATCTTGCATTTTCTTTTTGTTTTAAGACAAGATCTAGTTTACCTGGTATCTGCTTTATTGGGTGTTGCATGGTTGTCTACTTTACGGCAATGTACAGACTGAGAACTGAACCTATACATTGAATTAAATTTGTAAGTACGTATTTCACTAAAACAAAAAAATACTACGTTGTTGAATATCGAAGGTATAGAAGACACACTTTAGAAAACGATGCAGAACTTATCATTTCAGCTTAAAATATTAGCAAATGTAAATAATGGTGTAAAGATTGTTGAGAATTTAAAGTTATTCTGTTCCGTAACAAACTAACGTAACGTAAACTTTCTGAATGCATGAAGACAAACGTCTTACTTCTACGTTTACTTAGTTCAGCTTGGCTTACTGCATAGAATACGTTGTAACACTATCTTACAATATATACCTATATATAAAAACCTACCTAATAGGACACAGCGGGCACTCTATAAGTACAAACAGCTGAATCGGACAAAAGACAAACGAAACTATATGCGAAGCAATAGCGTCGTCCGTATTGATACTGCGTTGCTACTCAATAGGTCACTCAACACGCTGGTAATGTCCAGCAAATTCCCGATCCGCCATTCCGCTTTAATTCAAAAATAGAGTGTCTTCCTGCTAGGGAAGATTGAAGTATATCATTATGTAATTGTGATGTAGATATGCTATATTTAAAGAACGGTAGCGCGAGCACGAACCTTTATCGAGAAAGTATACGTATCATTAACGTAAAAAAAAATAATGAGATTTGATCAGCGCCCTTGCTATAGACAAGATGCGTACGGTTACCTTAATCGATACGTTAACGATACGAACGAACCGTAAAAATTTTCGTGCCTACCCTATTGTAGGCGTACTGATCAAATCGAAAACATCGTAACGAATACTTTCTATATAGATGTTCAAGGTTCGTGGTTCTACAGGAGAACGAAGTTAGTGCGAAAGAGCGCAATGATGAGCAAATCATCGGCATAAAAAAGAAGTAACATTTGATGTAACATTTGTTGGTGTGGTGACCTACATATTCCACCATCCGACCAGTGCCTTTCCAGAAATGTCACTGTTTAAGGCATCCCATTAAACGTGTCGGAATAAACCCCGCACAATGTTGCCCATAAAGCTGCAATAAAGCAGTTTAGTTGGGGAGGTAATGGCAGTTTAAATTACTCATAAACTGGCGGGACGTGGCTAATTTACTGGTGGTTTTAAGTAGCACATTTTAAATCACATATAAGATTTAGAATAAGAGTACCTGCAACGATGCAAAATGTTGTCGAGTTTTGTGATTTAAAATGTAAATGACGGAACCTACATATTATATTTTTATGTACCTATACAATACGATACTCGTATATCATGTTGCTTTTTTTAAATTACGCCATGATATTGAGAAGGAAAAGCTCTGTACCTATAGTATTTACCTACCTAATTTTTGCGCTAATATTAAAAAAGTACAGATTTTATTTGAACAAACCAAATTATTACTTATTTTTGCACATAGTAGCCTTGTTCGAAAAACTCACTAAAACAATATAAGAAAGCATTTACACGAAGCAGAAAACATCATACAGATACATAGAACAGCTGCTGTAAGAGAACTGTCCAACAACACGCAAGCTACTTGCATTCCCTTGCCGCTACTTAGTAGGAATCACTCGGCTCATTTAGCGCGCTAAGCGACCAAGGGGGGATGACTCAGCACCCCCTAATCCTCCCCCCCCCCCACCCCTAAGGGTGCTAAGGGTGCTTGTGACAAGGCAGGGTAGGGTTAATATTGGAAGTGGGCGATGACTTGGATTTTTAAATGTTTACGCAAAGTTTGAGGTTCACGACTGCACCCTCTTTACGGTAGAAACATGAAGTTTTTTTCGAGGGTAGAAAGAGATGAAAAGATAATTTATTAGGCTTACATAATTATACCTACTGTGAGGTTAAATTTATTGCGGTCGAATTCTGGGAAAACGTACTTTGTGGATAAGTTATGGTTGTCGTGTACCTATCCTCCGTGCTTATCACGTAGTCTCTATATTATTTTGTAGGTGCTTACATAAAATGTTTTTTTTCGACTAGGTACATTTTACAGCTCAAAAAGTCCTTGGGCATACACGCTTGGGTGAGGCATTAGGTGTTTCAGGTGTTTGAAATCAAGTCTATGCTATAAGTACCAGAAAAAACGAAACGGTATGAATAAACATTATCTTCACTTGCTCACTGTTGAGCGTAGGACCTACCTACCTACTGGTATACAATATGTGCGGTAAAATGTTACGTTAAGTTAAAAATTTTAAGATTACGATAAATAGGTATAAAAAAAGAAGAGAAAAGTAATGAGTGAAAACTTACCCCGGCCCTTCAATCGGCACCGCTTCGATCGCCTTACATTGTTGCCTTGAGTCCAACGTTCACACGCACAGAAAGATTTCTAGTCACTCCACTGACACTATTTACTAATCCATGAAGTTTAATGTTGATGGAGATTGTAATTATTATTTCGCGTGAAGCACAGCGGCAGCTCGCAGACGCAACTCGGGATCTTGCAGTCACGGATTTACGGCCGAAATTAATAATCAATCCAATCCAAATTTAGCTACATGGGATTGATATCACAATCCATTTTTAGGGTCAAACGTGCCAATAACCGATCCGTGGATTGGTTTATAAAGGCACGCAAATTGGAAATCGATCGAAATATAGGCAGCAATCCAAGATCGATTTCAATCTTGGACAGGAGATACAACATTAATTTCGGCTGTTAAAGGATACTTACTATCGCTTGCAGTTGCACGGACGGTGGCGCCACTCTGCCGGCGTCAGGCGCTTGGTAGAACTAAGCTAACATCGCGCGCGGTTCAAATTGCCGCACGCCACGGATCGAGAGTGTTTGAAGTATTGTGGTCGGCGTCACCGGCTCTTCGGCGGCCTAATTGTCTGACACTAGGGCTGCCACTATCTCATTCCGCAAACAAACAACCCAACCAACTTTTTCTGCAATAATAAAAGATCCAACAAATAAAACTACTATTACATTTACAAGTGGTTGAAATCCAATGAAGATAACGAAATAAAGACCGAAGTACAATTTTCTACTTTTGTACCTATTCCTTCGTAGAATTAAAACAAAGCTGCAAAGGAAACACTGAATATAGTACACATATAACCAAATCACAGATTAATCTATCAACAGGTGTTCGATTTGAGAAAATGGGTCCGGCGAGTCTGGCGCCGATTGCGATCCAACTGGATCGCGTCAGTCGTGGAGATTGGGATCCGACAGGATCAGGAGTTACTGCAAATTGGGGCCTGCGGCGGTATATGGCCTACCCTTTGTAGATATAGGACGGTGTGATCTGATGTTAATGTTGAAGAGATAGTGGATGGTGGTTGGCCACTTAAGGGGAACTAGTTTGAATTGATGTCTTGATAGACACTTTGGAATACTAATGAAGACCAAACCAAGGTTTGAAATGTGTACGTACCTACCTATTCCCTAAAATGAGCTTCCCTATAACTTCAAAATGTAGGTACTACACTATTATCCTAGGGCGATCTAATAAGTCCTTACTACTATTTCATCCCTCATGAAAACGTTTCTAATAAAACTATTTTTAATTATAATAATAATATAATATAATAATAAATTGTATTTGCCAAAAAAGAATTACACATAAAATTACACCTGAGAGTAGCTGTACACAAATTACAAGTAACAGTTTAGGCATACAGGTAAGCTGCTGTGAACCCCAAACTAGGCCGAAGCCTGTGTCTTGGGGATCTGAGATGCGAATTATACATAAAGAGGTTATTTTAAATTACGAGCAGGTGCATAGCTGAACAATATTAATGAAAAATTATGATTAACTTTCAATTTTAAGCCAAATTTAAAAATATATATATATATATTATAAGTAAAAGCTTAATTAAATTAGGCTATGTAGGTAAAATTAATTATGTAATAGGTATAATAAATGGACTAAGGATTAACTAGAAGAACAATGGAACACAAATTATGAGGCGACCTGACGGGAGACAAGTGGGGTGAGGTGATATATGTGTATGAGTAAGGATGAGTGAGGGTGTGCGAGAGTGTGTGAGGGTGTGTGTTTGGGTGTGAGCGTGTAAGGGTGTGTGTGTGTGTGTTACGGTGAGAAAGGGTGGATGTGTGTGTGTGTGTGTGTACCTAAGTGTGTGATAGCTGCGATCAGCATGATTTTACCGAGTTCAAACTAAGTCCTCTGTATCTTCATATGAGAGCTGTAACAGCCAGTCCTTTACAGTCTTTTTGCATAAAGCGGCAGTACAGTTTTTAATATCACATAATTTGCAGACTTTATTATAGGTATTGAGATGAGCGAAGGCTGGACTTCTTCGAGTGAGTAGGGAGGTAGCTCGTGGGAGGGGGAGTCTGAAGGCACGCCTGGAAATTGTATCATTGTAATCAGAGCTATTGAGGAGGGCCTTATGGGCGATTACTGTCGCTTTTAAGATGTACAGCTGGCGTACACGCAGCACTTTGAACTCATTATAGAGGCTGTTGGTCGAGTATTGGAAAGGTTTCCTTAAAGTCACTTTAATGAGTGCTCTCTGGGCTCTCTCCAAAGTCATCAAACTAGATTTGCCTGCACTTCCCCATACTGAGACACAATACTGCAAGATAGATTGGCATAGAGCCAGATACACCTGTCGTACTATATCAGGTTGGGCACAGTCTCTGAGTTTTTTCATTACAAAAATAAGTTTTCTTACACAACCTGACAATTTGACAATGTGTTCCTTAAAAGAAAGGTTTTCATCAATAATAATGCCTAGATACTTTATAGATGTGGTGCGTACAATGGAACTGCATGTGCAACCAGAAAGTTGCTGGGAAGACATATCACGTGAACAGCAATTGTGAATTTTCAATGTAATGTTTGAGGGAGGACTCGACACACTTGTCTTGGAGAATGCAATATATTTCGTTTTCTTGGAGTTTAATGTCAAAAGGTTCCTGTCTAGTATCTCTGCAACTCGAGCCAGACCTGCTTCTGCATGGTAGTACACCTGGTCCCAGCTTTTATCATGAAAAAGAATCACAGTATCGTCAGCGTAAGTAATTATTTCTGAATTTATAAGAGATAGACTTACAATATCATTAATATATAGTGTGAAGAGAGTGGGGCCAAGAATGCTACCCTGCGGGACACAAGTCAATCGGAAGATAATCACTAATGTCGGAACCTATTTTTACACACTGGCTGCGACCGCTTAAATAACTTCGAAACCAATCATGTGTCACTCCTCTTATTCCACAGGACTCCATTTTCTTTAAAAGCAAGCCAACCGAAACGGTGTCAAAAGCTTTAGCCAGGTCAAGGAACACCGCTATGCACTTTTCTTTGTTTTCCACGTATGATGAAACTAGATTGACTAGAAGGGACGTCGCGTCTTCGGTTGACTTACCTCTTCGAAAACCAAATTGCCTTTTAGAGAGTAAATTACACCGTTCTAAGTAAGCGGTCAGACGACTATTTACAACTTTTTCGACAACTTTTGAAACAATGCTTAAAAGAGCTATAGGCCTGTAGTTGTCAGGGAGGGTTTTGGAGCCATTTTTGAAAATAGGTGATACGGCAGCAGTCTTCCAGCAGTCGGGGAATATACCCGATATTAGACTTAGGTTAGTTATATACACGAGAGGGACTAATATCGAGGGCAGTGATTTCTTTAGCAACATAACTGTTATCCTGTCGTTTCCAGGTGAGCTGTAAGCTGTAATAATCAACACTTATATAAATAGGTTTCCATTTTGAACCTATCTTTTTAACACGTTCTTGCCAATAGGATAAAGGAAATAAATACTAGGTACGTAAATCAATAGCCCATACAGTTATAGCCAAAAAATATATGTCTACATCCATTCATCGAGTTCCTATAACCATCTGTAGATCTATTTGTACCAATAAATCATCTCATTTATCAAAATTCTGACACTCCGAAAAGTAGGTACATATTGGTAGTCGTAATCTAAGCAGTATCAAAGATGCTTTGCTGCATGGGAGATGTAGTGTTCGGAAGTTTGATAAGAATCACGTCGCAGTATCTAAGGTATTAACCTTATAATAATACAATGACTGTATAATTCGTTTTTATTTCCTTCATTTTTTCATGTATGAGGTCTTAGGTCCGTATTAATAAATCAAACTTAGCTCTGAGAGCTATCTTCAGTGTGCACTTGCTCTTTCGTTCTAATTAATATATACATCTTAAGTTGTAGATTAGGAACAGAAACTTACATGATCTCTGGCAAATTAATAAATGACACTCAGCGGTTAAGTGCTATCCGATTCTGACACAATTGACACATACAAGACAGTATCTAGTAGCCAGTGCTACATCTCAATATCAATTTATTAAATAGCAACGATCTCAAGATGCAGATTACATTTTGAGTGTTGAGTAGCGCACTTGGTAGCACTATTGAGGTTCATTTATTAATACGGCCCTTAGTTTTTTGACGGTTTTGCTCGTCTGTTTGTGCCAATAACCTACTAGTATTTAGCGCTTTTGTATGAAAATCCTGTACCTACCAAACAAAGCGCTAGTTGACGCGTACTATGTCGAGCTAGTGAAAACTCATACTCAAGGCACAGATCTCATTCACTGACTGGCGGTATGCTAACTGTCTCGGCGTGGGATAACGCGATACAATATCGCACTAAAACTTCACTAATGAAAGAGCGAGCGCAAACTCGATTGAACAGTGAATTAATCAACCCAAATCGGCTGAGAACGGCTCATTAAACTGAGATTAAACGATGGTTAATCTCTAGAGCGTCGCGTGAACACACGTTACTTTACATTTAAACTTATATTAGAATGATAGGTTAATATTATCCACAATCCATACAATGGGCACATAATTTGAAATCTCAAAATGATTTCTAACATGATTAAATATAAAGCCTCTTTTATGTTGTGAGTTTGAACTTTGTACCAATTCTTTTTGTTTTATTAAAGCTCTACAGGTTCAAATAGTCTCCTGGGTGACTTTGTTTGGGAATAGTTGAAAAGAAAAGGTCCTCTCCGCACTACAGGTAAGTACCCTTAAAAGCAATTACCTAAATTGCTTTAAACAATTGGTACATAACTTTATTTGTACTAAAACTGGGTCTTACCTACTTTGTTTGATGAAACCATGTTGTGAGTAGGTGCTTAGAAAATAATGTTACTAATGAGTCAGAAAAAGACAACCCTATTGGAAAGGAAAATTCTGTTTCAGTCTTAGTCAGCCAATGTCATTGTAGTAAACTCTCATTTATAACGGCCAATTGTTTGATCTGTAGTCAAAATGTGTGTAAGAAAACAAAAGAACTGGCATTATCTTTGTATATATCCTTTTTCGAACTCATACCATAATCAATTAATCATATTTTGTTTTCTTTTATGGTTATATTGATTTGTTAATTCGATTGATGTGTTTGACTTGTAAAAGTGTGATTTTAGTGCCTATTTACAATAAATGATTTCACTTTGACTTTTACTAACAAGCGCAGCTAATTGCTTTATACACGGCGCTGGTAGTAAGTTAGACTATATGAACAGAACAATCAGCCCTCCCTACGCTAACGTCTGAGTTTACTAGTTTTACTAGTTTAATTACAGCCTGAATCTAAGTTTTCCTACACAATGAAACACAAAAAATATGAACTGTAAATCAACTAAACTATCGCAAAGGTCACCTCTCCCGGGATCTCAGAGTTATCCAAGTTTATAGGTGGTGATTCACGGAGATTTCTTGGTTCACAACCTCCAATATTTTCAGGGCGTCGCCCCAGCAACGTCTCAAAAGTCAACAGTTTGTAATTGAACCCTTTCAATAACTTCAAAGACTCATACATTAAAATAACTTTTTAATCGTTAAGAACCTTAGACGTTTCTGGAAGGTTTTAGAACGAAGACTCACGTGCGGGTATCTTTATAAATACATTCTTTGGAGGTATTTTATGAAATACATCTGCGTAAATTGGGCTACCATTTAAACCCAGACTTTCTACGTGCCATTTACTGGCGTGAAACAAATTGTCTGGCGATGACACATAAGTTATTCAGGAGTCGCTAACGTTTTTATAAAAATATTTTGGGGGTGAATTTAGCAAAAACTTCTTATATAGACTTTGTCTTGACACTGACTTTGTCGTTATAAAACTTAATAGGTAGGTGCGGGTAGATACATGTTCAGAAAGCAAACATTATCATCTCAGTCAGCGTAACGGTTCAAGGAATTGCGCGAGCATGTTTCGAAGCACTGATTTTTGAAGCAGAAAATTTCTCCGGGGATGAGACGATAGACGATGGCAAAAGAGAAAATGTGCACGAATTTATTTCTCAATCCAAACATTCGTCATACGTACGTAAGATGTGCAAAGACCTGAAGATTAATGACACTAATCAGCAGAAATATTGGATAAAGCCAGCAGAACAGGGTAAACGCTGATCAAGCGACGTTTGTGTGAAATTGAGAAGTGGAGCGAGTTCGGTAAATTATTTGATATCAAAGGTCAAGTCATGAAAATTAATTTTGGTTGGGGTGATTAATGTCGTGGGATGCAAAACGACGCTGGGTTTAAAGTCCACCTCCTAAATTTGACGAGTTAAATCTAGGGTGATTTATTTTTAAATATTAAACAAAAAATTTCAAAGCCCTTTACATTAATCTGATCTTCTAAGCTTGTCATCGAAATACATAGTTACTGTCGCTATTTAATGCTTGAAGCACAACTGTGTGCCTAGTGCGAGTTTTGTCAATTTATTTACGCGCTCGGTCCGTTTGGCGTAAACTTGAAATTGTATGGAATAAGAGCAGCGCCATCTAGCGTCAGCGAACCGAGCGCGTAAATAAATTGACAAAACTCGCACTAGGCACACTGTTTTTCTATAAACTTTCGTCAGTGAAGTGACAGTGAAGGAAACAATTTTTGAATAATTATTTTCAAAATATCACAGCCGTTACGTTAATTCAATAAAACCTAATTAAATCAGGTTATCAGATATTTCGTTTGGAATACTGAAAAGCAGAATTATAGTACGATTGTTCACGCAAACACAAATTTATACATAGAATACCGATAACGTGGTAAAGTGGTCACGTAACGTGGAGGTCGCACACGTAAGTATATCAGAACTTCGGACCTCGTGTTTCATGTAGGTATACGAGATAGATAAGTACAATATTTGATAGCATTTGTGAGGATACGATGATCGATATACCTACATTTCTATACTGTTTTATGATGCCTACAATATTTAGCACGCCATTTTGTAGTAATGTAATATAAACACGCGTGATTTCGTCTGAAGCTGAACGCTCTCGTTGCCTCTCTTGGCAAGCGTTATACAGCTCACTTACTTCAATTTGATTATTACTTGCCAAACCTGTAGCCCGGTTGTCTCGGTAACTTCAATGTTAGGATTTAATTTGGTATGTAATTAAGGCATATTCATTTCTAATTGGACGAGTGTATTAGACGCCCTAGAAGCGTTATTGTTTAAGTAACTATTTTCTTATAGATTAATTTCAACATAATATAACTATTTTTCAGAGTCAACCTGGGACTAAAGTAGACAATCTTGCTAAAAACAGTAAACCGGTACACAAAAGTAATGTAAGCACTCACTAATTACTTAACAGCTAAATAAGTCTGGGAACTTTTCAACTAGAATTAGTTCCCCAGAAAAACAGTATCCTCTACCCGAAGAGTTAAATTTTGAAATACCTGCTCCTAAACCGGTTACTGGCCGACACATTTCTCTGAAAAAAAGCATTCAACCATAACATAGGCTTTACAAACGCGGAACGATTTATGTCTAGTTCTATAAATTTATTACCTTCAAGTTCGAAGAAACTCAGGGAGGGTGCTTCACTAAAGTAGATTTACCTGGAACAATACAAAGCAATATAATATAAGGAAAGGAATAAATAACACGAGATTTACTAGGTATTTACTTAATTGCCTGTTCGCGAGAATCATTAGTAATTAACCAGAATAACAGGTAATTTAAGTCGGGAAGGTTAATTCAAGGCGAAAATTAAGCTTTGTTTATGCACAACCGGAGATCTAAACATTATGTTGGCTTAGCTGTACATGGACACAGTTTTGTAGCTTTAGTGCGATCGCTGAAAATGTAGATAAATATCATAATACCTACAAAGGTAATAACCGTCGGTAAAGGCTTTGATTCTGGGTATTTGTGAGAGAGGGCCGCCCCGGTCAATCTAAGTACCAAGCAAGCATGGTCTAGAGATTGTGGTTTCGCTCATAGTAATTTTTGCAAAAATACCCTCCGAAAAGAGATACAGTGCCTGTAACCACGGCTAGCATCGTCGGAAAATTTCGTTGCAAAGCGCTCCAATTAAAATTTGCTATCGGAAATGAAAAAAAAAACTTGTTTTATAAAATTGCGGTTCGAACCCTTCCAAGTGAAAATAATGTTTGTTATTTATAATCTCCATTATATTATATAGAAGGTTACTAGTTAGTTGTTATCTTTGCTTTTACAATTAAGATTAGTACATTATAAAAGCCTAAAGTACATGTAGCATTTGTGCAAAACAGTTTGAGAGACTCACTATTATCTTAGATATACATAGTGCACAAGATACCAAATTGTTAAAAACATCTAAAGAAAAGTTTGTTTAAACATAGGAATATTTGTATGGAAAGTTTGACGGGAAGCGCATCCGTTTCATAATTATTGAGTCAGAGCAAATTGTCAAGTAGGAAATGCAAGTAGAAGGATGTGCAGGAAAGCCTTAATAAAATTAAGTGCATCTTTAAATCGCCTTCATAACTGTCAGCCTAAATTATTAAAAAAAACCGGCTAAGTCCCAGTCGGACTCACTCGCGAAGGGTTCCGTACAATCATCTATAAAAACGACAAAAAAACACTTTTGTTGTATGGGAGCTCCATCAAATATTTATTATATTCTGTTTTTAGAATTTGTTGTTATAGTGGCAAAAAAAATACACGATCTGTAAAGATTTCAACTGTCTAACTATCACGATTCTTGAGATACAGCCTGGTGACAGACGGACAGACAGACAGACAGACGGACGGACAGCAAAGTCTTAGTAATAGAGTGCCGTTTTAACCTTTGAGTAGGTTATCCTAAAAAAGAGTAGCCCAATTTTGTATATTAATAAAATCGCCTTTGAAGTAATTAATTTAATACGTTTATACAGGTCCAATACAAATTTTCCTCCATGAAAAGTTTTCTTTATATTATAACGA
Organism: Hylaea fasciaria; assembly: GCA_905147375.1. Taxonomy (NCBI): domain Eukaryota; kingdom Metazoa; phylum Arthropoda; class Insecta; order Lepidoptera; family Geometridae; genus Hylaea; species Hylaea fasciaria. The sequence goes on from LR990200.1 coordinate 997,339, forward strand.
GTAAATTGGATAAGACAGCGATCTCAGGGGAGCTTGAATTTTTATCCCGTCTAAAATGTTGGAGGGCCTGGTTCGTTTGACTGGACCCGCGGGTACTTAGAGGCAGGGGTTGGCTTGGATAGCATCGTGGTTAGGAACGGCGGCCATTGCGTAGCGTGAGGTCACTGGTTCAACCCCGTGTGGGGCAATTATTTGTTACAGCCACGAGTCTGAGTGATTGCGGGACCAAAATCCTTGTAGTCCCCGATTCTCTAGATATAGGGAATCCTAAGAAATCCTAATTAGTAACCTATGCAGGTCCACGCATCTGAGACACTGGCATGTTATCCCACTAGTATTTTAAAGGCGAAAGTATGTGAATGTATTTGTATATTGGTTATTTCTTCACGCTCAAATGGCTAAAACAATTTTGATCAATTTTGATATGGAAATTTGTAGCTAACACACTGGATATTCCGAAAACTGCAGGTAACACCGCGGCGCACAGCTAGCCATTTACTAAAACGCTCCTGTAAACAAAACCACCTAACTACTGGTTTTTGATGGTTTTTTTTTCGGATTAATTTACTCGTGCTTGGGTATAACGTGATACGTTCCATAATATAACCACAATCAAACAGTTGAAGTACGCTTGAAAAGCTTAGATACTTCTTTGAAGATGTGAAATTATGTTTTCAAACCAAGTTTAAATGTAACAGTCTGAACTATACCGTTTAGTTTAACAGTTGTAAATTACTGCTTTATCTCGATTAATTAGTCGGGAGATTTCGCCATACTTAATACAACGTTATAACCAGGAGCTATTTAGAATTCTAGTCTGGATTTAAGCTTAGCAGACTAAGCCGAGATTAAAGTTACTTGATTAATTTCACACAAAGGTTTTCACGCGAGTTGTTGCTGCAAATTTTCTGTTATTATAATAATGATGTTGCTCATTAATTTTGATATTGAATATCTAAACACTCTCCCGTAAAAGTGCGTTGAAAAATAAGGTAGCGCGCGCAACCAAAATTGTCTCCAAACTAAGCCTTTGCATAATTAGAAACTTCACTTACACAGTCCGTAATTAATTAATCTTTATCCGCATGGGCCCTAAAAGGGCACTTATTAAAGTTAGCTCTCTACAACCGGATTCGGGTTACATCCTATCTAGATAGCCGACAAAAACTGGATGCAGCATTTTAACAAACAGTCTAATTCTTCTATGTGAATGAAACGTTTTTCCCCTCTAACTACATGCCAGTTGTCCAGTTCATTCGCCTGAACCAGTGAGACCTTTTTCCTCGTTCGTTCAGTCGACTGAACTAGTAGGACAAGTGTGTAGGAATAGGTTGTGGTAAATGTAACTATATAAATAAGTACATAGGCACAGAGCCGCCAAGACGCGCAGGCGGTCATCTTCCTTGCATTGTCAATAATGTTCATAACTGTTATTTATGATATGCTTCTTACAAATGCATTATTTATTTCCTTGAGATCTTGAGGTAGCCCTAGAAATTGTTTCAGTAATCTTACTAGGTAAAAAACTTAGCCGGAAAATTATGCATCGTTTTCTAGAAAAGATTTTCAGTTTTATCAAGTCTACAAACGTAATTAAAATTACGATGTTGCTGTTCGTGTGTTTGCTAGTAATTGATTTGTGACGCATGTCTCGAAAAAATACGTAACTGAAACTGTATGTTGCTGATGTATAGAATTGACGTATGTTTTGGCAAATACGTAACTAAAATTGTACGTTGCTGATGTATAGAATGGATGTACCTATGTTTTGGTGTACTACGAGAGGACATAAGTAGGCTATTTCACGGCGTCGCCATACAAAATATGGTAAAAATGCGTAATAGGTCAAATACTTTTAAAATTTTTGCAACATAATGTGGCCGTTCTATTTACAATTTTAATACCATGTAAACACCTATTGAATACCAAGCCTAAGTAATACCTTAAGAAATATCGTTACAAACTAACTTAAGCTATCTTGACACCACATGGCATTTAATTAGGTGCGTAGTATAATTTGACTATTGTTATCAAACGGATATACGTAATAACTACCACTCGCTTTGCGGTGAAGGAAATGGGAATGTTATCCACCAATCCGGACCGTACCTCCGTAGTGGATTATGGCCTAAACCACCTCACAAAAGCGAGGGCAGGTCTTTGCCCAGCAGTGGGACTGTACAGGCTGAATTATTATTTATTATATCAAACGGACCTGTTTTGTTGTTGTTGTTGTTGTTGCCCGAGCTCTGGCTGAAGAGAGAAGCGCCGGTGAGCCGGGCGCGTCGGAGGATCCACCACATCTTATCAATATTTATAGCCAAACTCTTACTGCAAACTCAACGAGAGCTTATACTCAGTCCGACTTGGATCTGAGTAAGTTATGAATATCCAAAACTGAGTCAACTTTAAAGATCAATTGCGGAACTGTTCCAAGCAGTGCCTAAGTAATTCCTGGCGTTCAGCTGCGTGACATGCAATTTGTTGTATGAATGCAAATCGTGAAGTTTATTATTTTTCAGTGATGTACGTAGTCGAACGCGTGGTGAAGGAGGTAACGCAGGAAATACGTCCTCACGGGCGGCGGCGACTCGTGTACTGAGCGGCTTCTACGACACCCCGAGACCTGCGCGTTAGGGCATTTAGGGGTATTAGTAAAAACCAGTGAACAGGTGCATTTTTCAGTGAACAGGTGAAATAGTAAAGCACTTAATTTCAAACTTAACGGATTGTTAAGTGTGAAAGGAGGGTTAGGAAGTTTTGAGGATGCGAAGACTGGCTATTTTTTCCATCATTGTATAACTTTACGACACCCTTTCCAAACATCTGGATATAATGAGAACAATTAATTTATTTTATCTGCCCGCTTGTACGAGTAACATATCGCTTTGAAAACTTTTTTAATATATTCACGTTCTACGCACAGTTTGAGAGTTTAGTTGTATTATTATGAAGTTATATTTTTATAAAATTAAATTAAATGTAGCTAGGGGCAGGATTAGGTAGTTTATATACTGTATAAACTAACTAACCCTAGTTTGGCCACCTGTCCGGTGAGCAAGCTCGGCAGATGGTTACGGAGAGGAGCGCAGGTCGTGTTGACAACCGTAACAAGTCTAAAAAGTACCTTCACGTGGTGCCGCCCGTTCTTGGTCTGATCCCATCTGGAACAGACGTAACAGACACTTTTAGGCGAGCCTCTAGTACTCCATAACCTAGTCCCTTCCCAATACACAACTCCTTACTCCTATCCAATCCCAAAAGGCAGCTACAGTGACGAGGTGGTCAGGTCACTGTGGGCCTGCTATCTCACATAAGAAGATAACAGGTGGGAGTATGACCACCCACGTAATCGGTGCTGTGCGTGGGGGGCCCGTAGGTGGGATGCAACAAACCTGGAGGCTGAGTGGGGGAAGGCCGGTTTGTGCCAACCCTTCGCAACACTCCTCTTTGGTGTGAATTTCAACCGAAACGGGGGGACATGGCCTAGCCAGCCATGTCTATCCAGCACAGGTGGCAGCCTTCAGCTCCACTAGGCGAGAGAGGGGGGACTATGGGGCCTGCAGTCGGCGCTGCCTGTCGGGGACGCCCTTAGGGGGTTTTTGGCGTTCCTCGACCAGCAGCGTTTGGTTAGGACTCGTGGGCAACGGGGACCCCCTCTCTATATCCGTTTTAGTAGCCCTGGTGTTGCAACTCAACACCCCCAGGTGCGGGCTCCGTGGCGGGTGGGGAGCTAATCGGAAGAATCTTTTTAAATGTTACAGAAAATGGAGAATAAAACTAACAACCCACAAAACCCCAAGACGGTGGAGTGCATCGCGAAGGCATTCGCTGATGCGACTAACGACACCGCAACCTGGCAGGTCATCAACAGACCGAAGGAACACAAGGAGGCACGTGCAGAGCGGAACCAGTCGTCGGCTGGAGGACCGAGCGGTGCTAAAGACCTCGAGGTGGCCCACGCCACGAAGGGGCTAAACAAGAAAGAGAGACAGAAGCTGAAACGCCGACTCTATAGAAGGGAGCGCAAGGAAAAGGGAAGTACGGTAACTGGTGGACTGAAGCCAATGGCAGAAGACCCCAGACCGACTATACCAGGACCGAGCGCATACCGGACAGCGAGCAGGCCGGAGGCTAAAAATAATCCCTCTCAGGCGCCGAATGCACCGACAGTGGGAACCGCGGACTTGTCTGCAGTGACTGCTGGCTCCGAGGCACACAGAGGCAAAGAGAAGGGACAGAGGAACAAAAGAAACCGCGTCAACCGCAAGAAGCGAGCAGCAATTGCAATTGCGAAGTCGGCACAGGCACCTGCCCGAACAGAGCCTAGCAAGAGGACGCGGTTAGATGACACAGTGTCCCCGAGAGGGGAGCACAAGAAAGCGAAGCTGGACACCACTCGTCGAGAACAGACAAGCTACGCGGAGATACTGAACAACAGACTCTGCGTCGCGATATCTAGGGCCGACAGTGTCCAGCTGAGCGTAGAACAGGCCGAAGCCGTGAAGACGTTCCTGGAGGATCTGATCACGGAAGTCGCCTACGACCCATCAGACTCCGCCATCGTACCACTGTTCAAGGGCAAGCCCATCATGGCAGATGGAGTCCTTAAGCTGTGGTGCATGGATGAACCGACACTAAACTGGCTAACATCTGCCATCAATAACATTCCCACTACGGCTTGCCCAAAGCTAGTGGTGAAAAAACAGTGTGAACTGTTCAGAAGGATACGAGCGGCCCTGTTCCTCCCGGATTGCAAGAACAACCTGGAGGCCGTCAATCGGGTTCTGGTGAGACAGAACCCGTGGGCCCTCGTGAACACCTGGACAGTATACACCCATACTCGGCAAAGGATGGAGAAGGACCTCTTCATGACTCTGGGAATACCAGAGAATGTAGTCCCCATCCTTCTGAAACACGGACGTAGACTCGTTTACCAATTAGGGAGCGTCTACATCCGATTTTACGCCAGAGACGGCTCTTTAACGGATACCCCAGAGCAAAAGGACGCACCACCAGCCGACGACCAGAGGGGAATCCCCCAGGGTGGGCCGACGCACTCGTCCCCCAAACCGTCCACCTCCAGCTGTATGGAGGGGATGAGTGTGGATCAGGAGCCCCCCAGGAGTGGTATGGAAAGACCAACAGAGGAGCAAGCGGTGGAGGAGAAGGGAAAACCAGATGATGGTGACCCCTACCCCGCTTAGTTTCACACAGACGAACCTCCAGCACAGCCTCACTGCCACGGCTAACCTGCGCAGAGTGCTGGAGACAAAGAGCAGTGGGACCGTCGCCCTGATCCAGGAGCCGTGGATCAGAGCGGGGCGTGTATGCGGTCTCAGAAGCTTACCTGGTAAGTTAATACTTGATAACACTTGTACAAACCCGCGAGCATGTATTTATATATCGCGAGACATAACAGCAATGACCCTCGCAGAGTTCTGCACTAGAGACCTGGCAACGGCCAGACTCCAGAGGGGAACGACGGCGGAGGACGCGGTTATCATTGCGTCAGCGTACATGCCAGCTGACGAGGTGATCCCATCAAAGGAGGTAACTGACCTGGTGAGATACAGTGAGCAACGAAACATGCGACTAATCATCTCAGCAGACACAAATGCACATCACCCACTCTGGGGAATGGCAGCAGCCAACAGCAGAGGTGAAGACTTGGTAAACTTTTTATTCACCACGAACCTCTCCATAGCAAACAGAGGTGCGGAGCCTACTTTCGTGACGCGTAGATGCCGCACCATTATAGATTTAACCCTAATATCAGGAAACCTTAACAACTTTAGAAACTGGCGCGTATCAGAGGAGGCGTCATGCTCTGACCACAGGTGGATCTGCTTTGAAATAGAACACTCCACCATAGCACCAGAACCAACTCGCAATCCACGCAAAACTGACAAGGTAAAGTTTCGCGAGGGCCTCAAACAACGGTTTAATAAGGTAAATATAGAATCGCACATAAACAATACCATTAACCTGGAGCAGGCGGTAACACAACTAACCGACTGTCTCACCAGAAGCTTCGAAGAGGCGTGCCCCCTATCCACACCGGACGCGAGTAAAAACGGTAACAAAGGATGGAGTAGGGATCTGGAGAGACAGAGAATAAAGGTACGTAAACTCTTCAATAGAGCAATGAACACTTACAAAGATGAAGACTGGAGCAACTATAGAAGTGCCCGCTCGGAATATAAGAAACGGCTACGCTCCAAAGGTCGTAAGTCATGGAAGAGGTTCACTTCCAACATAGAATCGAACACGCAAGCTAACAGGGTTAGGAAAATCTTAGCCGCTGAACCCAATCGCGTTATAGGTTCCCTGAAACAATTAGACAACACATACACAAAGACAACATTAGAAACAAACAGCCTTCTGATAAGGACACACTTCCCAGAATGCCAAATCACAGACACCACCAACTGGGGAGACTGTGCTGAGGAGATGCCCACAGACAACGACTGGCGAGTGGCAAACTCAGTGGTAGACAGGGATAGGGTAAAATGGGCCATAAACACCTTTCAACCTTTTAAAACAGCAGGACTCGATGGCATCTTTCCTGGCCTACTGCAATGGGGGGAGGAACACATCAGCGGAGTGTTGCATTCCATCTTCAGGGCCTGCCTAGCATACCGATATATACCAATCGGGTGGAGGGAGGTTAGAGTTCTTTTCATACCCAAACCAGGAAAGAGTGACTATACAGATCCAAAAGCATACAGACCAATTAGCTTAACATCATTTCTCCTCAAAACTCTAGAGAGACTATGTGATCGATACATTAGAGACAAAATTCTAACAGTAACACCATTGCACCCAAATCAACATGCTTACAGCGCGGGTAAGTCGACGGAGTCAGCGCTCCACAAAGTAGTAAGCACAATAGAACAAGACATTAAAAACAAGACACTTTGTCTCGGAGCCTTCATCGATATTGAAGGAGCTTTCGACAAAACAAACTTTGCCAGCATCAAAGCTGCGCTAACGAAACACAGGGTAGAGAATACGCTGACAGATTGGGTCATTAATATGCTAAAATTCAGAGCAGTAAGGGTGGACCTCGGAGGGACCACCAGAGGTGTGGTCTCTAGAGGATGCCCACAGGGAGGGGTACTTTCGCCCCTACTATGGAACATGGTAGTTAATGACCTAATCACGAAGCTAAATAGACAACGGTTTCTCACGGTAGGTTACGCGGATGACCTGGCTATCCTGATATCAGGTCACTTCGCAAGCGTCTCCTGCGACATGATGAACAACGCACTAAAAATCGTAGAGAACTGGTGTACAGACTTTGGATTAACCGTGAATCCAACGAAAACACAATTAGTAATGTTTACTAACAAAAGAAACCTAGGTAGATTTGCATTGCCGTACCTCTTCAACACACAGCTAGCACTGACAGATGAGGTTAAATACCTAGGTATCACCTTAGACAGTAAACTGAATTGGGCAAAACACCTAGAAAGTAAAATAAATAGAGCTATCATTTCATTTTGGCAATGTAGGAAAATGATAGGTAAAACATGGGGATTAACCCCGAAAATAACGCTGTGGCTCTATAACACGGTCATAAGACCCTCAGTGACGTACGGAGCCGTAGTCTGGTGGCCGAGAACCACACAGATCACCACCATAGGTAAACTACAAAAATTCCAAAGACTGGCGTGTGTGGCTGCAACAGGTTGTATGAGGACAACCCCAACGGCAGCCCTAGAGGCATTACTTGGACAACCACCGTTGCAATTTCACATCCAGCAGGAAGCTGCGGCGTCTGCGTATAGACTCCGGGCGTTAGGTCTTTGGGATCAAAACAGACAATCAACACACACGTCAATAGTGGCAGCTTACGCAGAGAACAACCCAGACATACTTTCCATCTATGATAGGGTCCCCAAACAGCACTTCTTTACCAAGAGCTTTAAAGTGCAGCTGCACGAAGAACCGAGTGATAGTTCCAGCCCGGATGAGGTCAGAATATACACAGACGGCTCTAAAACGAAAACAGGTACAGGGTCAGGCGCCTTCTCGGAGGACCTTAACATACATATAGCTATTGCTCTAGGACCAAATAACTCCATCTTCCAAGCGGAATGTGTAGGTATAATCCAAGCAGCAACAGCAATACTACACAAAAAGGTAACAGACTCAAACATTAGAATTCTCTCGGACAGTGCTTCGGTCTTAAGAGCACTCCAAAGAGTGGAGCATTCCTCGGGGTTAACAGTTCAATGCCACCATCTACTGGAAGAGGTCAGTAAGTATAATCTTTTAACCCTCCAATGGATCAAGGGGCACAGCGGATCCAGAGGCAACGACGAGGCTGATAAACTGGCAAGGAGAGGCTCGGATTTGCACCCCGTAGGACCTGAGCCAATGATCCCTCTACCTTTCGGCCAGATCCGTGCATGGATTCGCGCTAGAACATCCAAACAGCATAAAGAGTACTGGGCAAGTATAAAAGATTGTAGGCAGTCAAAGGAAGCTTTTCCGGACCTCAGTCCGAGATTCTCCCGCAAACTGCTAAATCTCAAACGGGACAAACTCCGGCATGTAGTCGGTATAGTCACCGGTCACTGCCTATTAAACAAACACCTATTCACTATAGGTGTCACGGACAGCCCCTTATGCAGAGGATGCATGGAGGCAGAAGAAACGGCCGCGCACGTGCTCCTTGAGTGCGAAGGCGTGGCGTCACAAAGGGCGCAGTTCCTGGGCGCACCGGGAACCCTGCAGGAGGCCTGCACTGATATATGCAAGCTGCTCGCCTTCCTGGAGGATATCGGATGGCTGAATTAACTACCACCACCCGACATCACGCAAAAAGGGCCGACCATTCGGCCTAGTTGCGGAAAAGAAGCCCGTTCACCAAGTACCAAGTACCAAGTAAATGTAGCTAGGTCGCAGTCAACCTATAGTGTTGAGCCATATTTTTTTCCGGCCAGTTTGGGCATTGAAATGGCACATTTTTTTAATAGTCTATCATATTACAATAGGTCTCGTACACTTCGCAATGAAATACAAGTATGAGAAATAAATACAAAAAGTTCATTTTTATTTTGTTTTTTTATATCCCCCAATGTTTTTGTTGAAATAAAGATATCGTATATAGTACCCACCTACTAATAAAAGTAAAAAAAATTAAGTCACATTTTCGGTTCCCTACTAAACAGGTTTCATTGTTAGTTTGACTCAGTGACAATCTTCATACTAAATAATATAAATAAAGTGATGTAAGTATGCAAGTTCTCCTACATTATAATTATCACAGCAGTCAAGCCACGAGAATAATCAAACGTAGTAGGTACAAGGTAAGGCGTCAATTGATAAAATCTCACTTTCCTTATATCACATAGCTGTTATGATATCAATAAGGAAAGTGAGGTTTTATTTATATATCGTAATGTAATATAAAATATAGTGCCGTCACGAGTCCAACGAATGCCTTCCACCCGACCAGAAAACATTAATTGCTTACTATATTATATACTACTAGCGTTAACTACTATCCCGCGGGAACCATTAATTTTTACGGGATAAAAGGTAGCCTATGTGTACCGGGGATAGCATAGCTTCCCAACAGTGAAAGAATTTTTCAAATCGGTTCAGTAGTTTCGGAGCCTATTCATTACAACCAAACAAACAAAGTTTTCCTCTTTATATTATTAGTGTAGACTACGTGCATATTAATTGCTATTTGTTTCCATGGTCAGATGGCGATAAAAATTCAATGGACCTTATCTAGAATTGGAATGTTACCCTTCCCACAGTCCGGTAGACGTCTATGTAAATATTGAACTGATTTGTTACTCGTCTGTCGCACCTGCGAAGCGTTATGGTGATAATTTGAAACGGTCAACGCATACCTTTAAATGAAAATTCATGTTACATTTTCCCTAGGACAGATTTTGCATTTGAAACACAAAGGATTTCTGCTAACTAAATATAACTAATTTACATTTTTCAAATAAAAGCTCATACTTATTACCTACCTAAAATCCTGAAACTGAAAGCTCTTATTTTTCACCTCTGAATTTATACAGCTGAGCTAAACATTTTCACTAAAATATACGCACGCCCCTAAGGGCGTTCTATCTAAAAACGGGTTGAAATATATTTTTACTTTTTGCATTTCACACGATCCTATGCAAATATCGTCATAAAAGTAGAGAATAATCTGTGTAATGGTAACCTTGCCCTTTGATGAACACCTAAAAGAGATAGGTTGGACTTTAGGCTTTGGAGTTACTCGCCTTGGGCTCTTTGACGTCCCAAAGATGTGTAGTGCGTAGCATCATTTGCCGATCCCGACACACGACGTCGGTAACGTATCTTCCAAATTAGTCTTAGCTTGTTGGAGATTCGAAGGGCCCATTCGGTAGAAACGTGACTTTGCGTAACTTTTTGTGATCCGCTAGTGTAATAGAATTTGGGGGATCTAAACGGCTCATTGTCATAAATACGGAATGTCTAGGTTTGACGGGCTTTTGATCGACTAATATTTGTTGAAGGCTGTGTTTTCTCCTAAGCCTGGGATCAGATAAGGCATCTAAGTCATAGTGATAACTAAAAGAAACAGCTCAATAAAATGGCTATTGTTGGGAATTTCAGTTATTTGTTCGAAGTCGTTAACATTTCGACACAATATTCGATTATATAGAAACGTATTTTTGATCGAAAACAATTATTTGGTAAATTTTTTGTAGTTTATTTAGGAGTCAGTTAGTAATACTGATAGTCTGTTGATGTAAGTGACGTTTCCTTTGTCCAAGATTGTCTTTTATGTGAGGTTTAAGATGGTTATGAGCACGCACGTACCCATGTGTTTGCTGTTATACGATATTATTCTGTACGCAATTATTACTCGCTTATCGACGAGACAATATCAGAGCACCCACATCTCGGAAATAATTTCAATGGAATCCACCTATTCGGATCTAGCCTCCGTGGTGGATATGGCCTGATCCTCCTCTCACAATTGAGGTGATTGAGACCCATGCTCATCAACGATGGTGATGATGTTTATGTCTTTTTCCGATTGAATATAAGTAATTACCGTTATTCCTATATAATTATGTGTTTCCTTTGACCGAGACATACAACGTAAATTAACGTAGTTCTAGCGAAGCTCATCAATCTTCCCACGCTAACGTAGAACGTAACCGTATTACGTTGTTTACTCGTATCCCAATTTTCATACTGTCACACCCTCGCGCTTTTCTTAAGGGATTATTTTGAGATCAAACAACAATCAGCGCTTTATTTTATTTGCTGTTATTTTAGTAAATTATATTGCATAACTGATACGTTACGTACGATACGATACGTAACTGATAGCGTTGCGGGGTGGATAATGATTATATAATGATCATAATAATATGATCCATATTATTTAGTGTAGTATGTGTGAACATGGCATTTTGTTATTTTGCGTTAGATATATTTTAGTGCTTACAGTTTTATATGCCAACTTTTTACATTTCATACCTACCAGTTACATTTAATACCAGTTGTTTCTAAGTGGCATAAAGACTCCACACATACATCTTTCCCAATTCATGACTTTCTCGAAAAAAATGGTACATTTGGCTCACGAAACTTGAGAGTTCTGCCCAAACTCACCCCCAGGGTGGGATCGAGGGTGAGGCTAATAAGGGCAGGAATAATAAACTGCCGCGGTGTTTTCTACGAATTGGAAGGGTAATGGATTTTTGAAGAAAAGCCTAACATGTTTGTGGTAATGGGTGTAGGAGGGAATCTTAATTAAGTTCCTTTTGCACGGACTTATAAAGAAATAGAGGTAGCCAGCCTTTCGCTAGCCAAGTGCAGGACCGAACCAAAATACAGAACTACACTTTTTTACGTTTTGACTTTTCTTTAGCGATTGATGCCCCGAAAATTACACCACCATCAATTTCTATCTTTTATGTTAAGGTATGTTCGACAAAATCGACGTTTTTCACTCTAGTTTTCTTGCTCAATCCTGGCATACCTAATTATTTTACTTGTTTATTTGTTATTGAGTTAGAAAAAGCTAATATTAGACGTCGATTTGTGGAGAAAATATTTAGACGCATCTGTTCAACTCTGGTTTAAATCTTTTGTGGTAAGAGCCTGAATAAAGATGTTATCGTTAACCCCTCAATACATAGATGACAGTTCGCACATTATGACCCTTATTTGTAAGCGCCGCAATCTCCAAAAACATCCACTTACCAAATGTCGGACATACTTACCCATTAACGTCACATACAATTTAAGGTAGTGTCGCTAGATCACTTTAATGTCTCACCCCAGGGGCTGGACACACAGACACCGCAGTAAATGTAGCGACACTCGACTCTCAGGTATTTTGGGAGACACAAATTTGGTTTTAGTCGCTGTTAGATAAGTGTCTTTAAATAAATAAGTTTACGCGTAAATTTCAAGGAGGCTCTTTGCTAAAGATGTTTGTTCCCTTCGATATTATTCAACGTATACATTTAAAAGTTGAGTCATAAAAGTAACTTTAAAAACGAATTGAAAAAGCAAAAAGCAGTAAAGCAGTATTTTCTTTCAACAACATATTATTTATCAAACACTAATAAAAGCATGAGCAGAAATATGAAAAAACAATTCAGGTTCCATTCTACTAAAATAACAGCTATACTTACCTACCTATTTTTTTAATATTTTAGCTACGCATGGTTTGTGCATTTAGCCCTTGAATTAGCCACAGAGGTGTACTTATAATATTTCATAACCTCAAGATTTTTGTTCAGATAGAATGTCGATTTTCGAACCTCAATCAATCAATCAGATGGTTTAGCATAATAATATAGTCAATATGCGTTGCTATAGCGGCACAGCACTCTGTTTATTTTGCTTCTTTCGACTATTTATTTCGACTATCAACTCTACAGTAAGATCCCCTGGTTAAAGTGTAGGTATATAGGTACTGTAATACTGTTATATATGTAGGTGGTTGTACTTTCGTTGAGGTAGAAAATCCTGTTCCTTTGAAGATTGCTTCATATAAACCGGCAGCGAATGTTCGGGAGAGTGAGTGTGGAATGGACCATTTTTTTATGAATTCGTTCGCCTTTCCCCCTTTTCTTGTCCGCGTTTCCCCCTTTCCCCCTGTGCTAAGGGGAACGCTACCATTTCATTGTTCTTTGTTAATGCTTTTGTTCTTTTTGAAACATTGTTGTTTATTGTTCTTTGCACTTAGATTTGCTCGCTTGTGTAATTATAGATGTTTTTTTGGAGCCTCTGTCTAAGAATATCTATTTTATTTTTCAGGTATAGGAAGATGAATCTGAAAAACTTACTATAATGCACGTAATATAACTTTGAATGTGTTTATAAGTAAGTTTATCAGATTATAATATACATTATTACATACATCATTTTCTAGTTAAAAAGGGTTGAGTTGAGATAGTTTTTATTTATTTTTGTTTGCATTCTATAAACCTTCTATTATTTATTATGTACTAGCGGCGCCCCGCGGTTTCACCCGCGTTACATTTACCTACAACACCTATAGGTAGCTATTTGAAAGGTTTGTGCATAATTATTATTATTGTGTCATCATAGTTAGCATCCGGGTACTGGGGCGACTGTCTGTACATTAGTTAGCTTCCGATATCGGTCGCTAAGTCATAACGTACCGAAAATGAAACAGTATGAAAGCCACATAATTATTAAAATTCTCAGATTAAACCGAGATCGAGGGACAAAGTTAAACGTACCTAATCTTACTACAACAATGTGAGTTAGTGTGTGTGTATGTATGTTTGTGAGTCACATAATAACATTTATGGTATAATCTTATCTATGATATATGCCATCTCTATCGCTTTCCCTCTCCTTCTATCTCTATATCTTTCCTTCTCCTTCTATCTCTCCATAATATGTCCCTTTCTACTCTCAATCTCTATTTTTCTCCCTTTTCCTCTTTGGATTTCTCTCCCTCTATTTCTATACACTTCCCTCACAATCTATCTCTTTCCCTCTCTCACTCTCTCTCTTCCTAGGTCTCTCTTCCTTTATTTCTACATATTTTCCACTCCCTCTATATCGCCCTCTCACGCTCTCTCTCTCCATTTATCTCCTTTCCTCTTCCTTTTCTCTCTCTCTCCCTCTTTCGATCGCTCTCCCTCTATTTATATAAATGTACCCTCTCAATCTATCTATCTCCCTCTCTCGCTCACTCTCTCTATCTCTCTCCCTCTCTCGCTCTCTCTCTCTCTCTCTTCCTAGAATCTATATATTTCCCACTTACTCTATCTCTCCGCCTCACTCTCTAACTCTCCCTTTATCTCCTTCCCTCTCCCTTTATCTCAATCTACATACTTCTCCCTTTATCTCAATCTACATACATCTCCCTCTATCTCTTTCTTTATCGTGTATCCATTATTATCTATTCCCTTGCCAAATTGCATGACGATCCGTTCAGCCGTTTATTGTGGTCCGTAGGGGGTGCATCTAAAGAATACCTCATCATTTCAACCCCTTGCCTTGCCCCTTTTAGGGTTGATTTTGCAAAAAAGCTGAAACCCGTATTTCTTTATTTGTTACCAAAAGCCTAAATATACATTTACAGATTCCTAGCTTGAAGCATTGTAAATCACTCATACAAACTTTCAACCCCTATTTCACCCCCTTAGAGATTATTTTTTGAGACAAAATATAGCCTATGTCCGTCTCATAGGTCCAGTCTACCCCTTTACCAAATTTCATCGAAAACGGTCCAGCCGTTTGAACGTGAAGAGCTAACAAACATACACACACACACACGCACAAACTTTCGGCTTTATAATATTAGTAAGATATATTAACTAGTATGTACGTATATATACGTACTATATTTTTTTTTTATCAATGGCTGTAAAAAACATGGATGTGGTGTCACTATTTATTATAACTACATATTACATTTTCCATTAATAAGCATTTCAGTAATTCTCATAAAAACACCAAGTTTATTAGAATATATTTGCTTTTTTTTTTAATTTATTTAGTATCGCCAAGTGGTATTTATATTTGTTTTTTCTGAATGTAATCTACGTTGCAAACGCGTAGGCAGCTCCAATTGTTCGTACTCCTACGTGGATAAATGCTCGAAGACCTACGAAATCAAGTACTTCACAGAACCTACGAACTACTTCGAACTCTACTTAAAATACAGACAAACAACTCCGTAGTACAGTAGTACCCAACTTATATGGCGCGTCGTGAATCTTCGTTCGCGCAGAAAAGAAAGTATGGTCCGAAGATTAACGAAAGAATGCTTAAAACTTACAATCAACCTAAGATCACTATTATAAGGTTCATAATACACTGCAGCTGTTAGTTCCATCTCACTCATGCCACGCGGCGATCGCTAAGATGGCGGCGCGGCTGCCGACCAATAGCGGTCAATAGCATTAACCGCGCTTTGAAAATTCATCTTCTGCGCAGGTACATCGGTAAGCCATATAAGTTGGGTACTACTGTACCGCATTATTAAAATCTATGTGGCTGCGTACCTTGCTACAACAAAGTTGGAAGCCCGCGTTTTCATTGTTCTTTTTTTTTTTTTTTTTTTTTTATTGTATAACATTATAACCATCGACGTGAAGCGTCAATGCCATTTTTTTCGTCAATTTTTACATTTTTTATTATCTTTTAGATTAATTTACTCGCTGTCACATAAACTAAAAACTAATCGTAAGTCCGCCGCATTTCTCTTACATACGCGCTTTACAAACATAACCGAAACTAGACCGTGAGCAAAAAGGGTAACCAGGCCCCGCCCGCAGCGCCCGTTCACGAGCTTGACGCGTGTGCCAGCCATCGCCTTCCTCGCACGTCGTTCGGGAGGATGACGACCCGCCACACGCCGCCGCCGCGGGTAAAGCCAGTTTAGTGGGAATGATACCGCCGTTTGCTCACGGTGAGTTCAGGCTACTTTTACTTTAACTTAATTTTTACACACCAAAAGTACATTAATTTCAAGGTCAATTTAACATTTTAGTCAGCCTGAGCCGGTCGCCGGCTCCACTCCGCCTCTGAATAGTTTTATATTCTCGTCAATAACTTTTTCGTCTCTGTGCTTCATGGCCATCCTTATGTTGTGTTCCAAAATCACCCTCTCCGAGACTCCGCTGGCTCGCGCGATGAACCTTCCCACGGCATCGTCGGCATTGTCGGTGTGGTAGACACACTTTTCGGTGTGTCTTGACACCGCCACCACCGCATGTGGGACACTATCGTGCAAGCATATCTTGGAGGGTTTGGTCTGGATGATGATGACCTTAGCGAAGGTGAGTCCCTGAGACTCGTGAATGGTAAGAAGGCGAGAATCCGTCCCCGTCCCGAATCCCTTGCTGGAGAGGGACTTTTTCTCTTCTTGTGTGAACACAAGATATAGAGTCTCCGGGAGATTGGGGGGGATGCCCACATTCGTGTACCCTTCTCTGCTCAGAGAACGTACTCTAGGTGATGCTGAGTACATTCCGTTGTACACTTCGCTAAGGGCATACGGGATGTCCATCGGGTTCCGGTACGTACAAAACCGTTCCTCCTTGGCTGTTACTAAGGAGTCCGGGTACTTGTAGTGCAATGCAAAGAGATTTTCTCGGTCCAGGTAGGGTAGTTGGTTTATGTCTCCAACGAGAACGAGTTCGCTGGCACCAGAAAGCCTGGCGGCCATGACTATGGCTCCAAAGTGGTTCATGAAAGCCTCGTCAACCGTTAGACGGGTGATCCGACTCGTCTCTCTGAACCCGTTGGCTAGCACTGACGCCATAGTGCGCACTTTCGTCTTTGTCGCCTCGCCGATCCGAGGCTCCAGACGGCGCCTGAGTTCTCCGGCCGCCTCGAGCGTTGTGGTGACAACAACATCCTCGTTCTCCTTGAAGTTCCTGACAATCTCCGTGGTCTTGCCGCAACCTGGTACCCCATTGATCCATGTGATCCGTGGCACCGTCCAGTTCTCCCATACATCCTTTTCGCCAGGATTGCTTTCAATGGTTTTGGCCATCTTCAGCATCCTGTCGTCCAGCATGATTCGGGTACAACGGGCGGTGACCACAATTGGATCGTCTTTGGGCGTCTCGAAACACAACCTTCCTGTTTGCTGAGTCCTCGACTCATCGAGTCCCACAAAACCACTGATGGCGCTGTAGGCAACCATATACTGACCCGACACGACTCCTCTGATGGTCTGGGATGTGTCATTGTTGTATATGGCCGCCTCCGCCTCCCCGATCCTTACCTTCAACAGCGGTTCGTTGTCATGCTGGAAGGCTTTCAGGATGTCTCTGCATGTGGCTTGGTTGACCTCGCGAGTCGCTCTCACCACCGCCAGAAACTCAAGGAAGGCGTTTGCCACGTGGTCCATGGGTCCCGAGATCTGTCTCAGGCTCGGCGGGATTACTTGTCCTTTGTCCGCTCTGGTTCTGACTGGCGGCTGCGGCTTGGGAACTTTCAAGGGTGTTCTTAAGAATTCCCACGCCGCCGCCCCCTGTCTCTCCAGATTGTCCAGGTGTGGTCCCAAGGTTATACTGGAAGGCTGGTTCATCATCTTGACCGCAGATCTGTTCGTTGTCGCGTCTCGTCTGGTAGATTTGCAGGGCGCCGGCGCTTTGGCGCTGAAAAGATGTTTTATAACAGATGACATCGTCTTACACTTCTCTTTCATTTTTATCATTGCCAAGGCTTTTCCGGGGTCTTCTTTTCCTCTCTCGTCGGCTATTTTCTGTTGCAATCTCTCCGATCCGCTCTGTAGGCCATGACTTGGGCCCGAGGGTGGGGGGGCGGGGCGCGAAGCTGTTGCAGTGTCGCAGACGGGGGCCTTGAGGAAGCTAAGATCTTCCCCTCTGCCCTCGTACACGACCACCTCGTGATGTAGTGAGGCTTTAAGGCAACCATTCCTGTCCGCTACCTCCCCTCTCTCAATCCCAAGTGACATGACGTCCACACTGACACGAGTGGGTCTGCCTCTCAATGGATCCTCTCCCAGGCTGCTGAGTAAAGCACAGGCACGGGCGAAGGGTGGGATGCTGTCCCACTGGAAAAGCACTACCACCTTGTCAGGTAGTCGTGCTATCCGGCATGGTTGGCCTCCCACCGTCGCCTCGGCAAATGAGTCGAGCTTTGTTCTCTTAATTCTGGTCTTAGAAGTATTTCCATTAAGAAGCAGCGCCAGACCCGGCGGGATCGTGATCTTGCCTCCAGCCTCTGCCCGACAGAAGGAAACTCCTAACTTCTCAGTAATGTTGTCCATGAAAGTGGCCACTCCTCGAATCCTCACCCCAGGGGACCCCACCGCGCCACATTGCAGCAGTTTTGCTATCTGTGGTTGAGTGGTTGCCAGTCCCGGGGAAACGTCCAGTATCTGAGGTTGCGGCTGCACAGCTAGTGCAGCAGGCACTAATGTGAGTAATGTTGATGTTGTTGGTGTATATGCTGAAGGCACAGGTGTGGGTGGTCCAGGTGCAGAGGGCACTGATGTAGATGTTTGTGTTTGTGCTGAGGGCACTGGTGTGGGTGGTGCTGGTGCGGAAGGCACTGATGCGAATACTGGGGGGGTTGCTGTGGCTGTAGCTGGATCCTGATTTCTTCGAAAGGCCGTTGATCCGTTTGCCGCTGCTGCGCTCATTGCAACCACGCTCGCGTAGTCCAAGAAAGGTGTTCGTGATGACAGGTTCTCCATGATCAATGGAAGTGCGGATTGTGAGAGTTTAGTCTGGATTTTGATCTCCAGATCCATCCTTTCCCTGCCATATCTTGGACAGTCGAACAGTAGGTGCCATATCGTTTCATCGTGGCTGGGATCGCAAACGCAAGAGGGGCTGTCCCTCAATCGGAAGCGGTGAAGGTACGCCCTAAATCCTCCATGACCAGTCAGTATTTGAACATGAATAGGTGTTATTGTCATGTCTTTTAGAGCTCGTCTCGCAAAAGAGACGGTGGGAAGGAAAACCTTCGTCACTGAACCGGTGCTGGATGACTCGTAGCGCGCCTGCCACTTCTGGACAGTCTTTTCTCTTATCTGCTTTCGGATGTACGATATGGGGACTTTGCTGTAGTCTGGGGCTGTCTTTTTCTTGAGCGCAGCATTCTTCGCGAGTTCGTCAGCGCGCTCGTTTCCCGGAGTTCCGATGTGTGCTTTTAGCCAGAAGAACCTCACAGTTCGGCCCTCCAGTTCGATCTCTTTTATGAGACTCTTGATTTCGAGTGCCAGTTGGTGAGTTACCGATGCGTTCCGCAGCAGGTCGAGTGACGATCTTGAGTCACTCATGATGTTCGTTACCTGTGCTGCTCTCGATTCTCTCACCAATTTGACAGCTCTGAAAAGAGCGAAGAGTTCTGACTGGAATACCGTGTTGTGACGCTCTAAACGAAAGGTGGAATATTTTTTCTCTCTGTCATTGTTCCACAGGGTTAGGGCTGCTCCGACTTTTCCTTCAATCTTGCTGCCGTCGGTATAGATGGTAGGACCGACTATTCGCAGGGTATTGATCGTCTCGGCGTCGAAGTTATCCAACCGCTCGTACTCAGTTGCTGTGAGTAACGCTGGGTGAGGGTTTTGCAGTGGGCCCAACTTGCGCTCTATTTCCCTTCCCGGTGGTACGAAGTCCTCAGAATATCCTTTCCTGGCCCTGAAGAGTTCAGCGACTTCCAACACTCTAAGGTCCAGTGGCAGCAGTCCCGACAGAATGAGTGCCGATGTCAGAGAAACTGTGCGGTACGCTTTGCAGATCTTCTGTGCGAATCCCCTTTGAAGAGAATCCAGCTTGTTCTTCACCATAATTTTCTCAGCCGCCGGGGACCACGCGCTCGCAGCGTACAACACAATTGGCTCTATCACCGACACATATATAGTCTTTGTTATGCTTCTGTTTAACCCCCAAGTCACCTTCGCTGCGCGCGCCAGCTGTTTGTATATGTCCGCTGCTTTTGTGCAGATTGCAGATACATGCGCATTGAAAGTGAGCTTGCAGTCTATTATGAGTCCCAACAACTTTACCTCTTTAACCAAGTTTAACCGAGTACCGCACATGTGGACTTGGGGAGGATCGTACTTTTCGTTTCATTGTTCAAATGTGGTTTAAAAAATTAGCTGGCTAAGTGTTAAGCTGGGACGACTCTACCGTAGTACCTACCTACAGTAACCGGTGGCACTAATTTGTAATGACTTTGTTAATGAAGAGTGATGTTAATAGTCGTGCTTGTATTTTTTTCAAAAAAGTTGTTTTTTACTTATTATAGGTAAGGTAAGCTGAGTAAGAAAATTGTTCGGGAACTTCAAACCCATTGTCGATTATGAAAGATATCTACCCGGTTTAGTTTAAAGCTCTTACTCACTGGATAACGTTATTCACTTAATTACTAGCTGATCAGTTGCACTTCGTATTGCCTAAAATTGATTTGATTGTAACACTCGATTATGACGTCGGCATGGATATAGGCATGGATATTGCCATCGGTGTCGGCATCGACGTGAATTACATTTTTTCATACAAAAATACTATCGCGATTTACGACTTGGATTTTCGTAATATCTCACTCATTCTTTACGATAAAAAAAAACAGCTAAATCAGTCAAACACCAGCTACGTAGTGTTGTATAATATTCAAAATTGTGTTTCTCGTTATCTAAATTTATTTGTAAGGGATTTCATGTAATAACAATTTCACAGGCTAAAACTGGTCGCATTCGCGCACAAAGTAATATAATTTTATCATCATTATTATCTCGACGTTCTTTCAAATAATAATAATAATATGAACACTCGTAGCGAAAATGTGAACACGTAGCAAATAGTCGTAGCTTATCCGTAGCAGTACATTCGTAGCGGTCATCGTCCTGGACGCTCGACGTAGCGTTATATTTTTTCCAACTAAGACAAGAACGGAGCTTCTCGAGAATTATTTACAGGTCGTTTGTGAGAAGGTGAGCGCCATGTTAGTACATAAAAATGCTGATGGGCCTACGCTACTAAATGACAGCTAGTACCTTAAATTGGTTAGCATTTTATTTTCTCAAGAGTCTGCCCATTGTCCAACTGAAAATAGAAAATAATGAAAATAACGAATTTATACATTTTTATACTTACGATTTTGGTTCAAACCAAATCAATCGAATGAAAACATTGGTAAATTAAAAAAGTTCAGTATTTGTTCGTACCTTGGCTTGTGAATTGTAAAAGTTCAATCGTTTCTGCAAAGCGTTTGCTAGCAAAAGGACATTTTTGGTATCCCCGCCAGCTGCTGTGGGCTGAAATTGAATTTAAATGTAGAATAGTGCTCCAACTTTTTTATTATATTATCTGCATATTGGTAAATACAATCCCATCAGAAACACGAATGCAAAGTCAAGTTTTGGACCATTTTACCGCAAGTCAATAATGGATGAAAAAAGTAAGGTAAGGTTTGTTTCGCTGATTTGCTACACAAACTATGAATAGTTCTCTATGGACTATCAATGTTCAATAGCTCGTAACTGAACTATAAGCCCCTGCAGCCGAGTTCAAAGACGCAACTCTAATTGGACTGAACATACAATCTAATACGAATACCTCTAGGGAGGGATACATACAGAACTACAGATATCTTGCACACTAATTAATCGTGTTTAAAAATCCTAACTTCCAACACTACAAAAGCGAAAGTATGTGTGTAAGTTTTATGGCACTCGGCTCCGTAATGGCACATTTTTGAAAAAATGACTTTTCATCAATTTTTCCTGCAAACTGCACGCGCAGCGGAAATGAATGGATTTTGATGAAATTCGGTGTAGATATAACACCTTAAATGCTGTTAATCTTCATCCCTAGCTTTACCATCATAGTCAACACGAGTGAAGCCAGGCGCAGCGTGGCTAGCAAGCCCGTCGCGAATTTCTTTCATAGTCAAAGTCAAAGTCAAAGTCAAATCATTTATTGTAAATAGGCAATAAAATCGCACTTTTACAAGTCAAACACTTCAATCTAAGAAACAAATTAAACCATAATAGAAAACAAACTATAATTAATTGATTATGGTTTGAGTTTGAAAAAGGATGTTAGTAATATGAAGACAGACGACACACGATTTAAGACAATTATTGGTTCGTTTTCTCTAAGGCTGACTGTATCTTGGGTCCTAGTTAAGATCTAGGAGAAACTTCATGCCCAATTTGTAACAAAGTTTTGGACACTAATCAAAGACTTTGGCAAGAAAGAAAGTTTAATTAATTTATATAACTATAATTTTAAATCATCGTAAATTAGATTAATGGAGCGTGGGTAGAGTTTAAAAATTAAGAACTTTAGTGGCGGGTCACTATTAGTGTGTGCCTGGCTAGCTGTCATCCTCCAGTAGAAAATCTATCGGCAAACCTTTATAGGAGCCGGGCAGCGGTCTTTGAGAGCCTGACCCATGCCTATCCTGAGAATGTTAACCACCATAGAAAACATCTGAGAAAATAGTCAAACGCTATCATAAAAACTTAAACCAGGAGAAAAAATGTTAGCTTACAGCAAGGGTATTAAGGTATTCTGTTCCCACAGTACAAAAATGAACATTTTACATCAGGGAAGGTATCTAAAAAGACCTCGTATCGCTCGATCAATAAAGATAGTGCCAATAACATTTTTTTTGCCCTAATATAGTATAGGAGGCGGCAAAGCTTCCAACCGCACATTCGGCGTGCTAATGAGGCTCATGTAAGAGTGCGATAACCGCAGAGAGGCGTGACATGACGACGCAGCCTCACCGTCGTCTACATACTAATCCTATCCCAGGACACTTCATTTCAGGCGCAATGGTTGAATCTTGCAACAAAAACTTTCCAAGCTTATAATAATATCTGTTTGTGTACGTAGGTACATACCTAATCAAAATTTTATATTATTAAGACGATGGTAGAGCTTGTAAGCCAAAACACAGCATACCTAGAGGTTTATACAATTAGAACTACCAGTATAGTATTAGAAACTACTTGAGAGCCACAATCGTAATGCATAGAACATTGATTAGATTAAAAACATTGAAAGAGAAAAGAAAAAAATACACAAACTAATACAATTACACCCAGAATTATTACGAAGATAATATAAAAAGAGCAGCATTGAGGCTGCTGCCTGTAATTCGATAAAAACCCAGAGAATATTACCAAAAATACTTTCAGAGTTCAGGCATCTAGAATGATTATCGAACCATTTCTCTAACGTTTCAAACCATACCAGACGGTATTCAAATATCAAAGGGTTAGTATTTGGAGAGATCAATTCGGCAAATTACAATATTAGCTCGATGAAATTACATCGATATTTAATTGGCACGAACTAGATTAATTACGAAATGGAATGTT
Organism: Hylaea fasciaria; assembly: GCA_905147375.1. NCBI lineage: Eukaryota > Metazoa > Arthropoda > Insecta > Lepidoptera > Geometridae > Hylaea > Hylaea fasciaria. Next base: position 1,020,671 of record LR990200.1, read on the forward strand.
TGTTTCGAGGTTACAATTAAATAGTAACTTTTCTAACTGTCTCAGGTCACTGTAGAGTTCATATTACTATTCTAATAGCAATATGCGCCGACGGTATTGTAAATATTAGGGGTCGAACCTCGTTCGGGACCCTTTGCTTGAAAGGGAAACATCCTTTTTCAAACTCAAACCATAATCAATTAATGGTAACAATATTTTGTTTTGTTTTATGGTTCTATTTGTTATCTTTTATCTCTAATATTATTCTTTGAACAGAACTTTGATTGCCACTTTTTAACATGACTTCTGAATTCTGAAATTCTTGAAACACCATAACTAATAAAAATACTTGCCAACGGAACACTTAGGTATCACAAAAAAACGCGGGGCACAGCTAGTAAGCATAATAATTGCAAGACCAATAAAACCCAAGAGGCCCTTTACATTTTTGTTAAACCAACGAAAATTCATTGCAATATACAAAAGCGACCTTTGTTATAACTCGTGAATAATTTTCAACTTAATCTGACATGGTACACTCGGCTCCTTTGTTCCCTTCAGAAACGTAGGTACCGGCTTGAATGCTTTGTACGCCGTCTACTTGGAGATTTGGACAGACGACTTCTTTGTGGACTAGTTAAATGAGAGATACCAAATCTTCTACAATATATATATAATAATGTTAACACCACTTTTTAATTAATAAATGGATTTAGAATGCATTGTCAAAGAGTTGTGAACCACCCTGAAAGTTTCAACCGAATAGCTAGATTAGGTCCTACAATAGAAGAGCCAGATAGGGAAGGCGCCAAAATTTGTGTAGCTACATTCCCCGGAACGACAGACAGACAAACTAGAAAGTGACTAAAACGTGGATAAATGAAACGCTAATCGTTGGTATGCGCATTGTTTGAGACGGCTGGGCCGACTTGTTTTTTATATATTTTACAACGGGCGCTTGCCACGATTAACGTACCTTCTACTCTCGAACCTGCCGGGATGGTGCGTGATGATGGCAAGCGTCCCGATGGCCTCACTTTGATCCCCTGGGGGCGGGGAAGGGCTCTCGTGTGGGACGCTACATACGTCGACACGTTGGCCCCTTCTCGCCTCAGCGGATCTGTCTTGAAGGCCGGAGCCGCGGCGGAAGCCGCAGAAGAGGCCAAGCGGCGCAAGTACGTGACACTTTCAAGTGACTACATATTTGTGCCGCTTGGCTTCGAATCTTTTAGTCCATGGGGTCCCAGTTCCAATATTGTTTTTAAAGTCTGTTTCCTCGGCTTCTCGACGCCGCTGGTGACAAGAGGGCTGGCTCTTATCTCGCACAGAGAATAGCCATTGCTATTCAGCGAGGTAATGTAGCCAGTGTTCTTGACCATGCCACATGGACACCCTCTTTTGTTAGGTTTGTAAGGTTAGTTTAAGCTAGTTTTAGTTTATTTTATTTTATTTATATTTAATAAAAGTTTGCTAGATAGATCTAAATAAAGTTAATTTTAGAAATTGATTTTACTTCATCATGTAATTTCTTTTACTTTAAGTAAATACTTACTTTCAAAACGAGTACATAAAACGATGCAAAGCATTTTAAAAAGTCATTAAATAGAGAGAAGCGGGTTGATTGCATCGCAAAGTAAAGCCAAAGTTGCAGCATAAACCGGAAGCTACAGAGTGGGGAAAGTTGCAACTTGGTTTGTTTGTTTCCCTGCCGAGTTCTATGATAGATGTGTTGAACAAGCAACCGGAAGTTGGGGTTCTTGTGAGTTATTAGTATGCTTATTATAATTAATGCGTTGAAGAAAGAAAAGGAGAGGAAGAAAACGTTTGTGTGGTTTAAAAACGAAAATAAATAACAGTAATTGATTATGGTTTGAGTTTGAAAAAAGGAGTTAAACAGATGTTCCTAAAATTTCGTTCCACAAAATCAACGCTATCACTCGCGTTGTCTCACTCAATCCTGGCATACCTAATTATTTTACTTGTGAATTTGTTATTGAGTTAGAAAAAGTGGGGGCTAGACGTGGATTTTCTGGAACGACATTCTAGAAACATCTGTTCAACTCTTGTTTAAATATTTTGTGGTAAGACCGACAAAGTTCTAATAACTTTATACATATATAATACTTTATTGTCTTTACGCTTCGCCGCATCCGAATCTCATTATTGCAAGCTGTAACGTAAGATAATTAATTCACTCAGTTACTGTGTACTTTACCAAGTAGTGAACCGGGGCTAAGCTACGGTTAACCTGGAAATTATCGACGATTTATTTATTTAGTTGTAATTCCAGGGCACGCCTTCTTTTGAACTCATTTTCTTCTTCTTTCTGTTAATTTCTGATCGCTTTTTCATACAGATTCATTAACTAAAACGTCACACGGGGAGACTGTACTTTATGAAAGACTTTTCTTAACAAAAAGCCAGCTATAGAGATAACATCAGCATGACGTCGCTAGAACTCACAACTCTCTGTAAATGGTAGTACCTAAAACTTCTTAATTTACGTCTGGGAAACAAAGGAATACTACTATACGGGCAGACTACGAAGGTGCCTATCCCTATCATTTTGGAATACCCGATGGTTCGCACCAACTTACGCGACCCTCCAACAAGCAATTAGTGGCTCTACAATTTGTTCCACAATTGTTCGGTCAAATGTAATACTAACTTCGAATTGGATGTCGCTTACATATGAGTGGCAGCGCAATTAAAAGTTCCAAAAAGATGGATTTTCGCGCTTTTTGCCGAAATGTCATCCGCGTATGTTTCAGGGCAAAAGGGGCTTGGGAACGTTTGTTTAGCGATTTCATTGAAATGTCATATCATAAACCTCGACGCTGATGTGTCTGTGACCGATGGATATCTAGATTTATTCGGAGCTGATGAAGTAATTCCAATGGCATTTAAGAATCACAGAATATCAAAACAAAGCGATACAATAACAATATGTAGCTTTCATTCCGCCGGAAGTTAGCAGAAAATTGTAGGATTGGAGCAAATAGAAGACTTACCTAATCCGTATTATTCCGTATACTGGTTATTAAATCATTTCAGAGATTTACCTGCCTATATCTTACAGAAGTACGTTTTGCCTATTAAAACATACATATTAATGCACTCCACAAGCTACGATCTGAATAACCTCTTTCTTTTCTTTCTTTGATAGGCATATGAAGTTCAAATAGGATATGATTTAAATTTGCTTTCCATAATCAATATAATCATACCTAAAAACATTTCCGTAGCCCCCAAAAAATATTTCACACCCACACCCATATTATTTCCCTCTCAAAACCTTTCAATACATGCGTGTCACGGACATTATATTAGGTAGGTACCGGTTGATCGAGTTTTAATAAACGAAACCACTTTACCGACGGGTTAATGATGGAAACCGCGAGTATTTGATACATTTTAATAAATTAAATTAAATGCGTGATGGAATTTAATGAGCTGTTGTTGATTTTGGTAACAGATAGAAAGCACTTCAGTTTGCACTTTTTTGGGACAAAAGTCGCTGGCCATTTTTTAACACCTAATTATTTTTTTATTTATCAGGGAATTAAAAAACCGGAATAAGTGCGAGTCGGACTCGGCCACACAGGGTTCTGTGCCATTACCTATATAAATGACAAAAAAATCACGTGTGTTGTTTGGAGCCCCCTTAACTATTTATTTGATTGTTTTTTAGCATTTGTTGTTATAATGGCAACAGAAATACATTATCTGAGAATATTTCAATTCTGTCTAGATAATCACGGTTCATGAGATTCAGACGAACAGACAGACAGACAGACAGAGAGATGGATGAACAGGAGGAGCCTTATTAATAACCCACAAGTTAAGCAACTTTGGGAAGCCAACTTCTATCAATATTTGTATATAAAGTACCTACTACCTACCATACCTAAGCATGGTACCTAGTTTCATCAAAAGCTCAATGTAAGGAATATTAGCGCCTGATATGAAATAATTTAAATAAAAACAGAACATAAGAAGGTACATTTAGGTACTTAAATAATACTTTAGAGTAAAATATTGTTTCATATTTTCTAAGTATTTCAAATTAATTTTATTTTCTTTGGTTCAATATTCTGCTTGTAAAAGCATCAACATGAATATAAATTCACTGGAGTGTTTTCATTACTCATTTTCAGTATAATGATATTTTCTGGGGATATTTTTTTAGTTTATTTGCATCCGTTTGTAGCTAACGTGTTTATATAGCAGTAAGTATCATGTTTTTTATAGGTATACTGGGCCAAAACCTACCAAGCCAAATATTATGAAAACCTTTTTAATGAAAAAATACCATTGAAATAGCAAAAAATACTTGACACAAAATTACCTTAAACAGCTGAAAATATTTTCTCGATTCATATCTACTGTTGATCAAGTCACCTTTCAAACAAAAACAAACTGAATTAAACTCGGTTCAGCAGTTTGGAAGCTACGACGACAGCTATTTCTACGATTCTACAATCAGGCACTCCGATAAGGTAGTGCCAGCCTCCGGTGTCAGAGCCTCTGATATGGCTTAACGACTGCTACCGATCGATAACAGCCAGGGCACTCCGAAGCACGGAGCGACGGAGTCCAGTCCCCTCTATTTGTGCAGATCAAAACTCAGTTTTGTAGTCTTCAAAAGTAGTTTAAGTAGGTAGGTACCTGCTGCAAAACGAGTTATCGACAATTAAAAAAGATTAGGAACAACTCGATTCCCAACTGTTACTGTTCAATGAACCTGCTGGGATTAAATAAGTATCTAGTCTTAATGCAGACACTTGAATTAATTGAAAGATTAACCGGTCAATACCGGATAAGGTCAAAGCCGTAACTGACCTCTTCACCAAGCCGGGATGTCTCGTTAAACTGTAATTACCTTAGGTTATCGCGGACACTTGATTACAGAACTTTATACCTATTGGATAGGAGTCTTATGTAACCTAAGCCGTCTTACCCACAAACTTACAAACCCAATCACTTCCAGACCCAATTCTGCTAATACAAGAAAAACAAATAAAAATAACGAAAAATATTTGACAGCAATAATAAAATTAAGATTATAAAAAAATAAAATTTAAAGTCACTAATTTTATTCGGTTTATTTTCTACAGACATCAGGAATTCGGGAACACCCAATCATTTCAACTAATAAAGATACTGTAGCATAGGTTAACTGATACGATAGGTTACCTATCATAGGAACCTACAACCTATATCTATATGTTTATGTTTTTATGATTCTCTTTGTTAACGAGAATTAGCCGTTTGACTTGTGAAAGTGCGTTTTAATTGCCTATTTACAATAAATGCTTTGACTTTGACTTTGACTTTATCCTATACCTACCTTTATCTATCCTATACCTACCTACCTACCCCCAAACATTCATAACGAACGATAATGGTGAGCATATCCCGGGCCTTGACCTTCCCCTAATGCCTTTGCATGCTACCCTCGTCAGGGCGATCGTATGGTGAGGGAATAACCTTTCACATCAAAGCATGCGGGTTGAATGGAAACTGTGTCTTTTGTGTGGCATATTCGTACGAGGAACTTACGTATACTCGTAATTAATTAGGATTTAATTTTTAAAATCACCATATAGCTTTATAAAATAGATGGATGAAGTTTTATTGTAGGTATATATAGGTAGTACCTACCTACTTATTAAATACAATGGGTAAGTATATCGTAAACTTAAAATATGAGTTAATAGGTAAATGTGTGAATAAGTAGGTATGAGGTAAGTAGATAATTATATCTACTTACGCTATAGAATGTTCCAAACAATCTAAATGAACTTCTTAACAAACACTCAGAAACTCCGTTTATGCTAATAAGGTTTGTGTCGAAACTCAATGTAGTAAATTGAAACAAACGATTGTTTTATCGAACACCTCCACATAAAATAACGTAACTAATATCAACATTTAACAATATCAAACTTACCTTACCTACCCACCAACAGCACTGCGGGCACGATAATACCGTTTCATTTCACGCAATTAATCATCGTGGACGGGCGATATTAATGTACAGGCAGGACAATGCGCGACGTCAAATGGAACGTAATAATGGCGGCCGGCGGGAAGCGCATAGCATGACATGGCAACAAGATGGCCGGCAAAATGGCGTGTGATTTTGTTGAAAAAATAGATTTTCTTCATGTACCTACTTACATATTATTAGTAAAATAAATATTTACGTGCTCATTCTATTATGGGACACCGAATAGAATCCCTATTCAAATATCGTCACTTTATATATTAAGTTACTATTTTAAACTAAGTAGATAGACTATCCACCTACCGAACATCAAAATCTATTTAGCTGTTTTGGCCTGTGGTTTTGGAGTCATTGAAATGCAAACATCATAACATACAACTCTTACATTTGTATTATTATAATAGAAATATATTAATAAAAATAGCACACATAAACTCCAACATCATTTAATCAAAATTATTAATAAAGAAACATCTATGTAGGTAATGTTAACGATATATTTATAAAGCAGCCTTGTCCCGCACACTCCCTCGTGCCTCACGCCGAAGTCCCCGCGCCGCCGCCCCCGGCCCCGGCCGGGTTCGCTACGCCCTTCAGTCTCTCGTTCTCAGCCACGAGTGCCTGCACTCTTTGGTCATACTTTTCTCTGAGTTGCTGTAAAATAAAAATATGTAGTTTTAAATCGAGCTACTTACAAGTAGGTACCTATCTCTATTAGTGCTAGCTGCTAATGGAAATGCTGTCGCCGAACCCCCTATCGGGGTGTTCCGGTAGCGGTGCTTGAGAGCCGCTCCCATTTCAGACTCTAGCATGTTTATTACTTTTGACCACATCGTCACTTAAAATCAGGTGCAAAAAGCGGTCGAATTGTAGCGTATAAAAGATTTAAAAAACTTATATCTTAGATCCTCAGATAATTACTTTTCATTGTTTATGTGAGGATGCACATCGTACCATGTATCGGAGGGCACGTTACACCGTCCGTCTCGGTCTACGGATACTCGTATGATAGCAGTCGTTAAGCCACGTCAGATACCTTTGGGCAGCCTCACTAACTCTGACGCCTAGCACTACCTCATTCGACAAACAACCAAAAACCACCGAAAGGTCTTCATAACGTTGCCACTGCTTCCAAGAGCTAGGTCACCTTGAACAGAACCAGCTGCGTCTCGTACTCCTTCCTCAGATCGTCGTTGATGTTGGAGCTGGTCTGCGCGCGCTGCAGCACCAGCCCGTAGCGCTCCTTCTCCGCCTTGAACCGCGCCTCCATGGCTTGCAGCCGGTCCTGGATATATTTGTGCGAAATGAGTTTTATGACTATCACAATAAGGATTGGGACATTGGCCAAATATCAGGATCACCATAAACGCATCATTAGAGGAATTCGAGTTTTATTACCATCACCTAGATACCATTATTGTTTTGGGGAAGTTTGTCATTTCATCATTATCAGCAACTTTGTAACTTTGGACATGAAACTTCTCTTGGAGAGAGATAGTTTATGAATAGTAGGGGCAATCTCGGATTGACAGTATTGAGTTTTCATACGATCACATCAAGGTCTATTTTGTTTTGGCGCAATTTGCCTCAACCCTAAAGGCTGAACCGATCCCTGTGATTCCACAAGTTCAGGGCACATTGGGCAAGTCGACTACTTAATCTAAGTCAGCCCATCCAAGGCAGAACGGTTGAAAGATCGACACAAAAGAAGAACATAATATTAATAAGGAACCTTTAAACCCCATGGTCTTCTAACCCCCAGCTTGCGTCCCTGATCATCCTAATCACTTCCCTGATTTACCTCCATAGCCTTAACTTCCGAGTTTCTGATCTCCAGCAGATCCTTGGTGATCTGGTTGATGTCCTTCAGCGACTGGATCTGCGTGGTGAGGGCTTCGATCTGCAACTCCTGGTTCTTCACCATCTTCGTCTTGTCGAAGATCATGCCGCGAGCTTTGCTCAGTAGCTGAAAAATGGAAGGTTATGTATCTATGCTGTTAGACCAACAGAGTAACATTATTGCCTTGAAAATAATAGTTGTGTAGTTGCAAATATCCTATCCTACTAATATTATAAAGGCGAAAGTTTGTGTGTTTGTATGTTTGTTACTTCTTCACGCTCAAACGACTGGACCAATTTTGACAAAATTTGGTATGGAGGTAACTAACACCCTAGATTAACACATAGGCTTTTTATTCCGAACAACTGGTAACACCGCGGAGCGCATCTAGTATTATATATTTCTGTGTGTCTGTTTGTCTGTGAGTCTCATCGTCTGTGTTTTGAAATGTGACGTAACTTCCACCTCTTCCTTATTTACCTCTTCGTGCTGTTGTTTGATGTTCTCTACCATTTCGTGGTTTTTACCGGTTGGCTTCGAAAGCGCCGCTTGCAGTTCCGTCTCCAAATTCTTCACCCTCGCTTTGAGAAGATCGATTTCCTCTTCACGTACCTACAAAATTGTAAACATAATGACTGATAATACCAACCGACTAATCAAGTTAATGTGGGAAAGCTGCCTACTAATGTAATGTGATGTGTAATGTGTGATGGTGTGTGTCACGTATTATCTCTTCAAACATCATCATATCTTCTGCGATATTAATCCATACCTTTAATTCCAGTTGCAAGCTGTCCTGTGTTCTTTGATTATTAACTTTCTCTAATACTTCAATCTTCGACAGAAGCTCTGATTCTCTTTGTTGCCAGTCACCCTGTAAATTTTTGAATTTTAAGTTGCATACAAATATTGAATAAAAATATTTGGCTTCGTAGATAAATATCCAATTCGCAAAACAACCTACACCTAAAAAATGGACTCATTCGCAAAATTGCTTATTCTTGAAAGGGCCAGTTTGCCTAATACCCTAATCTAGCAACGGCTTACTCCTATAACGATCTACTGCTACTACTACTCATTCTTGAAATGACTCTTTACACAGACATAAAAGCCTCGTTTTACTTCAGATTTCAATCGAAAATTGTGACTTACTTGTTCGTTAGGTGTCCTAGTATCTACAACCCCGTTTGCTTCAGGAGCTTCTTCAGGCGCTTCAACCTTCACTTCTAATGTTCCTATAGTTTCTTGCCATTCTTCATTTGGTGATCCTGGTTGTGCTGCCGCCTTCTCCAATGTCACTTCTATAAATTCTTCTAGAGTTAGCCCATTTGAAGTTTCTCTTTTCACTTCGGCTACTACTTCGAGTTGTAGTGGGTCAACCTGAGATGGAATATTTTTGAAAATTTAAATGGGTCGTTTCCTGTTTCTTACTTAACCACGAGCTTTGGGAAGGGGGCGTCCATAAATTACGTGAGGTGTTTTTTTTAATTTTCTGCCTCTC